>CM056492.1:13479986-13896357 GCA_029783415.1 Anisodus acutangulus
TTTGAGTTTGAAATTTTCATTCAAACTCAACCAGTTCACATTTTGGCAGAAAATGATATACAAAATAGTCATGACTAACGGATCTCAAAAGTCCAAAAAATGAATGGTGTCAATATGTTAGTAACTGTATATACATTCATACTAGTTATATATAAACTTCTAGGTCTAGAAATAGAATGGTGCACAAAGCAAAGGAAACCAAATAGAAAGTTTGACAACATTAAAAGTAAAATTTTAGATATTTGACAGAAGGAGTATACACGTGATATACACGTGTATTCGAGTTCAAATTTTAGTGTAAAGTTATCATAGTTGAAGAATTCTAGTACAAGTGTAATTAAGATTTATTGTTATAATAGGAATAGGACTTTCCATTTATTGTTATAGTAGGAATATGATTTTCCATAATTAGGGATTGTATATTGTATATAAATACCTCTTCATTAATGAGAATAATCAAGGCATTATTTCTTTCATGGTATTAGAAGTCTAGGGCTAAAATACCTTCTCACAAAAACACTTCCGCTGCCCTTTTCTCCCGTCTTGGATTCCGCGATTCATCCTCGGTTTCCGTGCAATTTCTTCCTCTCTTCCCAAATTTTCTTCCAACTCCCTAATTCACCTATTGTTCTTTTGTTATGTCTACATCAAAGAACGTGTTTCATCCTGCCCTTACCGTCTCCAACATCAAGAACGATATCCATATTGTTCTTGAGATGGAAAACGTCAAATACGCGACGTGAGCGGAATTATTCAAAGTTCATGCACGCTCATATCAAGTCCTCAAACACATTATCCCCTCAGTCACTAGCAATGAGAAGGTGCCTACCCCCGAGGATGATCTTACGTTATGGACGACACTTGATGCTACCGTTCTTCAGTGGATTTATTCTACTATCTCTACAGACCTTTTACAGATGATTATTGAACCCGACGCTACGACGATGGAAACTTGGAATAAGGTGCGTAATATATTCCAAGATAACAAAAATTCTCATGCTGTCACGCTTGAGCAGGAATTTTCTCATGTCAACATAGATGGTTTTCCGAACGTCTCAGCCTATTGTAAAAGGCTGAAGGATTTGGCGGATCAACTCCAAAACGTTGGTACGTCCGTTACCAATGATCGTCTTGTTCTTCAGATGGTTGCAGGCCTATCCGAGGCCTATAATGGAGTTGGGACACTGCTTCATCAAAGTAATCCTCTCTCGTCATTTTATTAGGCATGTTTCATGCTCATGCTAAAAGAAGCCAGTTTGGCTAAGAAGACGGCTACCGACTCAGATTCTGTCATGATGATGGCCACGTCAGATAACCCTCACTCATTATACAAAAATTCGGACCAAAACCCTACCAACGGTAGTCAAACCGACAATCATTCTCACTGTGCTTAGTCTAGCTCTCTCGAATGCATGGCTCATTCACCAGCTGGATGTGAAAAATATTTTCTTACATGGTGATCTTAAGGAGACAGTTTACATGCATCAACCCTTGGATTTTAGGGACCCAAATTATCCTCATCGTGTTTGTTTGCTAAAAAAGTCCTTGTATGGGCTTAAGCATGCCCCACGGGCTTGGTATAAAAGGTTTGCAGATTATGTGTTTACTATTGAGTTTTCTCACAGCAGGTCTGATCATTCATTGTTCATCTATCGGTGTGGTACTTCTATGGCTTACATTCTGTTATATGTTGATGATATTATATTGACTGCCTCATCGGATATTCTACACAAGTCTATCATGTCCCTTCTCGGTTTAGAATTTGCTATGAAAGACTTGGGGGCCTTAAGCTATTTTTTTGGCATAGCAGTCACTCGTCATGCTGGTGGTCTCTCAGAAAAAGTATGTGGCAGAGATTATTGAGAGATCTGACATGTCATCTTGTAAGTACGTCTACTCCGGTTAATACCAAACTGAAGCTGAGAATCTCACCCACTATCGCAGTCTTGCAGGGGCACTTCAGTATCTGATTTTCACGAGACCGGATATTACTTATACTGTGCAGCATGTGTGTTTGTTTATGCATGATCCACGGATTGAGCACATGCATGCGCTCAAACACATTATACGGTACATACAGGGCACACTTGATCATGGATTGCATTTATCCGTCCGTCGTTTCTACTCTCGTGTCTTATACAGATGCTGATTTGAGTGGTTGTCCTGATACCAGACGCTCAACCTCTGGTTATTGTATGTTTCTAGGTGATAACTTGGTCTCTTGGTCTGCAAAACGCCAAGCTACATTATCGCGATCTAGTGCAGAGGTCGAGTATCGAGGGGTAGCCAATGTGGTGTCTGAATCATGTTAGCTGCGTAATGTTCTATTAGAACTTCACTTTTCTATTCGGAAAGCTACCTTGGTCTACTATGATAATGTTAGTGCAGTCTATCTTTCTGGAAATTCGGTCCAATATCAGCGCACTAAGCATATCGAGATGGATATTCACTTTGTTCACGAAAAGGTAGCTCGTGGACAAGTACGCATCTTGCATGTCCCTTCCAGGCACCGAATTGCTGACATCTTTACTAAGGGTCTTCACTTGGTTTTATTTGAAGATTTTAGGGATAATTATTTCTTTCAATAACACATCCATATTTCATTGTCTTTTTTATATTTAACCGTTACATCGCCCAATAACTGTCGGATAATTGCTAAACTGATATCGAACCAACCGATATCTTATCAATTGGATAGCGAATTAGTATATTTAAAAGTCGATAACCGTTGATCTAACTGATAAGTATAATTATCTGCCCGATAAGCAGCCCTAGTTTAGAGCTTTTTGTTAATTGTTTTTTTCTAAAACTTGACTTTAAATTAAATTTTAAGATTTGCTTAAAAAATATTTCTAAGATTATTTATTAGTTTTACACAACTTTAAAGTTTAAGAGTTAATCCATTATTAGGAATTTTTCAGGTTATTAATTTTTAAAAAGTGAGGAATATAGAAGCCACCAAACAAAATGGTCCAAAAAGGAGTGCATGAACATGTGAGCTGGGAATCAAACCAGTGACCCCTAGTATTTGTGTCAAGGATGTTCAGATTGCTATATATCATCACATAAGCAGTATACATGTATACAAAGTATAATTCTCCAACTAAGGGTGTTCAACGGAAGACCCTTGAAAGGCGGTAGCTCCGCTATAAGCGTCACACAAAAGGTTTTATATTGGTATATATGGCACAAATCTAAAATAACTGGTTAAGGGTGAAAATATCCGGAACATCCCAGCCACCATATCCCTAGGTCATTACTTGATCTCATCTCATTACTTGGTATATCTCATTTTAATAGTCACTATTAGAAACAAAGGTTTGTTCCACCAATATTCAGTGAAAATTGTTATAAAACATGATTTTTCTAATTTATTTCCATCGAACCAGTTCATTGAAAAAATACATGATAGAAACAGGTTCTTACTGAAACACTAGAAAACTTATTAATCCACATGAAAATATTACTATTTAGGTTTTTTTTTCCACCGATATTCAGTGACAGATAGCCACTGAATATTTTTCAATGAGAAATTCAGTGGGAAGATAGAGATTTTTTAATAGTGACTAGTGAGTATGACTATTTATAAATAAAAAAAATTGGCATAATTAAGAGTATTCAAACCCAAAAAGGCAAGAAAAATTTACTAGAGAGTTGGCTTTTGGGAAAGAGGGGGAAAAGGTAGGGATGGCAATTTAGCGGGGCGGGTGCGGGTACCCCTTCCCTGCACCTGTATCCGTCAGAAAATTGGCGGGTACAATTTTCAACATCCATATCTGCCTAGGCGGGTATATTTCTAAATCCACACCCGCTCCACCATCCAAGTGGATATTCGTCACCCGCCAATACCCGCCTGCCATATTTTGTAATCAATTCATTTGTGATCAACATGATCCAAAAAATTCAAATTCCAAAAATTATCCCAAAAATTTGAGCCAAGAATCAATATTGTCACTGTCTCATTTTATTTGGGAGAGATGGGAGGAGAATTCCGGATTTTTTCACCATCAGAATTCCCCATTTTTTTTCACCTCTTCCCCCTTACACAACAAAGAATCAAGAAAACAAAATTTCCAAGAAAACCCAAAAATTATCCACCCAAAAAGCTATATATTACAAATGTAGACAAAACCCATATATTATTTCAGCTATATAAGCTAAATTTTTTCAACTTTTTCAATTGAACTCCACAAACCCAATAGGTAAAACTTAACAAATGTACAAAAATTGACCTCACTAAGACAACCTCAAAGCACAAAGCAAAGACAACAATATTTCACAATATTTCCCGATTAGCATCTCCTTTAAAGAAAAAGGAATAGATGTCGATAATGAGAGAGGGAGGAGAGACGGCGTGAAGGGGAACGAGAGAGAGGGAGGCGTGAAGGCGTGAAGGATTGAAGAGGCATAGGGTTTTGAGTTTTGTTGGAGAATGAGAAACTTGTGACTTATGGACTGAAGGCACGACTTATGGGCTGCTAATATTTTGGGCTTGGGGGGTATAAGGCGGACGGGTAGGCGGTTGGATGCGGGGCGGTGGAGGCGGATATGACTGCAAATCCACCACCTACCCACCTACTCGTGACGGGTGCATTTTCAATATTCATACCAGCCTACTACCCGCCAAAGTTATATCCATACCCGCCCTAACTGGGACGGGTGCGGTGCGAAATTCCCAAAATTATACCCACCTGTGATCCCTAGGAAAAGGTGATTATGTGATGAGGATATTTCTTGGACTCCATTAGAAACTTTTAGTGGTTGGAACTTTTCTAAGATGTGAACCTAATTTTGGTCTCTTTGTTCAGATGCAAGGGCTCTACACATCTGCTGCAGTGCTTGTATAGGATTTTGTTATAATCTAATTACAATCATTGTGGTTGAAAATTTTGTTGAAAGTTGGTGATTTTCTATTTGTCCTTATTGCACTTACATGTGTCCCTCTTTTTTATTTCTTACTCCCTCCTTCCATTTTTATATGTCTCTGTGTGACTTGGCACACCTTAAGTAATAAAATGATAAGTTTATTACATCACCCTTTGAATATAATAAATTTAATATTTTGAGAAATACATAAAAAATGATTATAGTTAATAGTATGGATAAATTAAGAACTAAGTGATAAATTATGTCAACAGCTTTATTTATTAAGCACGCTCTTACAGGAAGAAAAAAAAAAGGCTGTGGGTTTTATTTTAATCGGAAAATGCGATATTCTTGATTGGTAGGAAGAACGAATGATTAAAAAATATGGTATGACCTTGTGGGTTATTGGCGTGCAAGATTATTTTGAAGATATAGGCAATTACATTATGAACCATTTACAACCAAAATAATTCTTACACCTATTTATACTTTTTCCCCCTCTCAATTACTATTAAATGGTGGCTGATCTAAGCATTTAAAATGAAAATGAGGGGAAACCAAAAAACAAAAAAGGTAAGGCTGATATTTTATATAGTACTCCCTCCATATCAAATTATCTGTCGTGGTTATTAAAAGGATATTGTCTCAAATTTTTTATCGTTTATAAGTCAAGACATAATTAATTATTTTTTCTCCATTTAACTTTAGTAGAATTTTGTCATTAATGGAGATAACACATAAATTGAGTAAATATTTAATGCAGAGAGATTATAACCAAGACTAAATAAGGGTAAAAATAGTCAAAT
This sequence comes from Anisodus acutangulus, assembly GCA_029783415.1. NCBI lineage: Eukaryota > Viridiplantae > Streptophyta > Magnoliopsida > Solanales > Solanaceae > Anisodus > Anisodus acutangulus. Next base: position 13,485,659 of record CM056492.1, read on the forward strand.
ACCTGTCAAATTCCCCCTTAAATTAATATTTCTTGAGGGCGGATAAAACCAAAAAATGATAAATAATTTGAGACGGATGGAGTAGGTGCTTCCACCAAATTAACAACTAAGTTACATGTCCCTTCTGTGTATAACTTATTATGTTAAAAAAAAAGGCAGTCTGGTGCATTAAACTCCTGCTATACGTGGGTCCGGGGAAGGGCCGGGCATAAGGGTCTATTGTACACAGTCTTACCTCACATTTCTGCAAGAGTCTATTTACACGGCTTGAACCCATGGCCTCCTAGTCACATGGCAACAACTTTACCAGTTACCCAAGACCGAACTGAGGGTTCGGTCAATAGAAGGGACGACTTTGTCTCCCCGGAAGAAGAGTAGCCCTGCTCTCTAGCCGACTGATCCATATAAATTATTATGTTATCATGATTAATTAATTTATTCTTGTATTCCTCAAAAACGGACTAGGAAATTTTGAGCCTCTCCTAGCATTTCACAAAGTTCGCTGAAAACAGTATCTAGCAATTTAAGGGCAAAGAATTCATGTCCTATGGACAAAATTAATAGGATTATTCTTATAAGCTACAAGTCATCTTTCTTAATAAACATCAACAATTACTACACCCTTACAAGCCATGTCTCACCCTTTTTATTGCAAATTTGGTTGCGTGAATAATAATAAGACAGTGGATTATATAAGTTATAAACTTATAATCAAATAAAGAACCAAAATTCTTATTCCTGATATTGGTTATGTTTTTCAACTATTTCTATGTACATGTAATAGAATAAAGTTCTTTTCTTTTACCGAAAACTTGTACATAATTGGAATTCTTTTCTGGTATGATAAAACACAAATACTAAACATATAAATAGTCCCTAGAAATTGAATATGTAGGATAAATTTATTTGATGGGATGGAAGTGATGAAACTTGCTTTGACGTTATTCACTATTTTCTAAAATTTTAAGGCATATAAATGCTACTAATATGAAATATTCAAGTACAAAAAAATTGAATATAAATTCAAGATAAAGACATATCAGGTACAGTAGGCATTTATTTGCCATGTGCAGCTGAAATTGCATTTGCTGCTGAAGAATCTTTGGGTCATCATAAATGACTCTTCATTCTTAGTAGCCTGACCAAGAAAACACGTAATCGAATTGTTTTTTTATATATCAAATTAAGAAATAAATATAAAATGTGTGTTTTTCATTCATACAGTTTTCACTTAACAACCCTACCAGCCCGCCATCATCCTCCACCCCCTATCTGCTCCACCTCCGCACCGGAGCTCTGAGCTTTGGTGAAATCAAGTAGCCAACAGTCACCACACCGATCCACCGCCGCCACCACCACATTAACGCCGGAGCTCAGAGCTTCGGTGAACAATTCTTTTTTTTGCTCTGTTTTTGCATGTATCACCAGATATGTCACGACGTACATCCGGGTACAAAAGTTTCGGCAGGAAATAATGTTTTTAGGTAGTGAACAGTGTGTTCCGGCGTGTGAACAGTGATTTTCGGCGTGTGAACAGGTTCTATCAGCCTGAAGTTGGTACCTCCAGTTGCCCGTACTCAATATTTGTCCTTATCATTGTAGTTAAATTCTTGCGTGTTGCGTTTTATTAAATCTTGACTTTACATTCTTGCCTTTATTCCTCTTGTCCTTTGCTTTATCATTTTGGTATGTAGTAGCCTGACTTACCTCTAATTCTTGCTAACTTGTGCTTTAGTATTGGTTCCCGTGTGTGTTAACGTTAACTTTTGACTAGTATTTTTTTGCTCTAGTGGCTTTGGTGAATGATGGTAGACTAGGGTCATGTTCTCGGTCGGGGACGGGGCGAGGGTTAGAGGGGGTAAGTGGGGTAAGGGATATGCTAGGCTGAGAATAGGGTCTTGGAACATTGGGACTTTAACGGGGAAGTCCATAGAGCTAGTTAAGATTCTTAAGAAGATGAGGATTAATATAGCATGTGTCTAGGAAACCAAATGGGTAGGACCTAAGGCTAAGGATGTAGACGGGTATAAGATATGGTTCTCGGGGAGGTCGAAATATAAGAATGGGGTAGACATTTTGGTAGACATCGAGTTAAAGAGGTTCAGGTTGTTGTTCGCATAATGCGTAGGGGACAAGCGACCGGGCCTGATGAGATCCCAGTTGAATTTTGGAAGAGCGTATGCAATACAGGTTTGGAGTGGCTGACGGAGTTATTTAACGTCATTTTTAAGATGGCGAAAATGCCCGAAGAATGGAGGTGGAGTACAATGATTCCTTTGTACAAGAACAAAGGTGATATCCAGAGTTCCAACAACTATAGGGGTATCAAGCTGCTAAGCCACACTATAAAAGTTTGGGAAAGAGTCGTGGATATGAGGGTGAGAATAGGCGTGTACATCTCCGAGAACCAGTTTGGATTCATGTCAGGGTGTTTGACTACAGAAGACATTCATCTTATTAGGAGGTTGGTGGAGCAGTGTAGGGAGAGCAAGAGAGACTTACATATGGTTTTCATCGACCTCGAGAAGGCATACGACAAAGTCCCTAGGGAGGTTCTATGAAGATGTTTGGAGGTTAGAGGTGTACATGTGGCGTACACTAGGGAAATCAAGGATATGTATGATGGATCCAAGACCAGGGTACGGACAGTAGAAGGAGACTCGGAGCACTTCCCAGTGATGATGCTGCACCAGGGATCAATTCTTAGCCCATTCCTATTTGCCTTGGTGATGGATGGACTGACGCGACAAATTCAAAAGGAGGTGCCATGGTGTATGTTATTCGCAGATGACATAGTCCTGATTGATGAGACTTGTAGCGGAGTGAACGCTAAGCTGGAGGTTTGGAGACAGACTCTGGAGTCTAAAGGGTTTAGGCTGAATATGACCAAGATAGAATACTTGGAGTACAAGTTCAGTAACAGGAGCGACCTTGAAACAGGCGTGGATGTGAGGATTGGTACTCATGTCATTCCAAAGAAAGGAAGCTCCAAGTACATCGGGTCTATTATCCAAGGGAATTGAGAGATTGATGACGATGTCACACATCGTATTGGGGCAGGATAGATAAAATGGAGGCTCGCATCTGGAGTCTTGTGCGATAAAAACGTGCAACCAAAACTTAAAGGCAAGTTCTATAGGGCGGTGGTTAGACCAACTATATTGTATGGGGCGGAGTATTGGCCGGTCAAGACTTAGCACACCAAAAAGATGAAAGTTGTGGGGATGAGGATGTTATGATTGAGGTGTGGGCATACAAGGGGGGATAGAATTAGAAATAATGATATCCGGAACAGAGTGAGAGAGGCCTCGGTGGAGGATAAGATGCGGGAAGCGAGGTTGAAATGGTTCGGGAACGTGCAGAGGAGAGACACAATTGCCTCAGTGCGAAGGTGTGAGAGGTTGGCTATGAACAGGTACAAGAGGGGTAGAGGTAAGCCGAAGAAGTATTTGAGAGAGGTGATTAGACGGAATATGGCGTAGAATATGGGGTTATGGAGGACACGAATTAGGGTAGTAGGTAGTCCAGCGTAGTCCTACCTACGCTTACAAACCGGTAGTTATAGTATTATTACTGTATGGCCGCTTAGCCTATCATACTAGTAGGCACAATATTACTTTATAGTTCTTTGTCGTTTGATTTGTGTTGTTATGTGTATTTTGTTTGTCTATTTACCTGCATTAGTTATTGCTTCTTTTTCAGAATTCGCTATCATGGCTTAGTCATTTTGTTTGTCTTACTTTGCTTGTGCTTGTATTTTGTCTTGAGCCTAGGGTCTCTCGGAAACAGCCGCTCTACCTACCAAGGTAGATGTAAGGTCTGCGTACACTCTACCCTCTCAGACCCCACGTTGTAGGATTTCACTGGGTATGTTCTTGTTGTTTTTTACTTTATAATTGTAAAATTATATTACATAATTAATTTAGTGTCAGCACGTAATGCGAACAAGTAATCTTCATCGAAGGAAACTAGCAATTAACACATGCTTACAAACATTCTCGCATTGTAGTACTGTTTTAATTAATTTTGAAAAGTTAATTATTTTAAGCTCATTCTTTCATGATATATTATATTCACTATTCGATTCACGAGAAATTTCACCACAACATTAATATATAATCGTACAATTGTTAATTCCTTTTTGTTGTTTTTATTGTCTTTGTTTCTTGTGATTGCCTTGAGGGGCCATCATCCCTTGAACTTGACCCTATATAAAGTCGTACTATGTGATGTTTTGTCAAAAAGATCTGCTTAATTGTATTTATGTTTGTTTAATTTTAATTAATTGTTCTTAACGCAAAAGACAAGAATAGTTAATCTATCTGATTAACGAAAGAAGCCAATTAGAGTGTCAGCAACCTATTATAGTAGCTGCGTTAGTAACTAGTCCCTCTCCATGACAAAATAAGAAAGGTTAAATTAGAGATAAGATTTTGACTTAAATCTCCTAAACACTTGAGTATTTTATTTCATCTTTCATCATATCAATTAAAAATGATATATGTTGTTTCTAATTATTGTTCCTAGAAAATCTAAGGCTTACTCATGAGACGGTTATATAACATATTATAGATATCAATGCTTTGAAAGTAACATTGGAGTCAGAATTTATGTGGAGAGTTGTACTTTTATTTGCATGTAATCTTTTCCATATATAAATTACTTTCTATTTTGAATCTAGCTTTGATTGACTATATTTATAATTTTTTCCTGTAATTTTCTTGGTGTGAGATTATTATGCCATTTTCCTTTGACGAAAAACTGCAGTATGTAAAAAAAGAGTGAAGCAATGTACAAATACAACTCAATTGTGAAGTTTGGGATCCAAGTGGGCCTGAGAGATCCCAACCAATTCTTGCAAGTGCTTGGGCTGGCCCATTCTTTCGAAGCATGCACCTCTATTTCCACTACAAAATGTGAAAACTTTATTATGTGCCTAACTTGATGGACACTAACTGCATAAAGCTTCTTTTTGGTTCACAAGTTGATCAATGCAAATTATACACTTCTAAATTGACTAATGTATGAGATAAAAAGATTTCGCACAATTAATGTCAATTGCGTGAGACACAAAATAAATATTGACAGGAAATGTGATCCTTCTTGGTTTTCTGTCTCACGGTTCACATTTTAAAAGGCGTCCTTAGAGCTTTGCTTCGGAACTCGTCAGGGAGTATGTTTATTTGAAAACCATCATAAGGTACACATTGAAGGCGCTTTTCTCACGAGACTTAAGCCTTAGGCATGTTCAACTCCAATATTCGAGACTCGACAATTTTTACACAAATGATGAGTGTAATTTCTCGCTTAGCATTATTGATCTTAACTAACCTAACTCTTTTAAAGTCCTCACCATCTATTTCAACTATGAAGTTTGGGAATAATATAACTCAAATTTTGAGCCATAATATAATCTATCGGTAAAGAATGGATCGTGGCCTAACTCAACCCCAAAAGCTAACTTGTAGGGTGAGGATTGTCCAAGTCCATATAAGGAGTCCATGTTCTCATTCTATATCCGATGTAGGACTCTTAACACTCCCCCGCACGCCCAGACCTTGTTAACTGGAGCGTGAATAATATAATTTGGGGGGGCAACATCGGTGAACAAAGAATTAGAATTGATCTTGGGTTTAACTCAACCCCAAAAGCTAGCTTGTATGGTGAGTATTGTCCAAGTCCATATAAGGAGTACATATTCTCATTCCATATCCGATGTGGACTCTTAACTCTATCCTATAATTGAGAATATTGTGAAGATGGGCTTCATTTGAACATTTCTACTAGAAATATTAGATAGTCCAGTTTCATGAATTCACCTACTTTTAGTTTCATGTCTTAGTGCTTAATTTCTCAAAATTGTATTTTCTTAATTCTCTTCCATTTGAACACAATAATGCCCTTTTGTGTTCATTGGTAAATGGATCTAGTTGTATAGCTATTAAATACAACGAGTAATTGTTGGAAATTTGTCTTTGGCGGGAGTTGCGATCGACCAACTTTAACGGTTTAAACACTAGTGTTACGTATGTTGGAGAATTCGGTTCTTCACACATGCATGATCTACTAAGTACGTAGATAACCGTAGGGACAAGAATCGTCAAATTTCATTGAGAAATGAAAGAGATATTGATCCACGAAGTGAGGTGTTTGAAGCATGGAAAGTGTGGTGTTGTGTTCAATTCTCCCTCATCGGTAGAGGAAGAAAGAATTGTTGTGTATATAAGACTCGAAATTGGTTTGGGGTTTGGGACCCCAAGGGGTATCCCATGTGTTTAAAGGAGGGAGGACCTAGATGTGCTTGGTTCGAGGAAAGACCACCACGCCGCCTTGCCGCCGCCGTCTTGGCCCGGTCCGGTCAGGTTCCGAGTTAGGGTTCCGGGTTCTCGGGTTCTCGGGTTCTCGGGTTCTCGAGTTCAAAGCTGAAGTTACCTCTCCTTATGCAACATCGGTCCACTGAAATATTGCTGGAAATGGAAAAGGCACCATGTGAGTGCGCCAAAATCTCTTTCAAGAGGGGATTGTTGGAAATTTGCCTTTGGCGGGAGTTGCGACCGACCAACTTTAACGGCTTAAACACTAGTGTTATGTATGTTGTGAGAATTCGGTTCTTCACACATGCATGATCTACTAAGTACGTAGATAACCGTAGGGCCAAGAATTGTCAAATTTCATTGAGAAATGAAAGAGATATTGGTCCACGAAGTGAGGTGTTTGAAGCATGGAAAGTGTGGTGTTGTGTTCAATTCTCCCTCATCGGTAGAGGAAGAAAGAATTGTTATGTATATAAGACTCGAAATTGGTTTGGGGTTTGGGACCCCAAGGGGTATCCCATGTGTTTAAAGGAGGGAGGACATAGATGTGCTTCGGTTCGAGGAAAGACCACACGCGCGCCGCCGCCGCGCGCCCGTCCGGTCCGGTTCCGGGTTCTCGGGTCGTGGGTCGTGGGCTGTGGGCCTTCTGATATTATCTTTTTGGGCCAGAGAACTTTGCCAGATGTACAGTTTGGTCCCTGAAGTTTTCAGAAAATCAGAATTTCGACGGTCAAAGCAGAAACGCCCAAGCACTCAATTCAACCATTTATTTTGGCTGAATTACTCCTCCTATAATGGCCAAATTCGTTGGTCTTTCACCATTTATTTTGGTGGCTTTACTACCTCCATAATGGCCATTATTTGGCCAATAATGGTCATTATGAAGCGATTAAACAGCCCTCCCTCACCTATATAAACACCCCCTTACACCATTGTTGAGCACTACGAATAACAGTTCATACAACTCACGAAAATACACAACCAAAACAGTTTTCTTCCTACAACTTTCAAGCATCATTTCGTTACTCAATATTCTTCACGGTAGCATTTGAGTTTCCTTTGCTCAATGTTCCATTGTTGTTTTATCTTGGGAGACAAATTGTCCAGGACGTATAAAGGATACATACGGGGCAATATTGTCTTAAGGACAGAGTGTCACACTCGACTCAGCATAAACTGTTTCCATTTTTCCGTCTTCAACAAAATTGTAATTTCAGTTTTGTGGTTCTATTGTAATTTTCAGATTTCTAGATGAAATATTGAATCTTTGTTTATCCTTTCGAATACTTGTAATAGTTATATACTTCCCGTACTGCTTTATAAAATACCATAGAGCAAAAATACCCAATAGTAATTTGTCTCTATATAATTAGCTTAGCTTGTGGCCTTGTGTTTCGATGTGTTGCAATTGCCTTTCTGTTGGGAGTATAACTTTTCTGCTTCGACAGTTTGAAAAAATGGAAGATGTTGAAAAGCATGCTCCAGAAGAGATATGGACCCAATTCACACTGAAGGCCCAACTTGAACATTAGCAGATCAGAAGTTTTAGCCCAAATATAAATATATCAGTTAGTTGGCCCAAAATCAGATGTTAGATAGTCCATTGTACTTTTTCATTTTACGTATCTGTTTATTTTACTACTATAAACAGGCAGAGATATTATTCTTCAAGAAGGAATTTACATTTTCAGTTGGAATAAAAATCTCCAACCTTCTCTCTCACACTCTTTCTTCTTTCTCGTTTGTTTAGGATTTCTGTCAGAAATTCTTCAATTTTTATAATGTTTTATTTGATTTTAAGGAGCTCTGTTATGTGACCTTGTTGTTTAAAGAGAAAATACATTTTTTCACGCTTAAATTTACATTAAAAACTTATTTTAGCTATTAAATTTTACAAACGTCTGTATACCCTCCTATTCTAGTTTGAAGCTAAATTAATACCCCTAATGAATGACATGGCAAGAAAGTACTCAAAAGCAAGCGTAGGAAATAATACTAAAAATATACATATGTCATCTTTTAATTGGATGACAACTTATTATATTTTAATTATACTTATTTAATATTTTATTTTTCCTTTTAGATTTGTTTTCTTTTCTCTTTCTTCCTTTCTCTAAATTTTTCCGATGCCTCGTTCTCCAGAACTAATGGTTTTCTTTTCTTTTTTGGCAAATTGATGAAGAAATTGATGATGATGAGAACTTGTTCTTCAATACAGTGTTTACCGGTCCTGATGGACACCCAAAATTGGACAAAAAATGCAAGTTCTTTAAACCAAAACCCTTTCCAACTCGAAGCCTCAGTCTCCAATTTCGATTCTCAGATAAGCCCCCAAATTTTGTGTCTTCTTCTTGGAGATCAGCCCCCAAATTTCTCATCAACTTTACCCACCTCGCCGGAAAATTTTCCAGCCACCTGGATATTTGTTAGCAAATAAAGAGTCCATAGAGTGCTTATTTCTTTTCCACCTTGAAGAATATAAACAAGTTTGAGAGAAAAGGTTTGGAGGGGGAGGAAGTAAGTGGCAATTTGCTGAAATCGGATCGAAACGAGATTGTTGATCTTGCTCAAATCGAATTCGGCGTTTGACGGCAGCTCCGGCGATGGCAACGGTAGTGATAAGAGCGACATAAGATCTTAAAAAATCGGGGAAGGGAAGTTTGAATATTTTGAGTTTGAACACTTTTTTCATTTTTGTTGAGTGAGGAAGAAGGGTATAAAGTTTGTGAACAAAGAATGGTGAAAAAAAGAAAAAGAAAAAGGTTTAAAAAATAAAGAAAATATGTGTCATGACATGGTGGGCGGGTGGCTCAAAACACCCAACTTTGGCCTAGTTTTAACAAGAGCGGTTTTGATATAATTCACTAGAAAGTTGTTTGAATGGGCTAAAAAATTATCCGTAAAGTTTAATAACTAAAGTGAGTTTTAGTACAAGTTTAGGAATGAAAAGATAAATTTTCTATTGTTTAAAAGTGAAATAATAAAATTATTTGAATGGGTGAAGTCATACATTTCAAAAAAAATGTGTGTTTCAAATAATAATGGCAATATGATTGATTTTAAAAAAATCAGAGCTTCTTTAGATCTCAGCTTTGATGAATTGGAATTATAGTGACATGACTGTATATTATTTGCTGAAGTTAATTATTTGGTTGCAATTTTGATAATTATAGACTAAAATCATGTATGTTTGACATTTTTTAATCTTCATAAAATGTGCATGAACTTCAAAAGAGGTATGAATTTCACTTCTCGCTTTTTACTCAAAGCTCTATGACTTTATCTTTTCTCTGTGCTTTTTGCTTATAAAAACACCAATACACCACCTGTCCCGCGTGACGAATTATAAGTTTTAATTGAACCATATCAAGGATCCTCACAAAATATTATACTATGTTCGTGCTAGATTTTGATGAACTAGAACACGTCCCAGTTTCAAGCTATTAATATTTACAACCGTAAATTGTTTTTTCTAGAAATCAAAATTCACAAACTTGTATGGATAAGGATTTCATGCGGCAAACAATAAGTCTTTTCTTGTTCGTTCTTCGAATAACGCTAGTGGAGACTAATTTCTTCCGGCTAAAGAAGATACTAGTGTTTTTCGACGAAAATGATTCTAACTAAAAATACAGTTAGAATTTTGAATTCAAGGGTTTAGAGACAAGTATGTTGTATTCGATCCGGAGACCCTCTTAAACGAGTCCGGAGTTGTTGGCTAAGTTACGAGTATCCGAGATTAACGTGTAAGTAAAGTGTGATAATAAACAAGCAACATGAATAAAATAAGTTAGATCAATAAATGAGCTATGAATCAAACAAGAGTCAAAGCTGAGAATGGTGTATTAGCTTGAGAGAGATTTGAGTTACAAATGTGAGCTTAGAGAGAATACAATGTGTCTTCCTTCTCCTCTAAGTCTTGCATATATAAGACAAACTTAGACCATTATGCCCCTCCTAAAGTTGTAACGACGTGAGCATCCTGACGTCATTATGCTTGTGCGCGCTGCGATACTCTGATCTAGAGAAACTGATGTGACGAGAATTGTTGGGAGTGAAAGACAGTTGTAGAGATCCACTGGGGCCATTGGGATTTTCGGAACTACCAAACTTCTCATGTACGCCAACGCTTCCAGAAACATTTCTCCCCAATACAGATAGCCCCCCACTTTTCGGGACTCTTGATCTCATGAGACCGGAAAGTGGAAGAGTTTGTCAACTATCAATTTTTGTTCGTAACACGATGTCTCTCGGATATTGTGTACCAGTCTAATCGTCTATCATATTTTCACACGCCATCCCTTAGCATTAAATGTTATGCTGCCTCTATACCATCTGCCATACACGTGTCGCGCACCCATCGATAATTTTTCTCAAGAAAAAATGTCGTAATGAAAGCTTGATTCCCCTTCATTTAAGCCAAATGTTACCCCTTATATATACCATTCTTCTACAAGGATTCCCTTTCGTCATATTCAGTATTCTAACGCTTCACTCTTTTAAATCTTCAAACGAAGCAGTCACCGTCCCTTTTTCTTCATCAACCAAATCTCGTTATCATGTCTTCAGATTCTTCTGTTGCCATCGGTGCCACCACATGGGCTCAAAGTCTATCCCGCGGTGATTCAGACGTCCCCATCCAGAAGGTTCCTATCGTGGATTCCTTGCCATCAACTAGCAGGACGTCGAGGACAAAGAAATCAGGGGCTTCTTCTTCCGCTCAACAGACAAATGCCTATATTCATGGCAGTTGGTCTTCTCTAAAGGATCTCATGAAGTGCCCGGTTTTTATAGATTTAGAGCGATCCCGGCCAGCTAGTTTATATAAATCCATTATTAGCACATGTTATTTGAGTTGGGTACAGGTAGACTGCAGCTGGAGCAACATAAAAGTGCTTCTCCCCATGGAAGGGGAGAATATTACTTCCTACCGGCATGGGTACTCATTCGTATACACGTACCCATTTTCCTTGCGGCTGGGCAAACTTATCGACCCTTGTGATTTTGGAATTCTGTCGGGAATACAAAGTATGTCTGGCACAAGTTGGTCCAACCTTTTGGAGGATGGTTGTGTGTCTTTAATACCTTTCTTATCAGGTGGGGGAGGACTTCACTCTTGCTCACTTAAATTCGCATATATTCTCCTAAAATTTTCAGCTGAGAGGTTGTTCATCTATCCCGTTGTGGTCAAAATGCGTTAATTACCAGTATTGATGATGACTCTGATTGCGAGTAGATGGAGAGATATGTCGTTGTTGTGATGGGGGATCTGGTCAAGCCTCCGGAGGCGCCTATCCCAAAGCGATGGAATTTTGATCGTAAGTATTCTGCTTAGGCATGCCTTTATTATTTTTCCTTCCTTAACGACGTATTTGATTATTTTCTTTCTTCCTATATCAGCCATAACATGGACACCGGAGTCTGTGTCGGGTTTGGCCCGATGGGCCCAGAAGATCTTGGACTATGTGTCATCTTCCCTCCGGACGTGGCAAGAGATTGACTGAAGCATAATTGGAAAGGGAAAAATCACGGTATTCCGAAGGGAGCATCAGTCCAGGCGTATGTGCATGTTTCGGAAGATCCATATGAGGCCCTCCAGCAAATTGAAAGAGTTGTTTCACAGTTGAGATCGGACCTAGAGGCTGTAAATTCTGCTGGATCCAAAAGGCCATTGTCTCCTTCTTCTCCTCCTCCGGCCAAAAGGATCAGATCAGGTGCTGGGGAGCGAGACATTGAGGAGCCAACCCTAGCTACTCAAGCTACTCCTCTGGTGGCCATCAATTTGGCGCCTGATGCCAGTGAAGAAGAGGATCTTGCTCTAGAACTTACTCGCTGAACGGCTAGCAGGTCTGATATTATTGCTGCCATTTTTTAGGGAGATGGATTTATCTGATAAGATGAACTCCTATGCTCATTTTTCCCTTGCTCCTGCCCATGTTGATGGTATTTCTCTGGCCCCGTTCCTGTTTCTGCTGCTCCTTTATCATCACGACATCCCCCTACTCCAGTTTCTCAAAGGCGAGTCTTCACCCCTCAAGATACGATTTCTGTGGGTCGGACCAGGGGTCCCAATGCTGGAGCATGTAGTGAGGGTCTGCGGAGCTCTCATGGGTTGTGGCTAGTGGATACTTATCCTGTCCCGGCCTGCAATCCCACAGCTCGCCGGCAGGTCACTTTGACCGTTCCACGATAATATAACCATCTTTTGAGGCCAGTAGGGGTGGCCAGCTACTTGCGGTCTTTGGCGAGTAAGAAGGATAAGGAGAAGATTGAGAGGGTCTCTGGCGACTGTTTGTAAAATACTGGAGCTCATGCGGCCGCACATGTATGTTTTTTTCTCTTTTTGGCCTGCTTCCTATGTCTCCGCATCATAACACTTAGTTCTCCAAATTGATCATTTCCTCAGGAAAACCTTCTTACTATAGAGGGTTTTCAGCGGGAACTTACCGAAAAGAGGAAAATGATGCTGGAGTACCAAAAGCTATAAGAATGAGTCCCGATTATGGAGATCCAGTTGATCTCAGTATAAGATTTGGAAGCCAAGTTGGTTCAGTCAGAGCAGGACATGAAGATTTACAGCGAGGAGGCTGCGAAATTTCACATGGAGCTTCTAAACCTTTTGAAGAAGTGGGTCGAGCATCAGGAGCAATTTGCCAATATAGTCTAGAATCAGACTGATATGGCCGAGCGAATTCAGGTCATGGGGGTCGAGCTTGAGGCTTGTTAGATAGATTTTGGTTCAATTGAAAGCGCTCTCAGTGTATTGCAGGGAAGATATGAGGGCCTGTCGACTAGTTATGATAGACAAGTTTAGTGCAATCAAAATCTGATCAAGAGCAATACTTCCATGCGGGCGACTACGCAGAAAGTTGATATGTCCGACATAGATGCCAAAATTTAGCAGTTGAAGCTAGTTTTTGTCCTTGAAAAAACCCATGTTGTGTACCAGGGTCGTCTGTAAGTTCTCTAGGAGGTTCGAGAGGGCTCGATAAATATTGGAGTAGCCTTAGCCGACGATTTGAGGGTAGAAGATAAGTCCCATAAGGATTTGCCCGTGTGTGCCCCATCTATGGACCTTACTCTGTCTTCTAATGATGAAAGTTGGTCTCACGAGGGCGAATGAGAGACCCCAACTAAGCTTGGGGAGCATTCCCCGAGGTTCCCATGACTAAGAGCGGGAGCCGGAAAGGCAAAGGGGAGAAGACCTATCCCGGAATCCCCTCTATAGCTCCGGATGTGGGAGGAGATGATGCAGAAGCAATCCTTACGAAAGATCCACCGACTGCCATGACCCCGGAGACGCATGGGTTGGAAACTTTGAAGCTCCGATTACTGAAGCTTGACCGTTGTACTTCTTGCGTGGAGTTTTTAATGTTTTATATATACTTGTTGGCCTTTTATGGAAGATAATTTTATTTTATACTGTTGGTTTTGCCCATGTTTTCTGGGCCTTTTTATCGAATGCTTTCCTGTGATAGTGTTTTCACTTATCTTTGAATTGCCGAATCTCTTTTAAAAATTGCCTAAGTCCCATGCATGAGGCATTTTGACCATTGCTTGTTACTCTAGTTATGTTGGTATGCTTTGTGGCCGAGTGTATGAATTACCCGGTCTTTTGAAGTGGAGCAACTCAACCATAGGGATCCTTCCACCCAAGGACCCACTCATCAGGACTAAGCTCTGTGGCAAATTCAAACTTTTGTGTTTAAGTTCCACGATTTGCATTTTTTCTTTTTCGCAATGCGTGCGGTATTCTGAGCAATTGCTTCCCTTAATTCGGGAATGTTACTTATGGCCGTATTTTATGATTGAGAATTTAAATCATCCATTTCATAATAAAAGAAAGGCCTCATTTGTTCGGTATCGATAGGGAGGACGTCTCGACCTCATCTTATATTGACATAAGGTTGTGTTTCCTTCATGCTCTGAGCCCAATAGACCGTGTCGTGTGTTCGAGGTGGATATTGTCGGGTCCGGGAGGACGCATTTGTACCAACAACTTTAGAGTGTAGGAAGCTTTGAAGCAAACTTGTTTTTATATATTGCGCTCAACATTTAAACCCGAGTACCTGCATGTTTTTTATAAACTAAAAAGTACAAAAAGAGGCAAAGTCATTTGTCCTCTGTATTTAGGAGCAAACCATTTCCCTTCACATTCGCTCTTCCATGTTGAGCTCTTCTAAGCAATACGCTTTTCAGTTGTTGCCTCATTTAAAACCTTGCTAAAAACCCATTCGAGAAAAAAGTTGCCCAAGAAAAAAAGTGCAATATGTATTTTCAGATCTTTATTTCAGCGTCTTTTGAGCCCAGAATTTGTACGGCCAGTCCCAGTCTCAACGCAGTCCCAATCTTGACGCCAGTCCCAGTCCTACGATCACAAGAGGCTACGAGAAACATAAAAAAAAGAATAAATTCATACCTCGAGATTTTTAGGGTCGTATCATGGAGACGAAATCAACCGCAAACTTCAGTAGGCTCAACGTTCATAGCGCTGACCGGGGTTGATATGATAAATCATATTCACTCATCTCTACTAACCATTTTGATAATCAACTCTTAAGATTCTCCCCCTATAATAAGGTATGTAGCGAGGCATTGGTCACGACAGTAACTAAATGGCATTGGAAGTACTGTCACGGCTTCCCTGTGGATGTAACGAGGACCAAGGTTAGTTGTGTCTGGATATCGTGACTCAACCCCGGTTAGCATCTTACCGGCATAGTAGATGGCGAGCTATTTTTCTTCTCATTCTCGTATAAGAGTGATATTGAGTGACACAGCTGAGACTGTCACGTAGGTGAGCAATATCTCCTTTCTTTAGGGTTTGACCATTACATGAGGGCTATCCAAGTATGCCTTGAGATTTTGCAAGCTTCGATTGCATTCATGCATCCAATGGAATCGATGGTCTTTCTTTGTAAGTTTGAAAAATTCATGACATCGATCTGTCGATAACGATATGAATCTTCCCAGGTACTGTGATTGCTATTGATCTGTCCCCTATTCTTGTTAAGTCATTATTGCTAGAGCATCTTCCGCTTGGGAATGACTGCTACTTTCTACGATTTTCCCTATCCCTCAAAGTGTGGGAAACTTGACCTTTTGATGATAAGTTAAGGGGAATGTTTGCATTGCATGCAGCCATGGTCGCCCAACGATTACATTGTATGTCATGTCTATAGAAATAACATTGAAGGACGTGGCCTGCTTTATGCCATCGGCATGAACTGTTAACTCAACCTCCCCTTTTGTCAACTTGCTGGACATGTTGAACCCGACCAACATTTTTGTCATGGGGGTGATTGATTCATCCATTCACATTTCTTTCAGGACCCGCAGTTGGATGATGTTAGTTGAGCTTCTTGGATCAATCAAAATACGCTTATTAAAAGATCTATTAATTTTTAAAAATATTATCAGGGCCTCGCTATGAGGTGAAGCAAAATCTTCGCAGTCATTGTTAGAGAACGTGATGTCCTGATTATTCACAAGCTTATGTCCGTGGCTCATTGTTGTGACTGAGATTTTGGACTTTCTTATTGACGTGTATGTAATCTTGTTGACCATATATGTATCAAAGATCATATTAATGGTGTGAGTAAGCGGAGGCATCGGGTTTGGCCTCTATCCAGCATTCCTTCTCAGGTTGAGCTTTGCCCTATCACTGATGTATTCCCTCAAATGCCCTACACGTAGCAGTTGCGCCACTTCAATCCTTAAGTTGCCACAGTCCTCCATAGTGTGACCGTGCATGCTATGGAAATGGCACCACAACCCCGTGTCCCTTTTCTCCGAGTTGGTGCGCACGTCATCTGGGAAATTGGCTTCTGTCATAGTCTTCATTATCGACACTAACTCCGCTGTGTTTTATGCTGAAGTTATGATCAAACAGCTTTAGGGGTCCAGTCCCTTTTGATGTGGATCCATTTGCTCGCCGATGGCCTCAGTTAATGAGACCTTGATAATTCTAGGTGTTGCCCTGGCTCATCCCCATGACATTATACGGCTCGAACCGTCCACCATTTATTGCGCCGGTGTTGTATCATTGGCCCCGCTTGGGGGGCACTGCCATGTATGTTGACGTTGCTACTCGCTGGTCTTCCTCAATCCGCATCTTGGCTGTGTACCTAATATTTATTTCACTCCATATTTTTGCTGGGAATTCCTTTAGGCTTTCCTTCAACTTTTCTGGAGACGTTTGAACTTTCCACGTTCAACCCGTTTGCGAATACGGCTACTGCCCAATCTTCTGAGATAGTTAAGAATATCATTCTTTCCCTCTGAAATCTGTCCCAAAACCTCACAACAACTCATCTCATCATTGTTTTATTGTAAATGTCTTGCTTGTGTGTTTCTATCTTTTGGGCCCTAGTGTGAGCCTTGACAAATATATATGCAATAGTATCAAAGCAATCAATAGAGTTTTGGGTAAGTGAGTATACTAGAAGAGTGCTCCCTTTATAAGCGTTTGGCCAATTTTTTTCAGCATAACAAATTTAATTTTGTGTTGTTTAAGATCGTGCTCGGTGACAGCAGCCTCAAAAGTCATGATGTGCTCTTCTGGATCTGTAGTGCCATTATATTTTGGTATGTCAACCATCTTGAACTTTTTTTGGATTGGGATGAGAGTTGCGCTTTTCGGATACGGCAGGACCCCGTACCTCCTGACCCTTATGTCATTTATGATGGGTGGCGTCCTGAGTATTTGGTTCATCTATTCGTTCATTTCTTTTTCCACCTGATGCAGTCCCTCTATAAATGCATCCAACCGGTCCTTATTATTCTCATCCTTCTTCTTGCTGACTTCAGACGTAGCCGAGGTCTTCACAGCATTCTGATTTGACGGTGGAGTCCCAGTTCTAGAATGAGTGGTTATAGCTGCCGTCGTCGTTTCCATACGCAACATCATTTCATTTTGTGCTCCCAGGACAGTCACGATTGTTTCCTTAGAGAGATATCCTCCTTTATTAGCAGGTTGAGGCTTGTCGGTTTGTGATTTGGCCGAGCTCCTTCCCTAAGGTGTTTCTTTTCGGGCATCTTTCGCTTTGGCCTTATCTGAAGTTTTCTCGTCGCGCTCTTTGCCGGATGGTTTTAGTGAAGATTCGTTTTCGTCGTTCCGTCGACCTTGTTTAGATTCCTCTTCTACCCTTGTTCGCAAAGTTTTCGAACGACCGCACGTTTCGATGTTCAGCAGGTATCTAATTCATTGAAATTACATCCAATAAAACGAAAGAATTAGTCCCTGCGATAAGTGAGCAATGCTATCTTCTCTCGACGTGTTTTGAGTGCAGCGTTTCCGTTTAGGGTATTTCAAGAAGATCAGTTACAAGTCGAGATAACACCACAATTGTCTATCCCCACAGACGGCGGCAAACTATTTTCTGGCGAAAATGATTCTAACAAAAAAATACAGTTAGAGATTTGTATTCAAGGGTTTAAAGACAAGTAGGTTACCAATCCGGAGACCCTCTTAAACGAGTCCGGAGTTGCTGGCTAAGTTACGGGTATGCGAGATTAACGTGTAAGTAAAATGTGATAATAAACAAGCAAAATGAATAAAATGAGTTAGATCTATAAATGAGCTATGAATCAAACAAGAGCCGAAGCTGAGAATGATGTATTAGCTTGAGAGAGATCTGGATTACAAATGTGAGCTTAGAGAGAATATAATGTGTCTTCCTTCTCCTCTAAGTCTGGCATATATAAAACAAACTTAGACCATTGTGCCCCTCCTAAAGCTGTGACGATGTGAGCATCCTGACGTCATTATGTCTGCGCGCGCCCCGACACTCTGATCTAGAGAGATTGATGTGACGGAAGTTATTGGAAGTGGAAGACATCTGTAGAGATCCTCTGAGGCCGTTGGGATTTCCGAAACTACCAGATTTTTCAGGTACGCCAACACTTTCAGAAGTGTTTCTCCCCAATACAACTACTCCAGTCTTTCCAATGGATCACTCCGTCTCTAATACTACTACTGCTATCCGAAAAAGTAACAAATAAAGTTCATTAAATCATGTGTTTAGTGTCTTGGTATTCGGCGAATATTGTCACATCCCTAATATTTAGCTACCATGCATGAATATATTTCGGGAATCTTCGTTTTCCTTTTGGTCATTTCCCGTGAGGAGAGTTTGATTCACAATCTCTTTTCTCCTTTGCCTTACTCAATCTTTCTTTACTGATTGAACGTAAAGGCAAAACAATTTTACTTTTTTAGAATAATAAAGACCGTCCACATTCTGCACCACAAATTTTTGAAAGCTAAGGGCATTAGCCATCATGTAGGAAACATCTAATATTAGGACAAAATAAGAAATCTCATACCAAAAACCTATAAACATTGGTCTTTGTTAGAAAATGGCCACTTAATTTTGTTGGCCCAATAATTCCCTCGCTCTCTTCACCTTCTCTTATTCCTTCCACCAAATGCCCCCTTAGTTTTTCACTTCTCTTTTTCTTAAAATTTTTGGTCTCTAGTTTCATCATTTTTCGAAGGCAGTTAAGGTCACATATACAAGGGGCGTCTTTGAGCCCGTGCGAGTTGTGCTACCGTACAGGGCCCCCGAAAAATGAAAAGTTTTAGGGGGCTCTTTTTTCATTTTTTATTAAGTAGTATTAGCCAAAATTTACTGTAAAGGTCCATTCTTCGCAGGCCTTAGCCCAATCTAATTATTGAAATCGTATATTATTTATATTAAGAGCCCACTTTTACGAATTATAACAGGGCCCCCAAAATGTTTGAGACGTATACATATAATAGTAGTACAAATTAGCTTGCTCGGGGAGAAAGTTTGACCTTGCCAACCAAGTATCAAAAGCAAAGAGAAAGAAATTGGATGGAGCTGAGGTTTTAAATTGTTGCTACTAAAGTAGTTATTAATACAAATAAGAGAAACTTTTATGTATATCATTCTCTTACAAATTTCTTAAGTTTCAATTCACTTACCGACCATCAGCGGCAGGATTGAATACCCGGATCGAATCAGAGTTCACGCCGCCCGCCCTGAACAAATAGGAGGCGTTGCTATAAGGAGGAGAAGACTGATTCTGCTTCTTAGACGAGGAAGAAAGCAATCCAATCAGGTCAGTCCTGTCTGTAAATCCTCATCCCAATCTTATTAAAGGAGGAAGTAAACAAATCAAGGTTTCTACGTACTTTCGTTATGGAGGGTGCGGGCGGGGGGACGGCGGGCCCAACTCCTAGAGAGTTATGTCACTTGGTCTGAACCCATCTTGTAAAAAAAAAAAGAATCATTAACATACAATGTAGCTTGTTATTTATATTTTTTTGTGTAAAGTTATGAGCGGCATGCAAATTGAAAAAGAAGAAAAATAATATATTTTTTTTCTTAAAATCAAAACTCCGATACTTACATTACTGTAAACTGTGAAGTAAAATTGCAAATAATAGGGTGCAATTTTAAATCCCAATTCACAAAGTTCTGATTTAACATCTAAAATTAAGGTGAAATTTTTTTCCATTCTAAAAAGATCCTTTCTTGATATAACTTTGAGCAAGCTGACCCACAAATTTCAAAATTCAAAAATTTTCAAGACGTTGGAACAAAAATGATATAGTAGGAGTAGTAAAAAATAAAAAAGGAAAGGTACAACTCCTATTAGCTAGTTAATAACCATACATAGATCAAAAGGACAAGACAATAACACGCATATCTCGCAATATAATTATAACCCAAGCCCTTTTATTTTCTTTGTTGAATAAAATTGAAACCAAGTCCAAATTTCAAAAGACCTTCTCTCTCCTTTCCCCTTTACACATTTCTACTTTCAACTTCCAAATCTTGATTGCTTAATTAGCAATCTTTTTTACTTCCAAAAAATATAGATCAGGGGTTTAAGATTTTTCTTTAGTTGATAGAAGAAAAGGGAAAGGAGGATTTATACTAACTATGGAGAGTTTAATTGGTTTGGTGAATCGGATTCAAAGAGCGTGTACAGCTCTTGGTGACTATGGTGGTGGAGATAATGCATTTTCTTCTCTATGGGATGCTCTTCCTTCAGTTGCAGTTGTCGGTGGTCAGGTAAGGTCTTTTACCTTATTGGGTTTCTTGAATTTTGCCCGATGGGTGATACTTGAACTAGGATTTAACTTGGGATTAGTAGATCCAAGTTGGTTATGGTGGAAATGAGGTTCTTGTATATGGGTTTGTGTTGGATTTTGATTTTAAGTTGTAAAAAGGAGGAATCTTGATTTTTTTTTTTGCTGCCGCTGTTGTTGATTGTTCTTAGAGTAGAAGTTTTTTCTTGCTACTTTTTGCTGAATATGGAGGAAATGAGATTCTTGAATATGGGTTTGTGCTGATTTAGATTTTCAAGTATTGTAAAGGTGGAATTTTGGTTATTTTTACCTCTGCTATTGATTGTTCATTGAGTAAATTTTTTGGGAAGTTACACATTTGGCCGATCGGTTTGCTAGCCAAATATACAAAAAAATATACACCATTATATATCAAAAATGTATATTTTATGTATATTATACATCAATATACAAAAAATATATATATATGCTGGCTATTATTTTAGTGGGCATCTATTTATGTCAATTTCTCTAAATTTGTTTAGCTATTTTCTTTGTGAATTCAAATGAAATGAGACTCTTGAATATGGTTTTGTGCTGATTTTATTTCAAGTAGTTAAAAGGTGGAATTTTGAATTTTACCTCTGTCATTCATGGTAATAGCTAATACCCTTTTTGCTGCTTGCTTGTATTAATTCAGAGTTCTGGAAAATCATCTGTGTTGGAAAGCATAGTAGGCCGAGATTTTCTCCCTCGTGGATCAGGCGAGCTCCTTTGATTACTTTTATCTTTATCATACTTCTTTTTATCATACATTTTACATAATTATGTGCATTATAACCCGCAAGGGTGGCTCAGTTGGTTGAGCATGGGGCTTCCATAATAGAGGTCTCAGGTTCGAAACCCACTGCCTACAACAACAGGAGATTTGCCTTCTGGATCGAGCCTAGTGCGGGTTATCTCTCCCGTGTGGTTTACGGGCTATTACACAGGAGTGGGGTTTACCCAGTTCACACCCGAAGGGTAGCGGGCTAGAGGTTGTGGGTTCCCTTGTCATAAAAAAATTTATGTCAATTACATTGGGCTGTGAGTGAAATCGTCTGTGGTATCTATTCAGGAATTGTCACAAGGAGACCATTGGTGCTGCAGCTTCATAAGACTGATGACGGACAGCAGGAATATGCAGAGTTTGGTCATATACCGAGAAGACGGTTCACAGATTTCGGTATATTGACTGACCTCCATTGTTTCTTCTTCTTTTTGGGCATTAGTTTATTCCTCCCCTACCCCTTTCTGAATTTATCTACACTGTTTACTATTTCATGACAATTAATAACGTCGAAGTAGCTAAGTAACATTTTTGCTTATGAAGTGAAGTAAATGGAAACATGATTACTTGTGCATAGATGAGTAGCCATAAACAGTAACTTAACAGAATCAGTGGTTATGGAGACAGACGATTAAATGTTAGTTATATTAGTTTTTTACTTTCACCCTTCTTTCTCTTTCTTATAGTGTGTGTTCGGTATGGAGGAAAATATCTTCCACAAAATGTTTTCCAATTTTTCCTAGTTAAAATTTTTGGAAAACATTTTCTCTAGGAAAATAAATTCCTTAAAAATGAGGAAAATGACTCCCCTAGTGGAAGCAGGGAAAACAAGTTCCACAAGAGGCATTCCACATTGATTGTGTCCTTCCCACCCTCCCAACACACCCCATCTTCACCCCAACCCTGTAGCCACTCCCAGCCCCACCTCCCATAGTATTTATTTAAGATTATATACAATGCTTTTAGGATAATATTTTTTGCTTATGTGCCGAAGACGAAAATATAAGTAAGAAACCCACTTATTTTTCTCTTAATGTGTGTGTGCATGTGAAGTGACATGTATGTGTGCCCTCAAGCACACTTATCAACAGTTTTTACCTATTAGTACTAGATTCTGATTCGACAAAATATGTGTTTTTCATTATGAATTTTTTAACAGGCATGGTTCGAAAGGAGATTGCTGATGAAACTGATCGAATCACAGGGAAAACTAAGCAGATTTCTCCTGTTCCTATCCATCTTAGCATATACTCTCCAAATGGTATGATGACCATGGTTTCTTAATGATTCATTTATGGTCCCAAAAAGTAATCTTACTCTACATTGCATCAGTAGGGTTTTTCAAATAGTTCCTGACAACAATTACTTATCAAAAAAAGTTGTTTCTGAAGCTAGTTATTTCACATACATGTCTGCTTTCTAAATTTCATAGAAGATGGGCTTGATATTTAGTATTTCATCTTAATGTTCTGATTTATTGCCGAGAACCGATGGTGTTTTCTCTTGTTCCTTTTGGTGGGGACTGTTCTAAAGAGCATATAATTCTCTCTTTATCATGCTAACTCAATATTATGTGGTTTGTCTTGGCAGTGGTCAACTTAACACTGATTGATTTACCCGGTTTAACAAAAGTGGCTGTTGGTATGTTCCGTACTTTTCCTTCCATTATTGCATTCTTTTTAAGTCTTATCAGAGCTGTTATCAATGCAAAATGCTCATTACTGCAGAGGGGCAGTCTGAGACTATAGTCGAAGACATTGAAAACATGGTTCAAACGTATGTTGGGAAGGTAACGAGAAACTAATTTTACTTTCTGATTATTCACTTGCTAGGTTTTCTGTTGCTGTCAGTTCTGCGAATTTGTCAAATTGTGTCATCAGGAAAATTCATCTGAACGAAACTAGGCCAAGTCTTTACTTTCACGTTAGTTGCTAGTTTTTCCATTTATCTTCATGCATGGTTGGCTTGCTACTGAAACATAGGCTGTCTTTACTTTCACATTGTTTATTTCCATGCATGAGTTGGTTTGCTGTTGGAACTATTATTCTGCTGATATGTGCTCCGTTTATATCCTTCTCTTCATCTGAACTCTTTCCCCTCATGTAGCCCAACTGCATCATTCTAGCAGTTTCTCCTGCCAATCAGGATATTGCCACCTCTGATGCAATAAAACTTGCAAGAGAAGTGGACCCCACAGGTATAATCTTTTTGACCTAACATTTTGGGGACTCTGAGTCCAGTAGCTTTTGAGTACTTGTCATAGAGTATCCATATTTTGGGGAGACTCTGCAATGTTTATCATTACTTATCATTTATGAAGTTTCACATTGCAACTCGTGTAGGTGAAAGGACATTCGGAGTGTTGACCAAGCTAGATTTGATGGACAAAGGCACTAATGCTCTAGATGTGAGATTTTTTATTTTGGTCAATATCTATATCAATTGATTCATAAATCGGATAGCATGTCCAAATCTCACTGTCTGAGTCTTTGTTTTCCGTTGTATACTATAATTTGGTAGCACATCTTGTACGAGTAGTTGATTCTTTTTCCTCGAATTTAAGGTTCTTGAAGGAAGAGCTTATCGTTTGCAACATCCGTGGGTTGGTATTGTTAATCGTTCACAAGCTGACATAAATAAAAATGTAGACATGATCTATGCAAGAAGAAAGGAACATGAATATTTTGCTACCAGTCCGGAGTATGGGCATCTGGCTAGTAAAATGGGTTCGGAGTACCTTGCAAAACTACTGTCAAAGGTATACTTTTAGTTCTTTTCATGTAAGGAGTTCCTAAATTAAGTTGAGCAGAGTTCATATTTAGATTGTGTCCATTTCAGCACTTGGAACAATTTATTAAGGCAAGAATACCAAGTATCACCTCACTTATCAATAAAAGCATAGATGAACTTGAATCGGAAATGGACCACCTTGGAAGGCCTATTGCTGTTGATTCAGGCGTAAGCTCCGACCTCTATATCTCTCGTTGTTACTGTTGATTGAGATATTTTCCTTTATCTCAGTAACTGAACTGGTCTATTTCAGGCTCAACTGTATACTATTTTGGAACTTTGCCGTGCTTTTGATAAGATATTTAAGGAGCATCTAGATGGAGGGTAAGTGGATTATTTTATTGGTTTTCCTTAATTTTCCAAAAATTAGGGAAACTAGGCAAGAGTGTGGTAGTCTCATACCTGTCCAAATCTCGGGTCGGGTCGGGCCGGGTCAAGTGACTTTTTTTTCTGCTTGCCCAACCCTGATCCTGTTTTATTTTTTAATTTTCCGACCCTGACCCTATTTTTTCTGCAATTCTACCCAATCCGTTATCCGATATAATTTGTCACCAATTAAAAATTACAACAAACAGATGCATGAAATCATTAAAAATTACACCAAAAAGAACTGACAAGAGGCAAGTACAAACCAACATCAAGATAATTCATCAACATCATCATAAGCGTCGTCATCACTAGATTCTTCTTCGTTTGTCCCTTCACCTATATAAGTAAAAAATAAATATTCATAAAATAAAAAATAATTTAAATTATATTAAAAAGACACGCGGATCGGGGTCGGGCCAGGTCAAGTGGGTAAAAAATTATGACACTGACCCGGCCCTACATATGATCGGGTCCCCTCTTTTTCGGGTCAGTTAGCTCACGGGTCAGATATAAGCTTATCCTGGCTTTGGTTTTTCGGGTCGGGAGGACAGGTCGTCATGCATGATGGTAAAAGTACCTATTATTTTCTCTACTGAGATCACATATCAATTTATTCATCGCAGTCACATTATTTTCTCGAAAAGATATTATATCTTTGTGGCTGAGTTTGAAACGAGTCCAATATGTGTTGGATCACATTATCATTTACATCTTAAAATAAAATACGTGTTGCAAATACGCTTGTCCCACATTGACGTGTAAGAGTTTCTAAAGGGTTCTAAATATATTTGTTTACTTGTCTCATATCCTTAAGGTTTGTGGGTTGGATTGTTTAGATTCTTTCGCATGGCATTAGTACCGAAATTTGGGAATCTCATTATCGGACATGTTCTCTGCACTGGCCTTTTCTCTTTCAACTCAACTTCCATTATTATAAGTGCCTAAAAATGTAAAGTGGAACCATAGTGGAGAACCATAAAGCACATGGGAATAAAATAAATTGGCAACACATTTCAGTAGACACGTCACACGTATCTTGTCTGTAAGCGACAAACTTGCTTGTACTGATACAAGATGAAGCTCCAGTTTATTGCTAGCTTTGCACTTATATTATATTTAACATGTATTGATCTCCTTTTGTCAATCAGTCGACCTGGTGGTGATCGAATTTATGGAGTTTTTGACAATCAACTACCTGCTGCTTTGAGAAAACTCCCGTTTGACCGATATCTTTCTGTGCAAAATGTGAGGAAAGTTGTTTCAGAGGCAGATGGTTACCAGCCTCACTTGATAGCACCTGAGCAAGGATATAGACGGCTAATTGAAGGTGCCTTAAATTATTTTAGAGGCCCTGCTGAAGCCTCTGTTGATG
The DNA here is from genome assembly GCA_029783415.1 of Anisodus acutangulus. Taxonomy (NCBI): domain Eukaryota; kingdom Viridiplantae; phylum Streptophyta; class Magnoliopsida; order Solanales; family Solanaceae; genus Anisodus; species Anisodus acutangulus. Next base: position 13,511,374 of record CM056492.1, read on the forward strand.
CTGTAAGTAATTATTCAAAGTTGTCAAATAGTTAATGCTTCTTATCAACGCTAAGTTTACATGCAACTAACCCTCGAAACTGCATATCAGGTTCACTTTGTGTTGAAGGAACTAGTGAGGAAATCTATTGGAGAATGTCAGGTAATGGTGTCCCGGGCAGCTCCGTTAAATTTTATTTTGAGATGATTACTGACCAATGGCTTTCATTGATCTAATTTACAAAATAGCCAGCAAATGTATAGGTTTTGTATATTAAGTATAAATTTACATAAATTATGCATCTAATATACATAATATGTGTATAAGTTTTGTATATTTCACTAGTGCTTGTAAATAATTTTGGCCAACGGGTCAAAAATGAAAGAAGCCCTTTAATTTTTCCTACCTAACCCTTTCTCCCTTTTCCTATTATTTCAAAATATATTGGTGGAGCAGGAATTGAAGCGGTTTCCAAGTTTGCAATCTGCAATAGCTGCAGCTTCTAATGAATCCTTAGAAAAATTCCGGGATGAAGGTAGAAAGACAATAGTAAGACTAGTGGACATGGAATCTTCTTACTTGACGGTGGATTTCTTCAGAAAACTACCTCAGGAGATGGAACACACTCCCCAGAAAGGGGGAAAGCCGGAAGCTGCTCCTGCTGTAGACCGGTATGGAGAGAATCACTTTCGGCGGATAGGTTCAAATGTATCATCATATGTGAATATGGTGTCTGATACATTGAGGAACACACTCCCGAAAGCAGTGGTTTATTGTCAAGTTAAGGAGGCCAAACAATCTTTGTTAAACTTCTTCTACACTCAAATTGGGAAGAAAGAGGTATTTGTTCAGTGTTAATTGCAATTTAGTGGTTTCTTGATACTACTACAACAAGTGCTAACATTTTTTTTTATGAAATATGTTTTCTCAGGGCAAGGCACTTGCAGAATTGTTAGATGAAGACCCCGCATTGATGGAGAGAAGAATTCAATGTGCCAAGAGGCTTGAACTGTACAAGAAAGCAAGAGATGAGATTGATTCTGTAGCATGGGTTCGATGAGATATTGCACGTGAGACCTTTCTTTTATGATGCCTTACCACAAAATTCACGACTTGGGTGAATCATATTACTGCCTGCTTGTTCGACATTTAACAGCCTAAATTCTTTGTTTATTGTAGAATTTACTCACATTATTTTGGCTTGAAATGAATTGTTGCTTTATTATGTATTTGTGAATTGAGGTAATACAGTAGAAATTCTATTAATTAATACTCGATTATTTTATAAACTCTCTTAGATAATATTTTTGATCGGTCCCGACTCGGGGATAACGTGCTAAATTAATAATTTGCTAAAATTATAAGATAATACATTTTTTATTACTCATATATACTCCATGTAAAATATAAATTAATAATTTCTTATATACTACATAATACCTAAGTGACTTATGAAGACTTCTTGAAAAATGGCTCAATTGTCTTTTGCTTTTTGTTGAAATCTCACATTAAATCTCATCTCCATTTTTTTCCCTCATAGTTCAACAAGAAATTATTCAATGTGATTGCCGCTTTAATAGTCTCGTTTCGCGAAGGGGCTCTACTGTAGAACTTTCATCATCGTCTTCATCACCTTTATCAGTTCTCATAACGCTCTTAATTATTTCTTCATCAGTCAACAATTGTGCAACTACATTTTCTTCTGGGTAGTTCATGACATGTTTGACATCCATTGTTTGTGTCAGCATGATTTGATCTTGTGTTTATATAGGAAATATTTTTTAATATCAATAAAGTAGTACATTGAACACAAGAAGCATAATAAAGTGGGAGATTGAAGTATGCTTCATTTGATATAGTACATTGAACAATAATGAAGTGGAAGATTGAAGTGTGTTTGTAAATTGGGTATTTCATTATAAATTTATCTATAAATTAATAAAGCAATTATTAATTTATCTATTAATTAATATCTATTTTAATTAATAAATTTTGATAGTCTCAAGAGCATTAATTTATAGAGTTTCTACGGTAACATATATTCATTCGCCCTTTTCCTTCAAGTTTGTACTTGAATTTATATCCCTGCACTTGTTATGGACTTAAATAAAAATGTTTCTTAATGATGTAAACTGAGGTTCGCGTCTCTATCTCTTTGGATCGATCCTTGGACTGTTGGGGGCCTTAAAGAAACTAATGTGCTGTGCATCATGTTTGGTTTGGACAGATAACTATCAATACTAGTTGATGATGCTAGTTTGAGTAGCATGGTGTATGAGATTGTTAACGCTTAGATATATATAAGGAAACTTGAATTTTAGAGCATTTCATGTTCCAGAGAAGAGAATGTCATTTTAGGAAGGCAAAAATGAATAAAAGGACACTCTTGTCTGGTTAAATCAAAGACAACACATAGCATTGACGAAACCCTATGCTCTATTTAGTTTGCTTGATGGTCTCAAGCAAGCTGCATGACCCTTGGATCTCCCATTATGCAATGAGAAACTCTGCAAAAGCTTCCTCTAATACCACAAATTTTCTACTAAAATAAGGATTTTACTCTGATAATGTGAAGAATGTGTATTTTAATATAGTGTGGCAGGTAATGTACCTTATTTTCAGCTTACTAATCTTACTGTAACAATGGGCGCTTCAGTGTATAGAAGTTAAACTACTTGAACATTATTGTAACAATGTACCTTATTTCCCCAAATTTGGCTTTTGGACAAAACAAGAATTCTAATGCAAAGGAACTCAAGATATTAACTGAATAGTGTCCAGGAACTTACATATGAGCTCAGCAAACATAAAGAGAAACAAAATGAACGCACAACACACCGCAGAAAGTAAAGACTACTTTCCCATCTGATTCGCAGCACGTTTGGTACAAAAGATGCAGGGGGTTGGGAGGGAGCTAGTCAATTGATCTTTTCCCCAACAGTAATCTACTCTTGCTTTCCACTTCCCAGTATATCTGTTTTTTGGTATTACACAGAGGAAGCAAATGAGTACCTCTAAGCCCCAGTACATGGATGTCAAAAAGGTTGAAATGCAGGGTTATGAAAGAAGCCACGTCTATCTTACATTTAATGTCCAACTACCTGAATTGGGTGACAAAGAGATACACCGATAATGAAGGAAATGAAACTGGTACAATCTACCCAAGCACAATAACTGCACAGCAAAAAAAAAAATTCTCATTTTGGATTGAACATAAGGTCATTAATTTGATCAATCCGAATATCAGATATAGTCTCTATAGGTTGCTCATCATTGTCTATTGAAGGCCAATTGCGCAAAGGCTCTCTCGTGAATTCATCTACAGAATAGAGCGAAAACAAATATTAAGAGCTAGATCCCACCATTACGTAAAAACAACTATACATAACATGTTCTCAACAAACAATGCTAACTTTGTGTTTTGCATGCATCAAGACAGAAACGCAAGGAAATTCCTTTCAACTGTCGTAACCAGAAAGTCAGGTTACAATTACCATATATCATGCTGAAAGAAGTTGGAGGAGGAGTAGCCAAGAAGTTGAGACCAATGTAAAATCCTACAGCTAGTACTATAGTCATCATTGCATAAGCTGGCACAGCTAATGCCCAGTACCTAAAAAAACAAACAGCAATTTAACAGGATGTTAAATATATCTTGTAACAATTAGTAAGTAACCAGCTAGTTATACCAAGAGAATTCTTTCCCTCTCAAGCATTCTGCAAATGCTTTAAGTCCCTTTCATGCGGTTGTAATTTCTAAAATGTAGGACCAATATATATCAATTTCTGAAATGCAACTAAAGAGCTTATTAATCAAAAATTCAAAATTGTATGTGTCCTCTTTTCAAGGTGTTTGTTCAAAACATTTGGAATTTTTCTTTCCAACCAAACGCCATTAGAGATCCAGAAATTGGAATAAACTAAGCTCAAACTACTTAGCTGGAATAAACTAGCCAGCTTCTGGCTCTGGTGTCAGACAAACCAGGTAAGTAAATTCGAACTATGACACATGAAATTTATAACTCCTAATTATAAAAGGATATTTTTAGAGTAAAGATGTAAAGATGACACAAGCCTGCAAGTACATCTTGTTTACCTGCTTGGGTAGTAAACAATTCCCAAAGCATGCAACCAATGTTCGGGAAGATATGCCCACACCAGAAAAAGAACTGCTCATGGAAAATAATAGAAACCAATCAGACTTCCGGATGCATGTAAATCAATACTTTACAACAGATAACTTGTAGAAACATCAAAATTATCATTTGCAGAGTAATATATCCAGAGATTTCAACAGCGTCGTAATTTCATTTCCCAAAAAAATCAGTCAGCATACTCTGTCCTTTATCCAGATACAGGTGATGCCTGGGTACAAGCATTTCCAGGAAGGCGAAGAAGTGGAAAAACTAAAGATAGGAATAAGTAACTTCCATGCCATGATGAGCATTGCAAAGAAGATGATTGCATCACATTATAACACTAATGAAATTCAACTGTATTGCCAAACTATGAAATCAAGAAGCAAAACGAAATATTCAAACATAGGAAATGTTCTAAGTAGCAAACTAAGCTTCTTAAAGATGAGGATGGATAGACCTGTTGCAACAACAGTAGTAATGGAGCCAACAAATCCATAAACTTCAGAAGTCTTGGGTCCTTGATCTCCAGAAACACCAAAACCTGAACCTCTGTCATCTGAATCTGGAAAGACCACAGTGGCCTTCCTATTCTTGGAAAAACTCAAGATCCTCCTAGGGCTATTAACGGAACGAGGATCTTCCCAACCTTTATCTTCCAGCATCACAAAGGGCCAAAAGCGTCACTCTGAATAAGAATTAGACCTGTCCCAACAATTGCCAAAACGCCCAAAGCAGCGTTAGTGCATGGAAATCTGTGCCTCTAGAATTAAGCCATTTCCAGAAAACACACTTCAACTAATTTATACCAACTTAAATCGAATTTTTTGTTCTTGCTTATTTTGAGTCTTTGCTAATATTTCAGCTATTGAAATCAAGAAGTTAGAATTGGTCAAAAGATATGAAAGGGATTAATTACTACTTTAATAGTCTCCTTTGAAATAGGCCAATGTTTTCTCCAAGTTTGACCAGTGAATCGAATGGGGATTCGAGTTTTTCATTTCATGAAGTAAAATTGCGGTTCTTATCTTGCATGTAAATGAAATGTGGAACCATAACTAGAAATCGAGTATGTTTTGGATTCTTTATTTTGTTTTTGATTTTTACTAAGTTCAACTAATGAGATGTTAGTGCACGAAAACCTGCCTCTAGCATTAGCGAATTTCCACGGAACACCCAGCGAGCAACTCAGAGTATAACAACAATGAGGATCATTAGTTCTCTATAAATTATGGAATGAAAGGAGCTTGCTACCAAGAATTTGTCCTTTAGGAGTTTGTGTAGGAATATGTTCCCTTACCTTTCATTGATTATTATGTACAATATATATAGTGTTACATGGCTACAAAGTACAAACTAAGTAACTAAATCTTCCTAGTTACAATTGGAATATAAATTTACCGAATATAAAAGATATACAAAATATGGTAATATTCTAGTAATGGTAATATACAATATATGGAAATACTCTATCACACCCCCGAATCCCGCGCATAGTGGGAGCTTAGTGCACCGGGCTGCCCTTTTTTATTCTATCACGCCCCCGCAGTCGAAGCGGGAGGTTCCCGTACGCTGAGACTGGCTCGTAAATCATAAAAAAGAATGCGTGAAAGTCCTTTAGTGAATATATCTGCAATCTGATACCTGGAAGGAACATGAAGGACACGAACTACTTTTTCACGTACAAAGTGAATATCCATCACAATGTGTTTAGTGCGCTGATGTTGAACGGAATTTCCGGAGAGATATATCACACTGACATTATCACAGTAGACCAATGTAGCCTTGCAGATTGGGCAGTGAAGTTCCAACAGAAGGTTGCGTATCCAACAAGACTCGGAGACAACATCCGCGACTCCACTGTACTCGACTTCGGCACTGGATCGAGACAGAGTAGGTTGTCTTTTAGAAGACCAAAAAAGCAAACTATCTCCGAGGAAGACACAGTAACCTGACATGGAGCGACGAGTGTCCGGACAACCACCCCAGTCAGCGTCAGAATAAGAGGTGAGACCAAAGAGTGTGGACTTGTACAGATGGAGGCTGAAGTGAAGAGTACCTTCTACATAGAGCAAAATACGTTTGAGCGCATTCATATGTACATCTGTCGGGCTGTGCATATGTAAACATATTTGTTGTACGACATAGGTTATATCTGATCTCGTGAAAGTGAAATATTGTAATGCTCTTGCTAAACTGCGATAGTGAGTCGGGTCAGCATACATGGAACCCGAAGAGGCACTAAGTTTGGAACTAGTGTCCACCGGCGTGTGAGCCGGTTTGCAAGACGTCATGCCTGCTCGGTCAGGAATCTTTTCGGCGTACTTCCTTTGACAAAGAAATAAGCCACCTGCATCTCTCATAATAGCAATGCCCAAAAAATAGCTTAGGGGGCCCAAATCCTTCATAGCAAACTCAGAGGCAAGGAGTGACATGATGGATCGGCGAAGTGCATATGTAGTGAGGATGATATTATCAACATATAGTAGGATGTATGTCATGTCATTACCCTTGTTATATATGAAGGGTGATAATCAGATCTGCTATGTGAAAAACCGATAGAAGATACAAAATCAGCAAATCGTTGGTACCATGCATGAGGAGCCTGTTTCTGTCCATAGAGTGATTTCTTCAAAAGACACATAATCTGGATGAACTGGATCCCTGAATCCCATAGGCTGATGCATATATATGGTTTCATGAAGGTCCCATGCAAGAAGGTATTTTTGACGTCAAGCTGATGAATGGGCCAAGATTTAGACAAAGCAATACTGAGAACGGTCTGAATAGTCACCGGTTTCACTACCGGGCTGAAAGTTTCAACACAATCCACTCCCACATATTGAGACATGTCATCACCTACAAGACGGGTCTTGTGCCTCTCAAAAGAACCATCAGATTTCTTTTTATGTCAAAAAATTCACATAGAATGAATAATATTAGTATCAGGAGGACGAGGTACTAGATCTCACGTCTTATTTTCAATAAGAACATTATATTCGTTAATCATTGCATTTTTTCAATTAGGATCGGACAAGGCATCTTTCGAATTATGAGGGACATGAGAAGGGGCAACCGAAGTAGATAAGTTAAATAGTCGTTTGGGTTTGGAAATGCCGTGCATAGCACGGGTTTCCATTGTCCGTCGGGGTGCCGCTGAAGGTGGTGGCTGAGATGTGACAGCGGGACTGGAATAGGACCGAGAGTGGGGGTGTTGCCGAGACGGGGCAGTGGTGTCGGGAAGAGTGGTGGCTGGCCGAGAGGTAACCGAGACGGAAGGCTGTGACAGACTGGTCCGAGGCTCCCGTTGCAGTGCTGAGTGGACTGCCTGCCTCGGGACGGCAGTGGTGGGGCCGATTTCCGGTGATGGTGACAATTGATTTTGTAAGTGATGGATTAGAAGGGGATTTAGACCATCATTTAGGAAGTCATAGGAATTTGGAGGTGGAGAAGGAAAAGAAGAATTGGGACTCATCGAATATGACATGCCTAGAAACGATTATTCTTCGGCTTGACAAGTCGTAACATATGTAACCTCTATGATTGGGGGTAACCAAGAAAGACACACGGGGATGACTGAAGTTGCAACTTATTGATTTTAGTGGAGGGACAGAGGGGGTAGCATAGAAAGTCGAAAGTTCGTAAATGCTTATAGGAAGGATTCTTGAGATAGAGAACTTGAGTAGGTGACTTGTGTTTGAGAGATTTGTTTGGGAGAATTTTCAAGAGATAAATTGCAATTGAGTGTGTGTAATGCCAAAAATAAGGGGGATAAAGGCGTGGGCAAAGAGGGCACGAATTAAATCGTTTATGGTTCTAACTTTCCGTTTGGCTTTTCCATTTTGTGGAGAGGTATGTGGACAGGAAAGACGAAAAACAAAGCCCTGTTTGGCGCAAAACAATTTGAATTGTTGATTATCGAATTCATTTCCATTGTCACATTGAAAATATTTGATATTCCTTTCAAATTATGTCTTTATGAAAGCACTAAAAGACGAATAAATAGAACAGACTTGAGACTTATTACCAATGGGAAAAGTCCACAGAAAATTGGAATAATCATCCAAAAATAACACATAATATATATGCCCGGCCGTGCTTAACATAGAGAAGTCCATAAATCACTATGTATTATATCAAATAGCATTAAAGTACAGGTGGAAGAAAAATAAAATGAAAATTTGACATGTTTTCCAAAAATGCAAGATTCACAAACAGGAGTAGTAGAGACATGTTTGCACTGAATAAATTTATTTTTGCTAAGGGAGCATAAAACAGAATCTCCCGGATGTCCTAATCTATTATGTCATAAAGAAGACGAAAGAGTTGCAAAGGTTGATGGAGAAGAGGCTAGATGGCCGATGCTGGTGGTGATAGGATAGAGGTCTCCGATGATGTCACACCTCATTAGTCGCGTCCCTGTCATAAGGTCCTTCACAGAAAAATCAAAAGGATCAAATTCAAGGGAAACATTATTGTCGATTGTGAAATGACGCACAGAGATTAGATTTTTGATGAGTTTCGGGGAATGGAGGACATTGTTTAACACTAATGGTGGATGATTGTCCATTGGAATGCCTTGTCCATTATCAACAATAATATTGCGATTTAAATTGCTCATATTGAAATAAGACGCGAGAGTAGCTTGGTATGTCGTCATATGAGATGTTGCGCCAGTATCTATGTACCAACCGTCGTTTGGTGTATTGAGAGACATCGTGTTCATAGCCGCCTCAGTATCCATCGGTGCATAGATTGAAAAATGAGAGACATGTGCATTGTATGCCTGCTACGGACGTGTGCCGAGGATGCCTGGCTGGGGTTGTCGGACCGATGGTGGGGCCTAGGACGACGTCGGATAGGGACACGGTGGAGCAGCCCAAGCCGATGGGCCCACACAGCCCATGGTGGGTAGGCAATCCACGGTGGGGGCTGCTGCCGCGGCGGGTGGTTGTCGGCCGGCGGGGGAGTCCCTCCGCCGCCGTTGCCATTGTTTCTGGCTCGGTCATTGCGACTTCGACCGGAATTTCGCCCTTTGCTGTTGGTCCGGAATTGTGAGCCGCGTTTTGGATCGTTGGCCTGTCGGAGTGGCGAGGCGGAGGCCGAGCCCCTCGGGTCGGCAATTGGGCCGCTGGTGGTCATGAGGGCGGCATCGGCGGTGATTGTGTTGGCCGCGGCCCCGCTTGATTTTCCGTGTTTCATCAAGGATGAGTCTCAAGCGGACCTCATAGAATGGAGGTAATGACGTGCTTTGTTGGAGGATGGTAGTGACGTCGTCATACGATTCATTCAAACCCGCAATGAGTTGCATCACCAATCAATTGGTGACCGGTGCATCGATGTTGAAGAGTTGATCATCAATCATCTTAAGCTCTTGGCAATAAACCAACGCATTGGGAAAATCATCCGGGTCTAACCGTTTTGTCTTGCTTTGCTTGTGTTTGTGCTTGATTTTGAACCGAGGGTCTCTCGAAAACAGTCGCTCTACCTACCAAGGTAGAGGTAAGGTCTGCGCACACTCTCCCCTCCCCAGACCCCACATTGTGGGATTTCACTAGATATGTTGTTATTGTTGTTGTTGATTTTCCAAATACAAGGCACGTTGTGTCTTGTTATCGTGAAAGATATTTTCCAACCGCTCCCAAGTTTGTTGTGCAGTAGCGTCGGTTTCAATGATTGTATGCAATAGATCATTCGAGATTGTGTCGTAGATCCATTGTAGAACAACAACATCTAAATGTGACCAAAGTTCGTCATCATGTCTCTCCAGGGGTTCGGCAGTGGGCTTAGATTATGTGATCGATGACTTTGTATACACGACAATGGATCTTAAACAGTTCCGCACAAGAGGAATACTGAACTTTTTCTATCTCAAGAGTTATGAGAATGAAATTTTTAATGTTGTTGACTGCAAGAGCAGGATGAAATTTAGGTTGTTCAGCCATTGAAATTTGGGAAAGAAGACGGGAGGATAATCTCCGAGAATTGGAAGAAAAAAAGGGGGGAGGACGGCGGATGAAGGTCGGTCAAGAGCTTGGGCGACGACTTGGGGGAGAAAAGAAATTAGGTTTTGGCTTCTGATATCATATAGGAATATGTTCCCTTGCCTTTCATTGATTATTATGTACAATATATATAGTGTTACATGACTACAAACTAGGTAACTAAATTTTCCGAATTATAATTAAATTTACCTAATATAAAAGATATACAAAATATGGTAATATTCTAGCAATGTTAATATACAATATATGAAAATATTCTATCAGCTTGTTTCATAAATAATTTATTGCAGCTTTCAAAGTCTCAGATATCACCAAAATTAGAAAAACTAATTAAGAAAAGGGAGATAACTTACTAGTCAATTTTGCTGCAAAACTTTCAATGGGACCGATCATATCACAAACGCTACTAAACTTCTGACTGAAACAAGAATAGCTGCAATAGAAATGGCAATTAAATAGCAACGAATTTGAAATAGTTAGAGTAACAATACGGACATTTTTTAAGACAATAAAAATAAAAATAAGAACATAGAATGTCATGCACAAGGATAACAAGAATACAAAGCAAGCAGCTGCCAAAACCAAAACACTAATTCGTCATATTCCGAAAACAACCAGAAATAACCAAATCGATCCAGTTCATGCACCCAAACGATTTTAGGGCTACGAAAAAAAAAGTAAAGAGGGAACAAGAACAGTGGTGGATGCAGGATTTTTACACAGGTTCAAAAAAATAATAAAAGCTAAATATAAAAAATAATGTCTTTGAGAATCGAATCTAGTAATGCTAGAGACAATTTTGAACAACTTCGATCACTTGAGCTAACATTTTGCATTTGGTTAGCGTATTTCAAAGTTAATATATGTACGTAAACACAGAAAATCTATAATATATATAGATTATAACTTTTTGCCGAATACCCTGGCCCCCACTAAATCCGCCCCTGAATAATAACTGACCAGGAACAAAAAGATGAGGAAGCCGAAGAAGAGAGATGGGAGAGAACTAAACTCGTTGGTTTCCGATGGCAGAGAAAGAGGGATTGAGATCCCTTTCGGTACAAATTACAAGGAAAGAAACTACCGGAGCCGCTAGAGATTTGGCGACCATGTTTTCAGAAATATTGAAATTTGAAAGAGATTTCTTTTTTGCTAAAAAGAAAAGAAAATTAAGATGTCAGGACTAGAAGTTTAATGTACTAGTACTAGTAATAGGTTAAAAAATTAAAATTTGTGATATTCTTGTCTGTTAATGCCTTAATGGTGAATTAGAATTAAAAAAGAAAATCTTAGTTGTTGAATTAATTTGTTGCACTGGCAAGTCGTACTTATATTTTATAATATAGCTAATTAGAAGTCAAGTACCTTAAAATGTTTCCAGTTTGTTTTAAACTAAGGAGTTGTTTGTACGTGATTTGAAATCATGATATGAAATTAGTGATTTGAAATCATGAATATTTGAATTTGAAGTTGTGTGGACATGCAATTTGAGTTTCTTAAATTGTAATTTTTCTCATAAACATAAAAACTCCACAAATTGTGAAAACCATCAAAACTTTCTCAATTCTCATACAATACCAAATGAGCAAATCATAGTTCATAACAAAATTAATACGTTACTAGAACTTTCTAAAAAGTACAATATCAATTGATCGAACTTTAGTTCAATAAAAAATAAAATTAAACTTGAGTTGTAGTATAACTATTCTTTAATATAATCCTTCCACGTGGTACGAAAATTTTCTTAATATACTATCAATTTGTAAATCTTTTACTATTTGATAAAATGGTTGGTAAACATGATTAGTAATATATCTACCAATTTATAGATCTTTTTTTTTACAAAATATAAACTCATGGGTCCAATTTTACATTTTAAAAATATAAAATCATGATTTGGAATCCCAAATCACACCTTTTTGGATGATTGAGGATTTCAAATCATTATATGAAGTTGAAGTTGAAATTTTGTTCAAACTGCATAAACAAATGGTGATTTGAAATCAAATTATGAAAATGCATGGCCAAACGCCTACTAAGTACTAAATAAGTGTTGTATAAGTTTTTCAAATACAATGGTATTTCTAAAATGGCCTATGTAAATAATAGATCTTGGACCTAACTCAATTCCCAAAACTACTTTGTAGAGTGAGGATTGTCCAAGTCCATATAAGGAGTCCATGTTCCCATTTCATATCCGATATGAGACTCTTAACACTCCCTGCACGCCCAGACCTTGTTAACCGGAGCGTGGATAATATAATTTGGAGGCTCAACATCGGTGAACAAAGAATTTGAATGGGCCTGACTCTGATACCATAATAGACTGTGGAGTATTTAAACTCCGCAGTTGAGGAAGATTACCAGAATTATTGGTGAGATGAGACGTGACGCCCGTATCTATATAACACGCATTATCGAGTTGTCGAGGAGTGAAAGTGCTGAAAGCCCGACACAAACTGGATTGGGGATGGCCAGGAACATACTGATTGGCTCCCGAAAATTGGGCCTAATTAATGTGGCCCATCGAATTATATGGGGCGGACTGCATGGCTTTCGAAAAAAATAATAATCTCGGAAACATGAAGAAAAAAATAGATAGAGTTTCATTTTTTGACAATTTATTCGAAAAAGGAGACAAACTGCTTTGGTTCTCGGGTAAGGAAGAGAAAAATCATAAACGTTCTGTTGACACGAGGAGCATCAACAACTTCGATTCTCGGGTAAAGGACGAGTAAAAGCAGAAAAAAAAATTGTTCGACAAAGAAATTGGAAGCAGAGAAAGCGGACAACTTTCTGTTCCTCGAGCAGTGTAGCTTTTCGTGTTTCTTGGGTAATGAAACAGAAAACAAAAGAAAAAACAAAATCGCAGAGGACAAATCACTGTGTATATTTGTGCTTCTGACAATTTTTTGGTGAAGAGAAAAAATAGGCAAAACACTGTGCTTTTCCAGGACAGAGAGCAAAGGCTGCTGGCGAAGGGAAAATAGGGTTTAGGTTTTGGCTTCTAATACCATGTAAAGAATGGATATTTGACCTAACTCAACCCCAAAAGCTACTTTATAGGGTGAAGATTGTCCAAGTTCATACAAGAAGTCCATATTTCAATTCCATATCCGATATAGAACTCTTAACAACCTATCCATAATCCAATCTAACGCAAGAAAAAAGAAAATAAAACCATTTTCCTTGACGTGAAATCCTATCAATTATAAATACATGAATATAGTGTGATTTTATTTCTAACATCTGAGTTTTGCTTTATGAAAACGTTTTACAAAGTAAAAACTGAAAAGTAAAGGCGGTCAGACATTTAGCCGCGGCGTTACGTTATTGTAAATTCTGTTCATGATTAAAATTTGTAAATTATTTGATTACAAAAAAGAGAACAAATAATGCACATAAAATTTAGTATAACATATGCAACGTTTGATTGGGTTTTTGTCTTTCCACATAAAATATAGCATTGTTAGTACAATGTACGGTTCATGGTTTACTTTTACGCATAATTAACAGAGTAGTACTTATAGTATAAGTTATAAAAATATTTATATACTATTATTTTATGTTGAGTGAAAATAACTTGAACAGACGGCATGAACCAATTGTGTCGTTGAACATTATTGGACAAATTTGTGCCGGAGGGAATCTCAATCCGAGAAAGCCACAAAGGCGGACCGACATTAGGAATATTTAATCAGCAATCAGCTGCATATGCAAGCTTTTGGGACTTTCACTGACCAATCGAATGTTGAACAACATCAAAACAGGGACTATACAAATTCAATGATATAAGATATGAGCTTTTGAAATTAAATTTGTGTGACATATATAGTTAAGCTTATTGTATCCAGCAAGCACAGGAAAATACATGGAGGAAGTTGTTCTTAATTCCCTCTAGTAAGGAGTACCTGCGCTTTACCAACGTTTAAGCGTAATAAACCTAGAATATTTTAATACTCCGTATCAAATAGTTAAGCAAGCTAAAAGTGCATATAATAATAGATTAATGTGGTTCGACCCTCTACCTCGCACACACTTATTATGGTATATATAGTATGATATCTGTAACTGTAAGTAGATTTATGTATTATCTGACTCCTTTGACTTTGAGCTCCTGCATGATGTCTCTTTATGAGACATTATCATAAACTACTGCTGCTTTTGATTGCTTCATTGTCTTTCGATCTGTGTATCAAATTGCTTGGGCCCTTCTGCTAGCCCTTTTAAGAATGGCTTCATGGGATGAAGTTGTCTTTCAATGTGCCGGATACTGGATGTGAACGGTGTGCTAAGTCTGGGGGGACTTGTGGATTTGATGTGGAGACTGAGATGACACAATGCATTTGCTCAATCACTAGTAACTCTACCAGAGATTGTGGTAAGTACTGAGACATAATCCCTTTTTTCTAGTTCAAAATCTAGCTTATATACTCCAATTAAATTATAGTATTGAGTATTCTAGGTTGATTAGTTACTTCTCTCTTTGCAGTTTATATATGTGTTTGAAGCTTTAGGTTAGAAAATGCATTGACATTTATGTCACTATAAAAACACGTCAATAAGAACAAAATAAAAAGTTTAAAGTTAAATTTTCTGACTATTAGTATATTACTTTTGTGTTTTCAATGTGATAACATGGGAGATTTTTCTGATGATTCTTCTATTAAGTTTACTGATTTTTCTTCTCTTTCTGTAATTTATCTTTCTAAAATAGTTATTACTAATTCATGTTGACTAAACTTGGGAATTTTTTTGCGGTGTTATACTCGAGAAAAAATCAATCTATGTATCAAAAATTCAGAACTTGTGAAATATTAATTCTGTCGTGAAATATTTTCATGTTTATAGCATTTCATATTTTCAGGTATTTGGAGAGATGACGAAGATAGAAAAGTAAAAGGAGAGGAAAAGAGACCGAACAAAAGGGAGAGAAAAGATGAAATATGATTAACTTTTAACACACAAATTATTACTACAATATATTGGAGTAGTGAATTTCTCTGTTTCCAAAATATTAGCTATGTTGTAAAATTAATGATATTATCTTCAACTTGACATTAACCATTGAGATCATAGAGAATATCATTAAGAAGGTTAGGAAGATATAAGAGTTAACATACATAACTTTAAGAGTTATCGGCATTTACCATAATGCTTACAATTCATAACAACTCATTTTTTTTCTTATCTTTTTTTTTTTTTTGCTTTAATGTAATCTAAAACAGCATTGTTCATATTCTAAATGGATTACTTAAAAAGTTCATTTTAAAATACAATTTGTTTTTGTTTTATTTTGTGATGAAAAAGGTCAAATATGGCACAAATCTTTACTATAAATCTGAAAGTTTTATACTATCGGTTCACTATGAAATTGTCATAAGCTCAAATACATCAGCGTCATATTAGACCCACAATTTGAAAGAAGACATAATTTTATTAAATCAGCCACAATTTGAACTGCCTATTGTTGCCAAGTCAGGGGTTAAAGGAGAAACCTACGACAGGTATAACTTTTCTGTATTTGCATCTCCCCCGGAAACTTTTTTTTTTGTTTTTTATTCTATTGTGATCCCATTTTATGTCTGTTCCGTGCTCGATGTTATTCCACAATGAATCTTATTAAAGTTTTGCTCTTTTTTTTGTTGCTTTGATCTGAGTAGGAATTTGTTATGTTAACTTGTGGGTTTCTCTTTTACTTGATTTGATCTCTTTCAATTCCAATGGTGGAGTGTTGCTGGCAAATTTCTGTGACTCGTGTTTTAGGATAGTGCGCTAATGTTGTCACTTTCTCGAAGCTTGGAGATAGTTTAGGCTGGTACTTGGGAATGTAGGTGAGCAAGAACAGATTCATGCTAAAGTGAGTGCATGTACCAAAAGGTCCAAAACAGACTTAAAAGACATGGGTTCTGGTTTTTTGCTTCTGATTGTCTTCTATTGTGAAGATTGATCTTTTATAGTTCTAGAAGTGCTGCTTCAAGCTTACATTTTTTGGAGACATTGTGGTTGCATCTCTGCAGAAGCTTCTGTTTTTTCTATTTGTCAATTGGGTAATTTTTTCATTTGCAGCTGTAGTATCTGAAGCCTATTAATGTCAACACGTTCAATTTCCTTAAGTGATCTGAAGCTGGAGTGTATTAAGTGAAGATTCCAGCATTCGATCTATATCTTCTTGTAATAGACAAATGAAAACAGGCTAAAGCTTGCATATTGTTGAGACAAAAGCAGTAGGCAGTAGCACACAAAGTCATTTGTTAGAGTTGTTAGAGTTAGTTATGAAGTTGTTAAAGTTAGTTATCTTAAGTAGATAGTTTTCTTTTTCTTTCTACCATTCCATTACTATAAATATGGAATCATTTTTACATTGTAATAGTTAGACAAAATATATGAGAAAAACTTCCACAAACACTCTCTTCTTCTTCTCCGATACACCACATTGTTCTCGTGCATGAACTGGATTGCACATGCAGTCCGGAATTAATTCAGATCGTAATAATTAACATGGTATAGAGCTTTTGCAGTGTGAATCGAGGGATTTTCCGGCGAGATTGCAACAGAAAATTGAGGGATTCACTGTGGGGATATGAGTTGTTTTTTCTTCAAATCTGTGAGTTGCGTAGGTTAATTTCTCTTTCTGAATCATTGTAGTATAACATAGCTGTGAAATTCATGGAAAACACATCACCAATTGCTTCGTTGATTGCTGATGAAAGCTCGAATTCAACTTCGAACATTGTCGATCATAATCATCCGTTGTTTCTGAGTGCTTCAGATACACCTGGTGCAGTACAAGTAGAAATTCAATTAGTGGGAATGGAGAATTATACTTTGTGGAGTCGAGCTATGAAATTGACTCTATTAACAAAAAATAAAATTGGTTTTATTGATGGAACAGTTAAACGAGACACCTATGGTCCTAATCATATGAAACAATGTGATCGATGTAATGCAATGGTAATTTCATGGATTATGAGGAATGTAAATAAAAATCTGCTTAGTGGGATACTCTATAGATCTACTGCATATGCAGTATGGAAGGATTTGAAGGAACGATTTGATAAAATCAATCTGTCTAAAGTATATCAATTAAAGGAGCTTGCAATGTTGCATCAAGCTGTATCACACGTGTCAAGCTATTACTCAAGGCTGAAGGATCTATGGGATGAAATTGACTCAATCATCCCTCCACCAACATGTGACCGTGATAGTCCTAGAGAGTATATAGAACATCTAGCAAATCAGAGATTGCTAGAGTTTCTAATGGGACTGAATGATGGCTACAATCAGGCAAGGAGTCATATCCTTTTAATGTCACCTACTCCTAGTGTGTATCAAGCATATTCAATGATTGCACAAGATGAGAGCCAAAACAGATAAGGAGGATACACAACCATGGGAGAAGTTGCTGAGCCTTAGTTAGCAGGTTTCCTCAACACAGACAAAAGAAGCCATACATTCCAAATGCATTTTGTGATTTCTGTCAAATGAAGGGGCACACTAGGGAGACATGTTACAATTTGATGTATTGTGATTACTGCAAAAATAAGAGGCATGTCAGGGATAATTGTTATAAACTCATAGGTTATCCTTCTGACTTCAAAGGAAAGAAGAAGGCCAATGCAGTAATGACATGTGTTTCACATGGAGAAAGAGGTAACTCACTTCAACAGACTTGTGGTGGATATATGGGATATTCAAATCCCATATATTCAAATCAGAGGAACATGTGAGGTTTAAGGCAACTATCCCAGGATCAACATGAACAACTCAATCTTCTGTTAAGATCATGCATTTCAGATAAGTATGAGAAGGTGCTTACAATGTTGAATCAAAATACAGAAGCTGCTGGTGTGCAGTATGGTAGTGCATCAATACCTAAAGTTCATATGGCAGGTAAACCTGTATTCAATAAGGAAAGTAGTCCTACTTGGATAGTCGATTCAGGAGCAACTAATCATATGGTAAATGATAAAAATATGATTGAAAAAAATGATTTAATAGAAAATGCAGGACAAGTTCAGTTACCTATCGGTGATACAGCAGCAATTACTCAAACAAGAAGTTGCAGACTAGCATGAGGTGATCTCATAAAACGTGTGTTGTGTGTACCAAGTTTTAAATTTAATCTTCTTTCCGTTTCAAAGTTAACAAGGGAGTTAAACTGTTGTGCAAGATTTTTCCCTGATTTTTTTGTCCTACATGATCTCTTCACTGGGAAGGTGAAGGAGATTGGTAAGGAAATAGATGGATTGTACACGCTAGAGTCAAAAGGAAGTTGTTTTGAACTGGTACATGCACAAGCACATGTATCAACTGCAGTTACAACAGTTGAGTTGCAAGCAAAACATATTTTGCTTTTCAGTTGTTGCATTTTGATGTATGGGGACCTTATAGGATTCCCACTTATACTGGCATGATGTATTTTCTCACAGTTGTTGATTACACCAGATGGACTTGGGTATTTCTGTTGCATATTAAATCTGATGTGGCTATTGTTCTTAAGAATCTGTGTGTAATGATCAAAACACAATTTAATATGGGTGTTAAAAGTGTTAGATCAGATAATGGTTGAGAATTCTTTAATAATTCCTGTAATGAGTTGTTTAGACAGCTTGAAATTATACATCAGAGTTCATGTCCTTATACTCCACAACAAAATGGAGTGGTGGAGAGGAGGCACATGCACATCTTGGAAATTGCCAGAGCTATCAAATTTCAAAGTCACTTGCCAGCAAGGTTTTGGGGAGACCGTGTAAAGGCAGCAGTATATGTGATTAACCGGATTCCTTCTGTGGTGATAGGGAATGTATCACCTTATGAGAAGCTGTTTAAGAAAACACCTTCGTTGTCTCGTATGGAGGTTATAGGATGTCTGTGCTATGCCACTAACTTGGTCAAGAAAGACAAGTTTGATGTTAGAGCCATCAAGTCATTATTGCTTGGCTATGCCTCTAGGCAAAAGGGATATAAATTACTGGATCTGATTAACAAAACTATCTTTGTGAGTAGAGATGTATCCTTTTATGAAGATACAGTATAGGCAGTGTGATATTGAGTCACATGTCTCATACATTAACAAAAATTACTTTCCTACTCTTGAGGGACATGTTTATGATACAATAGATGGTAGTATGCATGAACATGTTGTAGCTGAAGATCCTACTGAGCCAGAAGGAACAAGGGTATCAACTGGTGATAAAGTCATGACAAATGCAAGGGAATCAGTTCCTGATGGAGATGGTGATGAAATAAATGTTGACACTAATCCTCATCTGTCTGAGGTTGTATTATCTCCACAAGACCTGCCCATCAATCAGGCACCTTTGGAGACAAGAAAGTCTATCAGAACAGGAGACCTCCTACATGGATGAAAGATTTCATTCAGCCTACAACAAATTCAAGGAGTATGCAGACATGCATATATCCATTGTCTGATACAGTTAGCTATGCTGGGCTATCTGTGTCTTATCAAAGTTTTATAGCTAAGATTTCAGAAGAATATGAACCAAAGTCATATTTTGAGGCAGCAAAAGACGAGATGGATGGAAGCCATGAAGGCTGAAATTCAGGCTTTAGAAGATAATAAAACTTGAGAGATAGTTGACTTACCAAGTAATAAAAAGGCAATAGGCTGCAAATGGGTATACAAGATTAAATACAAGGCAACAAGTGAAGTTGAAAGGTTTAAAGCAAGGTTAGTAGCAAAAGGGTACAACCAGAAAGAAGGGATTGATTATCAGGACACTTATCACCAGAAGTGAAGATGGTAACTGTGAGATCAATAATTTCAGTTGATGCTGCAAAGGGTTGGATTGTGCATCAAATTGATGTGTTTAATGCATTTCTGCAAGGAAACCTTAATGAAGAGGTTTATATGAGTTTGCCTCAGGGCTTTGCACATGAACAGGGAAGGTGTGTAGGCTTCTTAAGTCATTGTATGGGCTCAAGCGGGCCTCAAGGCAGTGGAACATTAAGTTGACTACTGCCTTAATGTCTTCTGGTTTTACACAAAGTCATTTGGACTACTCACTTCTCACAAAGAGGGATAAGGCAAAATAGTTATAGTTCTTATCTATGTAGATGATCTACTCATAACTGAAAATGATGAGAATCTCATTAGAGAAACTAAAATTACATTGCAACAACATTTCAAGGGTTTTGAATTTGCCAGAAACAAAAGTGATATTGTAATGCACTAGAGAAATTATTCACTTAACTGATAGCTGATATGGGCTTGACAGGAGCCAAACCAGTTGGATCACCAATGGAGTTAAATGTCAAGTTAACTTCTGTTGTTTATGATAGACAGGTGAATGATAATGGTACTGGGAATATGATCAATGATCCTTTATTGGATGACCTTGCTGGTTATCAGAGACTGATTGGGAGGCTTATGTATTTGACCAACACCAGGCTAGATATAGCTTTTTGTTGTTCATCGTTTGAGTCAATTCATGCAAGCACCTAAGGTCTCACACATGATGGCAGCTAATAGGGTGGTTAGATATATCAAGCAAGCACCAGGTTTGAACATTTTTATGCCTGCAGGAGATTCTGACATTCTGTCTGCATACTGTGATGCTGATTGGGCATCCTGTCCCAACACCAAGAAGCCTGTCACATGGTATTTTGTGTTCTTTTGGTTCTTCTCTCATCTCTTGAAATTCTAAAAAACAACCAACAATATCCAAGAGCTCAGCAGAAGTTGAGTATAGGAGTTTGGCTTCTGTTGTGGCAGAAGTTGTATGGATTTCTGGTTTATTTGCTGAATTGGATGTGCATTTGAAGTTGCCTATTCCTTTGTATTGTGATAGCAAATCTGCTATCCAGATTGCTGCCAACCCAGCGTTCCATGAACGTACAAAACACATAGTTATTGATTGCCACTTCATCCGGGAGAAGGTGCAACAAGGCTTGGTTTCTACCTTGTATGTAGCTACTACTGAGCAGCCTGCAGATGTACTGACCAAAGGATTAACTCAAGGACATCATGCATATTTGTTATCCAAGCTAGGTCTGAAAAACTTGTTCTCAACACCTAGCTTGCAGGGGTGTTGAGACAAAAGCAGTAGGCTGTAGCACACAAAGTCATTTAGTGTGAGTTTGTTAGAGTTAGTTATGAAGTTGTTAAAGTTAGTTATCTTAAGTAGATAGTTTTCTTTCTACCATTCCATTTATATATGGGATCATTTTTACATTGTAATAGTTAGACAAAATATATGAGAAAAGCTTCCACAAACACACTCTTCTTCTTCTCCGATACACCACATTGTTCTCGAGCATGAACTGGATTGCACATGCAATCCAGAATTAATTCAGATCATGATAATTAGCACATATCTAGTTCTCCATATGTATGTGCAATCTTTTCCTTAATCTCCCCCCCCCCCCCTATATTTAGTGTCAGTATTGTCTTTCTTTGCTGCTCTTCATGCATTTTGCTATATCATATGTCCAATTGCTGCAAAAAAATTGTCACTCATAACTCGCTACCCCTTCTGCAGGTGTAGTTACTTCAAGCATTATAAGCATTGCGAAGGTTAAGCTGTTCATTCCAATTAAAAGAGGATCAACTTTTCAGTATTAGTTCCGGTTGTAAAGTAGCCTTGCAGGTTTTGGTTACACTATTCATTTTTATGTTATTGGTGGTGTTTGGCCAATTTACAAGCAGCTCGACTAATTTTGTGTACACTTGGGAAAAAATAAAAAGAAGAAGAACCCGGATAGGGTGATGGCAGCTGCAAAGCTATACCTGTCTGTTCGTCCTTTATGTCGTTCTTTTGTCTCTTCAGCAAGAATGCTTGAAGAATCCATTAAAGCTGTAGTGGAAGTAAAAAGATATGAACAGATTCCTGATATTCTAAGCTCTTCTGAAGGGTCTCACCACAATCGCAATCCCTTTTCATTTTTATCTACCTTCCCTGAAAATAAAAGAGTCCAAATTGTTGATGAAATTTTACAATCTTTTACTCCAATCAGGCCTCGTTCTCGTCCTCGAATTGCATATTCTTCTCTCCTTTCCTACAGTCTCCAAAGCTCAAATCCTCTCCCACTTGCTCTTGCCATTCTCCAGCGTACCCTTCGCTCTGGCTGCCTTCCGGTACCTCAAACTCACCTCCTACTCTCCACTGCTTGGCTTGAACGTCGGAGTAAATCTCATTCTGTTTCAAGCATATTGTTGGAAATGCAGGATGTTGGATATACCCCTGATTGTGGCACTTGCAATTACCTGATCTCATCACTTTGTAAGGTTGATCAGATAGATGAAGCAGTTAATGTATTGAAGGGCATGGTCTGTGCTGGTTGTATTCCGGATTTGGACAGTTACGGTTCTTTAATTGAAAACTTATCCGAGCTAAGAATGACGTCTGCTATCATAGAGACATTAAATGAAATGGTTGTGACATATGGCTTGAGCCCTAGAAAAGAAACTTTGGTGAAAGCTTTGGCAGCAATACGGGCTAACAAAGACATACGGAGAGCAATTGAAGTAATTGAGTTTTTAACAAATGAGGGTGTGCATGTTGGGTTCGAGTGCTACGAGTTAGTCCTTGAAAGCTGCTTAGAGAACCGCCAGTTTATTTTGGCTGGAAAATTTGTGATAGAAATGACCAAGAGAGGCTTCATACCATACATAAGGGCAAGGCAAAAGGTTGTTGAAGGCCTGGCAAATATTGGTGAATGGGAACTTGCCAATGCTGTGAGGCAGAGATTTGCAGAACTAAAGTCGTAGTTTCAGGCATACATGTAAAACAGTAAGCTTTATAGAAAGGTATAAAGAAAGGGATGGAGATCATTATCCAGATTGAAGGAGCATGTGGTTATACTATTATGATTGTAATTTCAGAACCTCGGTTGGGAGTTTTAAACAAGTATAGCACTTTTTGTTTGTATATTAGTTATGAAATTAAAAGCTTTTTATGCATTTTCATATGCGTTAGACGGAAAATTATACACTTATTGCCTGTCTGGCAGTATCATTCAGTGTCATGACCTGATATACTCTATGAGTAAACTTGGTTTCATTGTCTATGTAAAACACAAAAGTTAGTTGAATTCTGTATGGACGTTTGGACGCAGGCCTCTGTCATTATAGTGGAAAACGATATTTTGCTGTATTTTTTATTTAGTTCTGTTTCCCAACTGATTTCGTAAAAAGGAAAAACTGGTTTGTAAATCAAACAGGTTCTCATGGCTAAGTGCTTAAGCAGTTTTGAAAATATATTTATGTCCTAGAGACAATCTGTATTAGGACAAATGTACTGAAAGAAATAATCCCTTAATTATTTTCATTGATTGAAAGACTATATATACAAGTTACATATTTCCATAATAGGAGTTTCTATTCTACTCCTAAAATCTTATTCTACTTGGATACTAACTATACATTTATGATAATACAAATATTATGGTAAGTGTACAATACTAATTATATTACAACATTACCTAAACTAGGATACTAAATACTACCTAAACTACACGGTACAAAGGGGATAAACCGAGAGCCAAATATACACAATATACATGTGTATATTGTGTATATTTAACACCCCTGCAGTCATATCAGGCGGTTTCGAACACTGAGACTGTCCCTAAAATCTTCAAAAAGGACCGAGGGAAGACCCTTTGTAAAGATGTCGGCAATTTGATATCTTGACGGGACATAGCAGACGCGTACCTGACCACGAGCAACCTTTTCGCGGACAAAGTGAATGCCCCGATATGTTTAGTGCGCTGGTGCTGAACCGGATTATCAGAAAGGTAGATGACACTAACATTATCGCAATAAACCAAGGTTGCTTTCTGAATGGAACAATGAAGCTCCAAAAGCAAATTACGTAACCAACATGATTCCGAGACCACATTAGCTACCCTTCGATACTCGGCCTCGGCACTGGATCGGGACAATGTTGACTGACGTTTTGCCGACCATGAGACCAGGTTATTACCAAGAAACATACAATAGCCAGACGTAGATCGTATGGTGTCCGGATAGCCACCCCAATCAGCATCCGTATACGAGACAAGTGTGGATGTCGAGGAGGGATATAAATGCAAACCATAGTCCAGCATACCCTGAATATACCGAATGATGCGTTTGAGTGCATTCATGTTCTCAACTCTGGGATCATGCATAAACAAACACACATGTTGTACAACATACGTAATATTTGGCCTCGTGAATGTAAGATACTGAAGGGCCTCTGCAAGACTGCAATAGCGGGTCGGATCCTCGTATGGTACGTCGGCCGAGGCACTAAGCTTGGGCTTAGTATCAACTGGGTGGAAGTGGACTCACAAGATAACATCCCAGCCCTCTCAATGATCTCAGCTGCATACTTCCTTTGAGATAAGAACAAACCCCCTGCATGACGGGTGACAACAATCCCCAAAAAATAGCTCAAGGGCCCCAAGTCTTTCATAGCAAACTCAGAGTTGAGCATTGTCATGATAGACTGGCGTAAGGCATCGGAAGAGGCAGTCAAAATAATATCATCCACATATAACAGAATATAGGCCAAGGACGAACCACGATGGTAGATGAACAAAGAATTATCCGACCTGCTGTGAGTGAACCCAATAGTAGAAACATAGTCTGCAAACCGCGTATACTAGGCCCGTGGAGACTGCTTAAGCCCATATAAGGACTTCTTCAACAAACAGACATGATGAGGATGTTTGGGATCTCGGAATCCCAAAGGCTGATGCATATAGATTGTTTCTTGAGATCATCATGTAGGAAAACATTATTTACATCTAATTGATGAATAGGCCATGCTTTCGAAAGAGTCAAGCTAAGCACAGTGTGAATGGTAGCTGGCTTGACCACCGGACTAAACGTCTCACCACAATCTACACCAACCTGCTGAGTTTTACCATCACCCACAAGCCGCGCCTTATGTCGGGCAAATGAACCATCTGAATTATCCTTATGAGCAAAAATCCACATGGACCTGATAATATTAATACTAGATGGACGGGGCACCAACTCCCACATCTTATTATCAATAAGAGCATTATATTCATCGGTCATAGCAATTTTCCAATTCGGGTCATTTAAGGCAGACACATGATTACGGGGTAAGGGTGTTTTAGGGATATTAGAATGTAAATTAAAATGTCTTCTTGATTTAAACACACCCCGTTGACTACGAGTGATCGTTCTATGACTCGAGGAAGAATTGGGCTGATTTCGGGAATTTTCTAGGCTCGGGACGGATAGGCCAGTAGGCAGTGGGCCTGCTGGCCCAACTCGGTAAACAGACGCATGAGCTGGACCAGTTCCAGAATTGGGATGGAAAGGCCCAATCGCTGAAATTGGCCCAGTGTCTGTACTGGGAATTGCAGTGTGTGACAGACCAGTAGGACGAGCGGGCAGTGGGCCCGCTGGAGAATTTTGGGTGCGGAATACGTCCGAAAAATGGTGAATAATATACGGGGATATACTATCATCCAAAAAATTATACGAACTAGGCACATGAGTATTAACTTTAGCAAATGGAAATTGGGATTCATAAAAAATTACATGGCGATTAATGATGATTTTATTAGAGGATAAATCAAAGCATTTGTAACCACGATGATTAGACGAAAAACCCAAAAACACACATGGAGTAGATCGGGCCTGAAGTTTGTTAATTGTGGTGGACGGGAATAACGGATAACACAAACAGCCCAAAACCCGAAGATGTGAATATGAAGGAGTTTTATTTTATAAAATTTAAAAGGGGGAAGAATATGTCAAACATTTGGAAGGAATTATGTAGCAATTTGTAGAGCATGATGCCAAAAAGATGGGGGTACGGAAGCATGAATTAATAGAGTTCGACAATGTTATTTATGGAACGAATTTTGCGTTCGACTTTACCATTTTGTGAAGACGTACGAGGACAAGAAAAATGAAAATTGATTTCATTATTAGCACAGAATTTTTGATACACCCCATTGTCATATTCTTTGCCATTATCACACTAAATATTTTTTATTTCTCGTTCGAATTGAGTTCTAATGAATGCTCTAAATTTTAAGAAGACGGAAAAAACTTGAGATTTTTTCGCTACCGAAAATGTCCATAAAAACTTAGAATAATCATCCAAAAAGAGAACATAATACCGATGACCCAAAGAACTAAGAACATGAGACGTCCATAAGTCGCTATGAATAATATCAAATGACATTAAAGTATGAGAATTTGAGTCTACAAATGACAACCTAACAATTTTTCCTAAAGAACAAGACTGACAATTTGGAGTACTACTTGTACCCTTACATGAAATAAAATTATTTTTATCCAATGACGATAAAATAGATGATCCCGGATGACCAAGACGAGCATGCCACAAGGAAGGAGAAAGAGTTGCAAATGCGGATGTCAAGGCTTGACTCGATGGACCGGAACTGGGTGTGATAGGATAAAGATCTTCCCTACTATCACACCTCATGAGAGGACTCCCCGTCTTGAAATCCTTCACAGAGAAACCAAAAGGATCAAATTCAATAGAAATGGAATTATCAGTAGTGAATTTACGGACATAGACTAAGTTTTTAATCAATTTAGGAGCATGCAAGGTGTTTTTCAAGATAAGATGTGGATGAGGGGGAGACAAAGTTTTATGACCATAACCATGAATTGGAATAGAATTACCATTACCAACAATTATGCCGCGAGAGTTGCTCAAATTGGAATAAGACGAGAGCGTACCTGAATCGGATGTCATGTGGGTAGTGGCACCGATGTTCATATACCAATTTGGGTCCGGAGGATTTAAACCAAGCGTGTGCATTGCAGTTTCGATGTCGGTAGACGTGGGTGCTGCGACGTGATTGGCATGCGGGGCCTCAGCCCAAGTATCCTTGCTTGCTCCTCGGCCCAGAGGACTGACTGTACGTGACCAGGTTGAATTGGGCCTGGACTGCATCAGGGCAGCCCACTGCCAGTTGGGCGAAAACTGACTAGGCCTAAACTATGACTGTGGGGCCCACTGCCACTACATAGAGGCCCACTATGGGCCCAGAACTACTGTTGCTGCTACTGACCACCGCGAGGAACCCCACCGTCACCACCATTATGTCGGCTGCCTCCGCAGTTCTTGCCATTATTTTTCTTATTTTCTCCCTTTTTGCCGCCACCGTTGTTGCAGTTTTGGCCCAAGTTGTTATAACCGGGAGGATAGACGGTGGATTCGGTCATCATAACTATAGGACTAGTGCCGATAGCCGCCTTTTTAGCCATGCCCGCTTCTTCGAGTGTAAGCATAGAACGAGTTTGATAAAATTGCGGAAATGGATTGCTTTGACGAAGAAGTGTGCCAACACCATTATAGGCCTCGGAGAGGCATGAAACCATTTGGAGGACCAAACGGTCATTCGAAACCGACGCACCAACGTTGCGGAGTTGGTCCGCCAATTCCTTCAATCTTTTGCAGTAAACCGAAACGTTAGGGAAATCTTCCATATTGACGTCGGAGAAATCCTGCTCAAGAGTAACAATTCTAGAATTATGATTATCTTGGAATCTATCACGTAATCTATCCCAAGTCGCCTGCGACGTAGCGTCAGGTTCGATAGTCGTTTGGAAAAGGTCGGTAGAAATTATGGAATATATCCACTGAAGTACGGTAGCATCAAGAGTCGTCCACAACTTAGGATCATCCTCACATTTTGTTACCTCTGTATCCTCAGGAGCCGCGAGGATTATGTGATGGATGACTTGATGCGAACTGCGTGAATTTTGAACAGTTCGGTCCACGTCGCATATTGGACGTTTTCTATTTCAAGGACAAGAGGGATGTTATTCTTGATGTTAGAAACTGTAAGGGCATGATGAAACATGTTCCGTGATGTAGACATATTGATAGATCAATATGTGATTGAGGGATTTGGAAGAGAAATTGGGGAAAGAACAAGGCATGAAAACCGAGGTTAGAGTCTCGGAAACGGTGCACGAGAAGGAAGATTTTGAGAGAGAAAAATTTAACCTAGACTTCTGATACAATGAAAAAAATAATCTCTTGATTATTTTCATTGATTGAAAGACTATATATACGAGTTACATATTTCCATAATAGGAGAATCATATTCCTATTCTACTTCTAAAACCTTATTCTACTTGGATACTAACTATACATTTATGGTAATACAAATATTATGGTAAGTGTACAATACTAATTATATTACAACATTACCTAAACTAGGATACTAAATATTACCTAAACTACACGGTACAAATGGGATAAATCGAGAGCCAACCGAGAGCCAAATATACACAATATACATATGTATATTGTGTATATTTAACATGTACTTTATACACATTCGTATTTTTATTAATGGAGATTAATATTTTGGCATTTTCAATTATTGAATTATTAATTGTAATATTCTATAATATGCATCCCTAGAAGTTACACTGTTATTAATAGTGTGAGATATTGATATTATAACGTAACTCTTAAAATAGCCTCGACTAATGATCATCGAGAATGGGATATCGATGATAGGTGATAAGTCGACATGTGGTCTGCATCACATCCTTAGAGGATGTTGTATGTCTCACCTGCTACGAGTAATGGCTACTCGTGATGGACACATGGATACTTTGGAAGTATTGATATACCCTGTTGATATAATGTTTGTTATACTTGTCTAAAGTATGATCAGTGTGTGGGAGATAGAAGTCCTTAGAGTTGAGGTCAATACGCGCCTTGTCTACAAAGTAATGTACTTTGATCCCGTCCTAAGCTCAAATGCCTTAGAGGTTGAGATACGACTTGTATTGGGTACATTATGATGTGGATTAAAGGTGGTAGTTGAGCCAAGATTAGGATTCATTCCTCGAATGTATATTCGAGAGAACACTCGGATTCTCAGTGATAGTAAGTTGACTAAGTCGTTGGCCAACACAATAGACGTATTTAGAATATGGTCTAGTTGTCAACTAGTATAGATGAGATACAATGATTAAGCCATTTGGATAGACACTTGACAAATCCTAAGCTTGATCGGGTGTGTCGTGAATGAAAGGATTTTATCTTATCACATAAAGGTTAAGTTTACTGGATTCGCGTAAACGTACTTCACATATTGAGTTAGTCTTGCGGCGTCGTCTAGGAGTTCCGCGTAGACCTTAATTTGATTAATGTCGATATGAGAAGGCATGTAGGGTCACACTATGTCGATTGTTCGTTCGATCTAAGGGTGTATTGAGAGAGTAATTAAATGTTCGATTTAGAATCGAGATATTTAAATGAATAATGATTATTTTAATTAAGTCAAAATTGGATTTTGGATTTAATTAAGAATGCGCAGAAAATAAATCGAGATAGTGCAGGAGTACGTCGAGCGCCGCGATGCCCATACCCTAGGGGCGTGGCGCCTTTGCCTCGAATTTTGGGCCAGGCCCAAGGTCAAACCCTAATCCGGTTTTGACCTATTTTCAACTATAAATAGATGCATTCTCTTCATTATTTACATACTAATTTTCAGATTATCTTTCTAAGCCTTAGAGACTTAGAATTAAAACTCTTTCGAACCTCTGCCGGATTTTCTAGCTTTCCGAAAGAGAAATACATTGAAGCTTGGAGCTTGCAATCAGAAGGGCAACCGCGTGTCCACCTTATAGTAGATAAATAATCCAGATTTTCTAACATGTAAGTTTATGCTTTATGTTACAGGTTTGATTGTTGTATAACCATACCAGAAATGTTGTTGGGGTAAGTAAGAAACAAAATTTTAAACTTCCGTTGTGCATTACTTATATCAAATTGTTTAAAAGCACTACAGAATGAGGGTTGCCATAAATTCGATGATATATCACATGAAATTGTTTAAAAGCACTACAGAATGAGGGTTGCTATAAATTGATGGTAAAATTTAAAACTATATACCTACTAATTATGATGAATCCTTTGAATGTTTGGATACAGAAGTTGTATAGCTTTTCTAATTAATTTGAGATTGAAATGTAGCTGAGTGAGTTTGTAAATCATGACTTCTCATTTCTCGTTCAATAGTTGAAAGTTCCAGCGATTAAATATAAGTAAAAAATGTGGTAAACTATTAAAGTCGAGATTCTTTTTTACTGTCCAAGCCATCCTTTGAAATCTACATGATAAAGAAAACCATGACAAGTTTTGAATAAAAGAAGTAAAAAAGTTTCATCAGACTAAAGTTGAATTGAAAAGTTCTACTTACAATCTGATATTTAACCAGATTCCAATGTCTGCAGGTGCTTAAAGGACCGTCCTTTTTCCAGCATTTCCCAATAGAGAAATAGACGTAAAAATGGAGTGGTAGTACATTGTTAATCAACAACAAAAATAATCTAGAAGGATTTGCAGCGAAGTTACATTTTGATGTATATAACCAATAACAAATATATATGCTGGAATTGGATTAATAATTGCAAATTTTTTTAGCAATCAAGGGTTAAGGGTATAATCTAGTCGTCAATGAAGTGAGAGGTGAACTGTGAGGTTTTAAATTTAAAATCCCGAAGGAGGCAAGAAACACTAGTGATATCTTCCCAGTCTGCATAAGATTTGGTGGACATACTAACCCGGTATTTATACGGGTACAAGATAATAGGTACCGAATGGAATTTAAAGGAATATGTTTCCTGCATTTTCATTCATTATTGTGTACAATATATAGTAGTACATGGTTATTGATAAAGCTACAAGTTAGGCTACAAACTAGTTAACTAATCCGACTAATTACAATGAGAATATTAACTAATCAAATATAAAAGATATACAATGATATGGTAATATTCTATCACAACCCTGCAGTTGAAGCGGGAGGTTCTCCTACGCTGAGACTAACTCGGAAATCATCAAAGAGTATGCGCGGAAGTCCTTTAGTAAACATGTCAGCAATTTGATACTGAGAAGGGACATGAAGCACACGAACTTGTCCACGAGCAACTTTCTCACGTACAAAATAAATATCTATTTCAATGTGTTTAGTGCGCTGATGTTGAACGGGATTGCCAGAAAGATATGTCGCACTTACATTGTCACAGTAAACCAATGTAGCCTTGCGAATTGGGCAGTGAAGTTCCAACAGAAGGTTGCATATCCACAAGACTCGGAAACAACATTCGCTACTCTTCTGTACTCGGCTTCGGCACTGGACCAAGACAAAGTATGTTGTCGTTTAGAAGACCAAGACAACAAGTTATCTCCGAGAAAAATAATAATATTCTTTTATCACATGAAAGCATGTTAGCTTGCATAAGAATATCGACTTTGATGGTTCTTTAAACATCCCATTGAATTTTCGATTTTGCTTGACTAGAAAGTTAACATTGAACTTCTAAAATGGTGTCTTGACAAGTACTCTTTCACCTTTTTTTTTTCGTTACAAAGTAATGTTTTATATGTAGTATATAATGTTTAAATTATTTCTATAATTTGGGGAAAAAAGTCAAAAAATATTTCAATGTTGAAGTCAAGACTCGAGACCTAGTAATGTAACAGTGGATCCTACGGAAAAAATATATACACTTTGAGAGTGCTAATTTTCATAAAGTACCAAAATGGGATTAAGAAAATTAATAGGGGCATCTTACAATAGCTATATTTCTCAATGTAACTAGACAATATAATAGGAAATTGATCTTTAATGGAGTATTATTTTAAGAAAAAGTTTTATGGATATTTGTTACAAATTACAACATATGACGGACATGCAGACGGGATCTTTAGCTAATTATTGACCTCATCTACTTACGAAAGGAGTATTAAACTCAAATCAGAATAAACATTTCTTTTTGTTCAAAAGACACCTAATACATTCGAAACCTATGGTCTCACACACTGGTTGTTTTAAGTAATTATTCATTCCCCTCTTTTCTATGGATTCGTCAAGATCTGGAACATGGGGTTTATTTAGCAATGCATGCGAAAACAAGAATTAGGTAAGAATAATAATTGAGTGCTAAAGAGGAGAGATAGATATGAATGTGATGGTCTAACCCCAAACTGGTAATTCTGGTGAAAACAAGTCTTAGGGGTGAAGTGCCACAATTATTTATTATACCAAGCTTCTGATTAAATTTTTTTTTTCATTCGGTGTCCGGTACTCATATTGGAGCCCCATTAATTCAGATTACTGCCGCGAGCATCTCATTCGAGAGAAGCACTCTCTACCAATTTTTTTTTACATATCTAGGGCTCGAAATCAAGACATCTTAGCAACCCCATCCGCTGCAGTACATCCTTTCGTTATGTTTCTGATTTTATTTTCGTTATTGACTTTCCTTTCTAGAACTGTTAGGCCTTATTTATTTACACTTGATAAAAATTTGAATTTTAATTATTTAAACTTTTGTTAATAAATGTATTTGTTCTTTTCTATTTTTAATATTAGTTATTCAAATCTCAATCATTAAATATATTTTATTAAAATCACTTAAAGAATCTTAATAATTAAGATTCAATCTTTATTAAGTGAAAACAAAACAAAGACTTCTAACAAACCACCGCGTTAATAATTTTTATTCTGAAAGGCCGAGCTATGGAGCTTGGCTAAAAGCCAAACCTGCCCTTTTTCCACATACCATTAAAAATATTAGCATATCTTTAGTTTACTAAAATTAAGAAAACAAAGGGGGGAAAATTAGTGTAAAGTAACTATCAACGAGTCATTAGCATAAACAGAATTTCCGTTTAATTAAAAACTATTTATCAGACACTTGTAGTTGTCTGTTTGAAGAATGAATGGTAGTTCACAGATCTATATTTTTTATTTCTAGCTTCGATTATCGTACAACAACCTCTCTTTTTTTTCCCATCAACAAGCCACTTCCAAAATAAATAAATAAACAATCCTATTTAAAATTGAAAATGTCCCTTCTTATTTAGTTTATGCCAAAAATGATGTATACGGTGTAAACAAAAGATTAAGAAAATATTGTACTTCATGATTAGATGCAGATTCAAACTTTAAATTAATGTGTAGATACTTTTAAAATTCTTAATATTAAACTCAGTGTACCTTAAAATTTTATTTACATACCATATTAAAAATACTGAATTTAGATGGACTATTTCTTAAAAGTACATTCATCACTGATCAATATATATAAAAGGGAAACTTATGTAAATGTATTCTTCGGCCAACTAGTTTATCAATATGGCCGAAGTATACACTATCTATATATTTTAACTGTATATATTGTATATACATATGTATAATACATGTATATTTATTATAAAATATACGCTATGTACATATTTTATAAATTAGATGGTCGAATGGCATTTGACGGCATGTTCCCCTATATAAAATGGGACCCATTTACTGTTTCAATAACTTTTTTGGTACAAAGGTGCAAATATATCCTTTAACTTTGCGATTTAGAGCAGATATATTACTCGTTAAAAAAATGATGTATATATATCCCTGATATTAACAAATGGTGCAAATATACCCTTTTCGCTGACATATTTTAAAAAAAAAATTATTTAGCTTATTTTTTAATTAAAAAATGTCACGAGGCTTTGAAAAATTATTCTACCTTTTTTAGTAGATTTTTTAAAGTCACATGATAATTTTTTCTGGTGGGTCGGGTCTGGTTCATTTAAAAAATATCTCCGTGGCTTTAAGAAAAATAAGTCTACCTTTTTTCTAAACGAACCACACCCAACCCACAAAAAAGTTATCACGTGACTTTTAAAAATAAGTTTACTCAAGAAAAATGGTTTGATTTTTTTTTTAAAGTCACATGACATTTTTTTAATTAAAAATAAACCAAATGATTTTTAAAAAATATTCCGTCAGCAAAAAGGATATATTTGCACCATTTGATTAACGACATGGATATATATGCATCACATTTTTAACGAGGGATATATCTGTTGTATATCGCAAAAGTTGAGGGGGTTATATTTGCACCTTTTCCCTCCCAAAAATTCTGGTGTAAAATTATGTAGGACTAGTCAATTCACTAAAAAAGATACTCCCTTTGTCTCAATTTATTTGACATCATTTTCTTTTTAGTATGTCCTAAAAAAATGTTATCTTTCTAATTTTATAAATAATTTAACTTTATATAGACCCATTTAGCCATAAGAATTATTCATTTTTTTTTTCAAAAAATCAGTATTTGGCCATGAAAATTCCAAATAAAACTTGAAGTAGTATTTAGAATTTGAAAAACAACCGAAATCTTATTTTTTCACAACCAAAAACCTTGTTAAAAAGGTATATTTCAACAACAAAATATTATTTGTAAAAACTATGACCAAACACAACTCTAACTCCAACTCCAACTTCAAAAATTTCAAAAAAAAAAAAAAATTGAAAAAGTTGTTAGTTTTTATGGCCAAACGCCTATTAAAATTCTCCTTTTATCCTTAATGAAATAATTTATAACCACATAATTATATCAAGTTTATCTTAGACCATA
This sequence comes from Anisodus acutangulus, assembly GCA_029783415.1. Lineage (NCBI taxonomy): Eukaryota > Viridiplantae > Streptophyta > Magnoliopsida > Solanales > Solanaceae > Anisodus > Anisodus acutangulus. The sequence continues at coordinate 13,545,906 of CM056492.1, forward strand.
AAATTTAAAAATTAATTTTTTATTTTAAAATTTTGTATCAAATCAAATTATATCACATAAATTGAGATGGATGGAGTAATAAAAAAAAGGAGATAGAGAGACCATTGAACGCCACACGTGGATTGCGAATGCAAAAAAGTGAACAGTATACCGTTGAAAATAATTCCCCGATTGTTCTCCTATTTCCTTTTGGCCTATAAATAAATCTCAATCACACTCGCGATCTGTTCGCATTACATTCCCTCCATTTTTCTGCTGCCTCCACATATCTCCATTACTCTCTATTGGTAAGCTTCAGATCTACGCTTTTCTCGATTGATCTTATTATTCATTCATCAGGTGAATTTAAACCTTGCATTGTTTCGATTACTTCATTTTAGTTATTTACGATGTTTTTTTCGCTCTGATCTGCGTGGATTTCGATCGTGTACACTCGATTTGAGCACCGGTTGATTTATTTATCTAGGTGTTGAGATTTGATTTTGTGTTTTGGCGCTTTTTTTGCTTTGATCTGAGTAGGGATTCGGTTGTTTTTTGTTTAATTGTGGCTTTGCGGTTTTACATGAACTTCTCTTGAAATTTCATCTCGTTTGCGTTTGCTCAATTTTGCACCGACTGTTTTATTTAGCTCAATGTTTTTCGTTTTAAAGTTTTGATTTTTGCACCGGAATTTTCGCTCTTTGTTTGTTGGCTTTGATCTGAGTAGGATTTTGTTGTTGCGTAGATAGTTGGTTTCAGTTTACTTGAATTGATCTTTTTCAATTTCGACGATGGAATGTTGCTGCCAAATTTCTGTGAATCCTGTTTTAGGATAGGGTGCTAATGCTGTTACTTTCTCGAGGCTTTATGAATAGTTTAGGCTGGTACTTGGGAATGTATACAACAACAAACATATCCGGTATAATCCCATAAGTGGGGTTTGGGGAGGGTAGAATGTAAGTAGACCTTACTCCTACCTTGGGAGGTACAGATGCGGTTTCCGATAGACTAGCCGAGGGAAGTAATTAACTTTCAATCAAGTTAAAGAAATTTTAAAATGGTCACAAAAATTGGGACCATGTGGAAGAACCCAACACATATACAATCAGAAACAGTTGTCACAGCTATTCAAAGACTAATTAACAATTCAAATTACAAATTTCCAGATAAACAAGAAATTAAACACAGTTAATCTTTATCTTTCTCTTCTGATCTTGAAGGGTTGTTTTTCTCGGTTTGCAGCTTATCGAAGCGGACCCTTTTCCCCCTCTTAATTGCTACAATAACACAATGTTCGTTCAAAGATGATGGGCAGATGAATTTTATTCCTGTATGTGAGCAGGAATAAAATCACGCTAAAGCGAGTGGAATTTTTGAATGTTACCTATTATGATGATTGATGTTTTATAGTTCTAGAACTGCTTCAAGCTTAGTAATGTACATTTTTTGGAGACATCTTGGCTGCATCTCTGCAAAAGCTTATTTCTTTCTCTTTGTCAAATTGGATCTTTTTTTCATTAGGAACTGTAGTATCTGAAGCCTATTAATGTGAACGTGTTCAATTTTCTTTATGTGATCTGAAGCTGGAATATATTCAGTCAAGATTCCAGCATCCGATCTCTAAGACAAATGAAAGTGCAAGTCTTTTCCTTCCAGACGTTCACCCCCCCCCCCCTCCCCTCCAAACACATACGCCTTATTTTTAGTGTCAGTATTGTCTTTCGTTGCTGTGTTTCCGTTTGTTTTATGAGTTTCTATTCACTTACTTCAAACATAGAAGAATGTGCATGTAAAGCTCCTAAGTAATCAAGTGAGTCTGTCTTTCAGCAGACAATTTAGTAAGATCAAGTTACCAGACAGACATCCATGGGGACTGTTGTCGATTCTGCTAACCAGGTATCTTTCTTTACAACTAAACGTGCTTCATATATCTACAGAATATTCTTATAACCTTAATTGTTGGTGTCCACTGCTATGGTGAATGAGGTCTCACTTTTCAAATGATCTAAGCATCTGGAATCTGAATAAAAGTGAAATGCTTTCTACACTAGAAGGCATTATTGGAAGGATGCTTGACTTTTAAGCTATCACTAACTTCTCTACTGCCAATCTGAATTCAAAAAAATTCTACTATAATTAAAAAGGCTGCAGAAAAAAATATGAGAACGATTTAAAGGTTTTAAATAGTGGAGTTGCTGTGTCCAGTTCTGGTGTCTTACAACAGATGGGGTTACAACAATTGCACTGTGAATTTAGATACCGATTATCTAGATTTGCAGCATGCATGTACCAACAGCAACACCAAGAAAGAGCAGAAATAAGGGTCCAAATCTCATTCTCCTCCCTGAAGTTTTAAATTTGTAAAAAGTTCTCATATAGTTCTACGAATTCTTCTTTCTAGGCATTAATTCTATTATCTTAAAAACATTATTGTTGAATATAGATACCTTTCCCCTACGTAAGTTACCACCTCCACTCTTGATAAATAGTATAATTATCCATGAATTCTGCTCCTGCACAGTATTGCCCAGATGCCACATGATCCTTAGTTTGATCTATTTTTTTTTACGTGGAATTGCAGGGAGCAGGAAGCATGCCACCCAACAAGAAAGTCACTGTTATTTTTGTTCTAGGTGAGTTTTCAACATCAACATCACATGATCTTGTTCTCGAGACGGCACCTCATAGTATGGCAATGTATTTTGGCCCTATATGTAGTGCTCAGTGGACAATCATATGTTTGCCATTGTACCCGTTATCAGATCTACATGTTTAGTTAGTGTTACCACTAATACCAATTATAATGCAGTCCTTGGCAGTTACAAATTGTTTTAACTTTTAGGCTGTGACACCACGAGTCTATAACTCCTTTGGTTCAAACTGCCACAATCCATTTATTGTATTAATACATGATTGGCTGTATAGTCATTAGGATCCTTTGGGAATTTACATCCAGTTTTGATCAAAATGAAACAGGAAGTTATATTGAAGGATGGTTGTTGTAAAAGCCAGATTGTATTGACTGGTTGGGACAAAATCGACTCTAGTTTAGATTGTGATGGTAGAAGTGATACTCCGAAGCAACGACGCTTCATCTTTGTGATTATTTACATATAAGCTAATAGATGTAGGGTTTTGTAATAATTGACATGTGAGGATTACAGAAGAAAATTTGAAGGAGGCATATCTGTTTCACCCTAAAACTTAATATACTCTTTCGCTAGTTGCTCTGCTTCTTCTTTATCTTACTCGCTCAAGAAAGTTTTGTGTCTTGGCATTGTGAATAAATTTTTATTAGGAAATTACCCAGGGGGATGCGAGCTGTACGTTTTTGTGGAATAAATACACATCCTCATTGAACATAGCATATTTCTTGATGCAATTTGTACCCTTGATATGGGATTTTTATCCTGTGCTAAGATTTGTTTTCCTATTAACTTGGACAGGTGGCCCAGGCAGTGGTAAGGGCACCCAGTGTACTAACATTGTTGAAAACTTCGGGTACACCCATCTAAGTGCTGGTGATCTTCTGCGAGCAGAAATAAAATCTGGTTCCGAAAATGGGTAGGATATCTGTGTTTTGATTGTGTTGCTTTATCTTTCTCCGTACTTTTTACCCTCTGTAATTTCAACCAACATTCTGTGTAGTAGATCAACAGTTTGTTAAATTGAATTATCTCTTTGAATTTCGTTCAATAGCTGCTCAAGCAATGTTTATTGCACACAAAGGATTACTCCTCAATACTGTGCTTTGTGAATATGGTGCATAGAGTTTAAACTGTCATAGTTTTGTTTGCATATCATCATATTCCTAGACTATTGCTTATTACGTGTCAGCATTGTAAACTGTTAATTTCTTCTATGTACAGGACGATGATTTCAAACATGATTAAAGAAGGGAAAATTGTACCATCAGAGGTAACAATTAAGCTTCTCCAACGAGCAATTCAGGAAAATGGGAATGACAAGTTTCTTATTGATGGTTTCCCCCGCAATGAGGAGAACCGTGCTGCTTTTGAGTTAGTTGTGAGTTCCTTAGTACACTCTCTTTTAGCTACAGCTTGATAATTCTCCTATTTAGTTAAAAAGTTATTAAACGTTGACTATCAACACTTTAATGTCTTCCAGACTGGAATTGAGCCTGAATTTGTGCTCTTCTTTGATTGTCCTGAAGAAGAGATGGAGAGACGCCTTTTGGGTCGGAACCAGGTTAGATATATAATTTCTTGGTAGAAGACTTCTCCTCATGTTTATAATTCTTCACTTTTATGCTATTCTTGTTTCTTATTTGTAATTTCCTTTTTCTAGTGTCGTTTTTGGTTTTCTTCTCATAAACTTTTAATTCTTTTTTCTATAGGGAAGAGAAGATGATAATATTGAAACAATAAGGAAGCGATTCAAGGTTTACATGGAATCTAGTCTACCTGTTATTGAATATTACAACTCCAAGGGGAAGGTTCGAAAGGTACTGTTTTATCTTTCAGCCTCTTTGCTATCTTCCCTCCCATCCGCAGCGACTCTGCATATTAAACAGAAGTTGACATCTTTTTTGCCTTCAGATTGATGCTGCAAAGCCTGTTGGAGAAGTATTTGAAGCAGTTAAAGCTGTTTTTGCCCCAGCTGATGAGAAGGTAAAGTACCAATGATGGTTTAGTGAATGTTACAAGGATGTTAAGACCTAGTAACTTGCATGGAAAAGGGTATCTGGCACATGTAACGTTATTGGGAAGTAAATGTCCAGTGTTGCAAATGTTAGGGCTTATGCAGAGCTAGTTCTCTTCTACATTATGAGATCAGTAAATTAACACTTACGGTGTTTAGAATCCTGTGAACTTATTTAAAGTGATGCTGGGATAACTGTCAATTTTTTATGATTCTTGCCTTACAAGAGTTCAAACAATTTTCTGCACATAGTTGGAGTCGATGGAGCATTATTTAATTTATCATAATTGGTACGATTGGATTTGCTCCTAAATTTTGCCTTATCCAGGAGAATTGCCTCCATAGTAATGGAGTATATAGATGATTCACTGTGGTTGGCTGTTGTTTGAGCTCATAATATGAGCAGATCTTCAGTTTATTTGTCTAAACAACAATTAGACCTCAGTCCCAAATAAGTTGGGCTCGACTATATGAATCCTCAATCATATTGATCCGATTAAAATTCATTTCAGACCAGCATTATACAAAATAAAGAGTACTAGAAGTTCTCTGACTTTGTGCTGTCAGAAAAAATCTCTACTAGAGCTAAGAGACTCCTAGAAAGCATAGGGCCTAAAGTAAGCATACTTACATGGCTAAAATATGTTCCCAATTGATTGCTAAGGCCAAATATAGATCTCTGTTTTCCGTTATCCCCCATTTTTATTTTTGTTAAAATAATTAATTTTTGGTTCTGCATATCCTTTATTTCCTTGTTAATCCAGATTTTTCTCGTATGTTACAGGTTGCTGCCTAAGAATTCATTAGTAGAGAGGCATCATGATTGAGTGTTATGGTAATTGAGAACTCTAAACTTGGGCTTGCGTGAATGTGATCTGTTTCTGCTGCTCTGAATTGATTCTACTGTTAACTAACCTTTACTTATGGCATTCCATTCTCTCCAGGTATACCGGTATTGTTTGCATATTGGTGCTTGCTATGTGTCTTCAGCAAGACGATGTATCTTTATAGATTCTATTTTTATAGAAGTTTATCACAAAATTCTCTTCTTTCTTTCTATTTTTTGTTCTTTTGAAGGAAACAAATGCTGTATTATTGCCTTATTGCCTCTGTATTGTTATCATTGTTGAGACTGAATTTTGATAAATAAGATTAGTATAAGAGTTTCTCTCTCTGTCTGTCTCTGTCTCTGTTATCTCTCTCTCTCTCTCTCACACACCTGGACCTTCTGTGAACGAATTACGAATGCGGCTTAACATGTGGTAAGTAGTGACAGATCTAACACGCCCAAAAATGCTTCGATACTTCCTACTCTCCCCAACTCAGCGCTCAGACCAGAAAAGTAAGAAATGTTTTTCTTTTACATAGTAGTTGTTGATGCGTTTGGTTAAAAAAATGTCTTTATTTTTTTGGAACAATTGTGTTTGGATTTCGTTTTGAAGGGATTGTTCTGTGTACGTTGGAAGAACTGTTGGAAAACAACATTGTAGTTTCGGGACAACAAAAATAAGTACCTTTTTTAAGCTTTCTATAAGAGAATTGTCTTCTAAAATCACTTTGGTATCTTTTAAGACATATCACCCAACTACCACATAAGCCTCTTTCTCTTCTAGTTGGCAAGTCATGTCACATTAACTTCTATATAATAAATTTATTCAACTCATCAAATTCATTTAATCCTACCCAAACCATGTTTTATACCATTTTAGACCGGATTAAAATGAGATCCAAGACGTGTAACTTTTTAGCCTGCATTCCTCAATTGAGTTGAGGTCCAGAATCAAACTGGAAATATCCATACTTAACAATTTATTAGGAGTATCAGAAATAATTATACATCTTACAAATGTTAGGGGGGAGGGGGCTCAAACCTTATTCAACTTTTCGTAGCAGCTAATAGATTAGTAAATAAGTCTCATTCAGTGGTATATGCATACGCTATATCTAGTATCAAATGTTTTCATTAACAATTTTTAGTTAAAAGAAGCTGAAATAAGCTGCAAAGATTAGGGTACAACACAAATCAACAATAAAAAACGAAGAATATTTGACAATATCAATCAAGATACCACAGTTGAAGTGTTTGAAGTGGGAGCAAATATCAAGATCTCTTCAATTCATTGGTAGAATATACATTTGACTGATTAGTGGAAAAAAGAGGCTATTGGAAGATCCAAAATTTTAACATTTTATTTTCTCTAATACTCCTAATAAATTATTAAGTATGTATATTTCCTGTTTGATTCTGGACCTCAGCTCAATTGAGGAATGCAGACTAAAAAGTTACACGTCTTGAATCTCTTTTTAATCGGGTCTAAAATGGTATAAGACATGGGCTTGTAGGGTTAAATGGGTTTGATGAGTTGGACATTTTTATTATTTGAAAAAATAGAGTTTAATGTAACATGACATGCCAACTAGGAGAACGAAGCTTATGTGGTGTTTAGTATATTCTGAAAAAAATAGTGATAGTTGAGTGATTTTATAGTCATAAAAGATACAAAAAGTGATATTAGGAGATAATTCTTAAAACACGGGTGATCATTCAGGGAATCAACTCCTTTCTATAACGAACAATTCCTTAAAAACTCACTAATATTATTTGGCTAGTTGAGCGTGCACCATTCTTATTTGCGCAAATTTAAGATCAATGGCCCTTTCTTGATCTTGTCAGAGCCTTAGATTTTCCCCAAGACTGCAAACCTTGAAATATTTTCCTATCTCAATCAGTACCTCAGTAAGACAGTAACCGAACAATCTTTTGGCAAGTAACACTATCATATGCTACAAAGACAAGCTCCGTAAGAATACAGAAGAAGACTTGTGGGTTCTAATAGCTGGGAATAAACTTAAAAACACTAATATAGCTAGTTGCAACTTGCAAGTGAAAATACACAAGGTAAAATTTTAAACAAATATGATGCCATTTGCTTGAATAGTATCAAGAATAATCCCAAGTCTGCCTTCTATTCGCTCATTCTTCCCGGGCTCATATGCAATGGCGTAGACATCAGCTTCTTTTGATCGCTCTGCAATCAACTTGCCGATAACCCTAGCAGCATCATTATCAGTAAGGGATGGCAATGTGTTCCTTAAGTCTCGCGCATTTGTGGTAGCAACAGAGATCACCTTGCTGGTTCCTCGATGCATGACCTTTGCATGGATAAATCGTTTTGAAAAGAAAATATTTAGTAAAAATGGTCTCAAATACATATCTGTCCTTTGTTTCCATGATTTCCTGTTGGGCCTTTTTGCAGCTTCACTCCGAGATCTTCTTGTCCATGCAGCCTCAATGACAAATTTCTACAAAACACGAACAAGTACATTCTCAAATCCGCATGAAACATCTATCCATGCTGCACTTTCTAAGTCCTATTGTTTCTATCTGTTCTCCATTCTATACACTATACTTCGGGAAAATGTACGTTGTATGAATACCTCATATTTTGATCCAAACTCTTCACCTCTTCTTAGAGCAAGCATCTTATCCGACCAAAATGATGAACTTCTTTCATAGATTAAAAGTTCCTTAACTTGAACAAATCTGTCTCCTAACCTCTCTATAATATTAAGAAAAAAGTTGTCATCTAACCATGACTTAGTCAAAAGGACATGTACTTGCACAAAAAATGTTAGCAGAATTAGCTATGCTATTAGGCAAGCAATGAAGAAACACAATGGATACAATTTTGAAGTCAACTACAATTTTTTTGAAAAGCCGGATAAAGATATTCAAATTTCACTCACATGACCGATCATTGTACATAACATATGCTCAATTCTAGAAGTTACTTTCCATAAATCAGCACATCTGTTTATTAATTAAGTAATAAAAAAACCATAACAAGCACATATATCCAAGCCAAGCACAATATAAGTTCAATGATGGGATTTAAAACAACAACAACAATAACATACCCAGTGAAATCCCATAAAGTGGGGTCTGGGGAGAGTAGTGTGTACGCAGACCTTACCCCTACCTTGGGAGGCAGAGGGAGGCAGAGAGGTTGTTTCCGGTAGACCCTCGGCACAAGGACGGGCAATGATGAGATTTAAAACATTTGCCAAAATAGTCACAAAGGAACCCTCTGCATGTGAATATTGCTTTCCGGATTATAATCACATGTAAAGATGACAGAAACATAACGCCTAAATACAAGGTAAATGTGAGATAGTGAACAAAACTATAATAAGGTTTCCATGTATTCTCTGTATCCTAGAGCAATTTCAACAAAATTAAGTTTGCCAATTCTGAAGCTCAAAATAAGAGAATCTTTTATGTTAACAGCTTAATCAAAATGCAAATGCAATACAAGTGGGACGATGCACTTATATCAGGATACACAAAAGCAGCAGCGGGCATTAAGTTACAGTTTTAAAAGGTCTTAATAGATTAGGCAGATACATTCCAGTTCTGGTCTAATAATATTTACATGGGGTCAGGAATCGAGCACTCTCTACCTTCCTATGATCATGTGAAGACATTCAGACTCTTAAGAGTGCAAATAGCAATGTTGAAAAGAAGGAACATAATTAGCAACTGTTTGGACAATCCCTTTCCCATTTTTATGTCCTCATTCGACAACCTTCTTTTTCCCCTTCCCTAACTAAGGGAGATGTTGTTCAATCTATTCAGCTTCGTGGTCAATGAAGTAGGGGTGAATCATCAGATTTCATATTCAAAATTCAGCGGAAGCAAAAACACTAAGCGATTTCATCCCATTTGTCCAAGCCTTGGTGGACAAGTGAGGTTAGCCGATACCCCATGAAATTAGTCGAGGTAAGCAAGCTGGTTTGTACACCACGGTTATTAATTAAATGGGGGGAGATGCTGTTCAATCAGAAGCTCTGAATCATAAGGGGTTAATCTCTAATTTGTCTGAGAATAAACATTAGTAGGATTTGCTCTCTCCTTTTGCACCAGAATTTCTCAAATTGACCTTGCAGAAATGGCTCAAACGTCTAAATCTCATAAAAATCCAATATTTCGAAAGGAACATTGTCATTTCAGCTGAATTACAGAAGGTGGATGGTTATCTTCTATCCGCTCATCTTTCCTTTCTAATATCAATCTATCGTATGCTTTTCACATCAATCAAGCAGAGACTTAAAAAAAAATCCTTGAATTAACTGATGAAACAGTTCATTACCAATCATGATAATCAGAACAACTACATGCCTCCTCCTCAGCAACCCAAAAGACCAACATAAATTTGGGGTTTTTTTTGGGGGGGGGGGGGGAGCAATCAGGATAAGGTGGAAACATAAAGCTGCAAATAGCAGAAATATCACAAACTATTACACCCTCCTTCGCATTTTGTTTGACCTAGCTACTATCTAGATTCAATTATATTCCATTTTCGTTGCTACCTATTTACTTATACGGGAGTTCAAAATTTTTCTTCTCAAGTAGTTCAAATTTTCACTCTTTATAAAAAGAGATGAAATGGGTATACAGATTGATAGTAATAAATAATAATAGCAAGAAATTGAACTAGAAATTACAGGACAAAAATAACTCTAAAAAGGAGATACCTTGTGGATAGAGAGATTGGAAGGGCATGGAATGGAAGAAGCAGAAATTTTGAGTTGGGGAAAGGAAGAAGACCATGAAAGGGAATTGGGTTTGTGTGTAGAGTCAGATGGAAGCAATTCTGAGGAAAGTGAGAAAGATAGAGGTGCCAATGAAGATGTAGCCATTTGTTGGTCACTCACTCTAATCAGTGTGCTGTTTCTGTCAATACAAAAGAGACCCCTTTGTAGACTACTACGGGGATAATTTTTTTTTAAAATTTTATAATTAAATTAAATATGTGTGTAATATATTAAAATATTCATAAAATCTATGATTTTAAACATGTCGTGATATATCTGAATTAAAGAGTTGGTAAATACATAAAAAACATTTTTTGGGAACATAAAAAATAAAGATAGATGCATAAATTAAAACAAAAAAGAATGCCATCGTCGATACACAGATGAAAAAAATGCTGTAGTCCATTAAATTATATATAGAGACTGTATAATTTTTATTTTTTATCAGTATATAACAATTAAATTTGAGTTGTGTTTTCAATATTTCGTCTAAAGTTGGTGTTTGACTAGCTTCACTGTTATGACTATGGTCTCCTTTTCTGTTGGGAAAAAACTTATATTTTATGTGAACAGTGAACTCATATTTCCTGCCCTAAACTTTTATCCAGATATGGGTCTCTAAGTATTCCCAGTGGCCCACTAAGCCCAAATGAACTTTCATAGGCCCATTTAAGAGGTCAGCTCCCAAGATCTACTGGACCTCTTATCTCTTGATGAATATTTCAAGGTGGTCACAAGCAATATAAAAAGATTCAAAAAGCCTTAATTTTAAACAAATAACCCCATATATTTCTTAGGCCCAAAACTAAAATTTCACTCTATATATACTCCCTCTCCCACTTTAACAATAAAAAAACACTGTCACAGCTAAAACCTAAACCCAATAATTGTAATTGACGCATTAGCTTGAGAAAAAAATCGCAGCACACAACAATGGAGAACACCTGCATAATATCTCCACACCCATTATTGAAGATTACAAAAATAGAAGGAAGAGGAAGAGGACTTGTTTCAACTCAACCCCTAAAACCTGAACAAATCATCCTCAAAAATTGCAAAAATTTGGGCTTATCAATGTAGTCAATAAATTATTTGAAACCTTCCCAATTAATTCGATCTTAAGGGCTAATGTATCCCATGGGAAATATGAAGAAGCTATAAAGCTTTATATAAGGATGCGTGAATTAGGTAATTTGGCTGATGGTTTTGGTTTTCCGTTGATTATTAGGGCATGTGGTATGTTGTGTGACCATAACTTCTGCAGCATAGTGCAATCATGCTATACAAATGGGGTTTGGAGACCATCTTTAATTGATGAATATGTATGGGAAGATTGAGCTAATGGATATTGCAAATAAAGTGTTTGATAGAATGTTTGTGAGAACTGTATTAATATTGTATAATATGTATTTATTTTATACAAATTATATAATAATGATATATTTTTTATACACATATTATAAGGATACATATTTTTCTATATATGCAACACTGATACATTTTCTATATAACCATGATATATTTTTATATATATATACTGTATGATACATATTTTATACAATAATGATGTAGTTCTATACGTATGATATATTTTTTATATTGTATAACATTGTAATTTATCATAAAAAATTGAGTCTCGATGTAATGGATTAAAAGAAGGCTTTTACCTCATTTTAGACGGATTAGTGTATATCTTTTTGAGTGAAAGCAAGTAATATAAAGCATAAAGGAGCGAATGGTGTAAACTAACTCAATCTCAATTCAATTAAAGAAGAAGGGCTGACTTTAATGTTTCTTGTATTAATTGTTGGGAAAGAAAGAAATGGAGAAGTATGGTTATAAATAAAATATCAAGTTTTGTTTTCATAGGAAAAAGGGTGAACTTGAAGAGAAAGGAAACCCTTTTGATGAACTTTGTAATGCCGCAACACAATTTATGTTAAATTTATAAAAGAATACTCCCTCCGTTGTTTCAATTTATACGATGTATTTTGATTAGGTATGGAGTTTAAGAAATAAAAGAAGATTTTTTAAATTTTATGATCTAAAACAAGTCTAAGATATTTGAGTGGTTATAGATTATCTCATTAAGCATAAAAAGTAAAATTTAAAATTAAATTATTATCAAATAAAAAAATATCATTCTTTTTAAACTGCCTAAAAAGTGTTTTATATAAATTGAGACCGAGGGAGTATCTCATTAAGAGTACTAAGGTGAGATTATATTCAACTTTCCTTTTCTATAAACCACTCTAGAAACGAAAAATAGTAGAACACCTCATTAAAATAACTAGTGTGAGATGCTATATATTCATATTTCACCACTAAAGGTTAGTAGGGTGATAAAGTATTTTTCTTCATTTTTAATTAAATATCCATTTTTTAACTCACCTAAATATCCTTTTATTCGTGTTGCCTATTCATTAACTGCAGCGGCATTTTGGTTTTTTTTGAAAACTCATCTAATTTCTCATTCTCTCACCACTTCCCTCTTCCGAAAACTCATCTAATTTCTCATTCTCCCACCACTTCCCTCTTCCTCTCCATTGGTTTGAAATCCAAATCAAAATGGCAATTAGTTTAGGAGTACCTAAAGGAATATGTTATGTTGATTTTATTGATGAATAATTTATAATATATATAAGATTACAAGAATATTTACTTTGATACAAATTAGGTAACTAATTAACTTAATTATAAAATGATTATAATTTTACCTAAAATAGGAGTTATACAATTAATAAAAAAATATTGGGAAATATTCTATTACACCCCCGTAGTCGAAGCGGGAGGTTCTCGAGCACTGAGACTGGCTCGAAAATCATCAAATAGTGTAGGTTGCCTTTAGGAAGACCAAGACAATAGGTTATCTCCGAGGAAAACGCAATAATTAGACTGGAGCGTCGGGTGTCAGGACATCCACCTCAGTAGCGATGGCAATTGTGCGGGGCGGGTGCAGGTACCCCCTCCACCGCACCCGTACTCGTCAGAAATTTTTATACCTGTCACATACCCGCCACCCATGATGAGTACATTTTCAACATTCATATCCCCTAGGCGGGTATATTCCTAAATTCACACCCGCTCCACCACCGACGTGGATATCCGCCACCCTCATGTACCCCCATGTACCCGCAAGCCATATTTTGTAATCAATTCTTATGTCATTTTGTCAACCTGCCAATATATGAGAATTATCTACTACTACTATATTATATCTACTACTACTATATTGTACCAAATTATTTAGACTTTAGATAAATATAAAGTTATACAAATAAAATTATAGTTGGCGGGTACAAGGCGGGCAGGTGGATTTTGGGAGGGCGATTGGATGCGGGGCGGGGCATGCGGGTATGAGGCGGGTATAACTGCAAATCCACCACCTATCGTTGTCCCAACTTTGAATGTGTCTGATTTTCCGCACTTTCATAGTGTGGTCTAGCATCTTGGTACCTCTATAGTTGTCGCAACTTTGAATGTTGCCCTTGTTATTATACAAATGAATCATTGTACTCCACCTCCATTCTTCAGACATCATCGCCCTCTTAAAAATGACATTAAACAACTCAGTCAGCCACTCCAAACATGTCCTGCCCGTGCTTTTCCAAAATTCTCCAGGAATCTTGTCAAGCCTAGTCGCTTTTCCCATGCGCATCCCACGAATGACACTCTTAACCTCTTCAACCCTTATACTACTACAATACCCAAAATTGTGACGCTTATCGGAGTACTCCAAATCTCCAAACACAATGCCTCTGTCCCCTTCTACGTTCAAGTGTTTATGTAAGTATGACTGTCATCTCTGTCTAATGAGATCTTCCTCCACTAATACTCTGCCATCCTTGTTCTTGATGCACTTGATCCAGATCACGTGCCCTCCTCTCCCCCGCCTTGGCTAGCTTGAGCAATTTTTTATCCCTGTCTTTGGCCTTTAATTCTACATATATACGTTCAAAGGTTACCATTTTTGCCGATGAAACCGCCAACTTCATCATCTTTCTCGCCATCTTATATATTTTCCTATTCGCCCGCTTCTCCTCATCATCTCTGTTGTATACCATCTTCGCATACACCACTTTCTTTGCTTTCACCTTTCCTTGGACTTCTCCATTCCACCACCAGTCCCCTTGGTGTCTGCCACAGCCACATCTCGAGACCCCCAATACCTCTCTAGTTGCTTTCCTAATGCAACTGGTCTTCCTATCTCATATACTTCTAGCATCCTCCTACTCTCCCAATCCCTTATAACCATCAACTTTTCCCCCATCTTCTGGGCACTAGACACAATCAAACTCCCACACCTGATCCTCGGTCGGTTATCCACGGCCCTATTCTTCCTCTTGATCTCCAAATCCATCACCAAGAGCTTATGCTGGGTTGTAAGGTTCTCACTCAGAATGACCTTACAGTCTTTACAAAGACCTTTATCATCATTTCTAAGGAACAAAAAAACACATGGAATTGAGACATGATGTCGTTAAGCAGCGTCTGAGAGATGGAATAATTTTCATTGATTATGGAAAGTCAAAAATGAATTTGGCCGATTCACTGACTAAACTCGTAGGAAGAAAATTAATTCTTCAAACATCAAAAGAGATGGGTTTAAGGCCGATGATTGTCAATAGAGATGGTAACCCAACCTATGTGATTGGAGATCCCGTGAAGTAGGTTCATATGGTTAATAACAAGTTGCTATTGACTCTGCGCACTGAAAGTAAGTGCTGGAACTGCTACTAAATGTGAGGATGCGTTTTTAACTCTTAATGAATTCATAGTCCTTATGGATAGTGTATTTAAAGCACTGCATACTTGATGAATTCACCTATATGAGAGTGGAGTGGAGTGGAGTTGCTCCTATAAGATGTTGGTCTAGTTTCTAGAGCTCTCTTGAAAACCAGGCACGTACATGGCCTAAGGAGCAAAATCGCGCCAAGCAGCAAAATTACGGATCGAAATTTGACTGATAAAGTCTCTCACTTACAATAAGAATTATTGATTCATAGAAATTTTATATTTCACCAGTAATTTTGTAAGTTAAATTATATCGGTTCATAGCCCAGAAGGCACCAAACTTACTACATTTCATACATGCAAATTAAGCAAATTTTAGTTTTTTATTTCTCAAAATATTTGAAATAGTGGGGGATTGTAGTGTTTTTTCAAATATTTTGCCACATGACAATTTGGACATATGTCAAAAAAGATGAACACTTGTCTCACATTTTCTAAGTCAATTCCAAGTATCCTAAAATGTGTCATTGTATAGTGGTCTTGTTGGCCAAGTGTAGGACACTTTTCATGAAGCAAGCAAAATATTAAGCCTATAAATAGGCTCATTCTCTCGGCAGAAAGCAACCAAGAATTCTCATCTCCTTTTCCATATCCCACACGTTTCCTCTCTTTTAATTGGCTCTCTTTCATTTTGTATTATTATCCCTTTATTATTGTCTTTTATATTATCTTCTAAAACTTGGTGGCATCATTAATTTTGCTGATTCCTGTATTTTTTAATTAAATTTAGAGAAGAGCTGGTTTAATCCTTAAGAAACAATTCACATGGCTGAAATAGTTTAGTTTTTAGGACAGTAACCAGTACGACTCAAGTCAATTCATATATTTGCTATATAATATTATTATAGTAATATTTTATATTTTCAAGTGTTGTTATTTTAATTAGCTAAATAAATAATTTTTATTATAATAATAATAATAATAATAATTATTATTATTGTACTGATTTTTACCTCTGTTTCCCAACACCTACAACATGTTGTAGTAGGTTTTATTTACCCAACTAAAGGGTGAATTTTGTTGAAATAACTTCTAGAAGAGCAACAAAATAATTATGTTGCACAAAGTGTTGTAGGAAATATTTTACAAGCTTTTAAGTCACCATATATTAAAGATTCAATAATAAAGGAGCAGTCTATATATAATTTTAACCCTTTGTTTAAGTAACAGAAATCTTGGTTAATGGGCAAAAACCATGGCTGAGACTAGCTTTCCACACTTTTTCAATAGCAAGCATCATGTGACCACATTCATGCTCATTCCAACCTTCCAATGCATGCAAAATTCCAGCTATTCTCCAGGCACTCATCACTCTTCTTGGCATCCAGTTCTAGCATTAAAAATAAATTCACTCATGAATTTCTTTAATTATCAACAACCGTAAAATGAGTATAAATTAAATGATCTTTTCTAACCTCACAAGAGTCTACATTTTCCAGATGCTTTGGAGCAATCATGGCTGGGGTGTTGAAGTAGAAGCAGTCTTTGCGAGCTTTTCTTGGTGAAAATTGTGAAAAAGGAATAAACAATGTTCCTTTTGGTGCTTTCAATTGTTCATCTTCATTCAATCCATCCCCTACTAGCCACGTCTGCAATATAATACTTCAATCAAGAACATCTTTTTAAATCTATAGACACGAGACATGAGATGTTCGGGAAGATTCTTTCCTATATTTGGACTTCCCAAAATCCAGAATTGTTCAGAGCTTGACATAATGATAAAACATTGTTTTAGGAGAGGAGGGAGGGGGTATTTGCAAGGAAATTTTATAAATCATCAAGTTTAGGTTAGTATGTTTCAATGTGTTTTGGTTTATACCTTTGAGACAAGATTTTGAGAGGACCAAATTAGTTGTAGCCTCGGGGGTAAGCTTTGCTTTAAGTTTCTTGTACTCTCCTGTTTGATCATAAACTTGATCCATTATAGGAGTTCAAACCCAAACCCAATCAAATTGGAGTCCAAGTCCATAATCAAAGTCCAAAACTACAAGTCTTCTACCTAGAATCTTCTAGGGTGTGGTAATTATGCATGTGAATCATTTGGTAATTTAAAATATTGTTAGAAGGATGGGGAAGGATGGAGAAGAATGGAGAAGAATGAGGTGTATGGTTAATGTAAATTTTTATTAGTTTATTTGTGTGGTATAGTATTGTTCTTAAGTAGTATAAATATCTCTCCCCATTTTAGTTTAGGTATCAAGAAAAATTAAGAGATTCTAAGTGAGTGAAGAAGCAAAATCTTATAAGAGTGAGTTGTGGTATCTTGTTGTTGAGTGAAAGTGTTCTTGTAATATTTGTTTGAATTTGAATAAAAGTTATTTGTGAGAGTGTTTCATTTCCAACAAAGTGGTATCAGAGCCAGTTGAAAAGCATACACTATTGCATATCAAATCGAAGGTCTCGACGATAGGAATCTGTCGCCGCCAGAATCTCCCCATCGGAGTTCAGACTCGCCACCATGCGCCACCGGAAGAGTGCTGCCAGAAAATCGAGTTGACTCACCTAGTTGACCAAGCCGTAAGCCTGTTGACCAAGCCGTTCAAGCCGAGTTGATTGAGCCACTAAAGTCATTGATCGTTGACCAGGTTAGGATTGGCTTTGATCGTTGACTTTGACCGTTGACCGAAAACTGAAAATTTGACTAGGTCCCTCCCAAGGTCTTTCGGCATTCCGAATTCATCCGCGCAATCGAATTTTGCAAATTCTCATTATATTGAGAGATATGGCAAATGGTATGGCACAATTCCAAGTCCCGACACTCAACAACAACAACTACGACAATTGGAGTATCAAAATGAAGGTACTTCTTGGATCACAAGATGTGTGGGATATCATAGAGAAACGCTATAACGAGCCTGAAGATGATGTTGTTTTTGTTGTTCTTACACCAGATCAAAAGACAACTTTGAAGGATTCAAGAAAGATGGACAAGAAGACTCTCTACCTCATCTACCAAGCATTAGATGATGATGGCTTTGAAAATATTTTGAGTGCAAGCTCCGCCAAGGAAGCGTGGGAGAAGCTACAAACCTCTTACAAAGGATCCGAGCAAGTGAAGAAGGTCCGTCTCCAAACATTAAGAGGTGAATTCGAATCCTTACACATGAAAATATCTGAGTCTATTTCATATTATTTCTCAAGAGTAGTTGTTGTTTCTAATCAGTTAAAAAGAAATGGTGAAAAGTTAGAAGATGTGAGGATAATAGAGAAGATACTCCGTTCATTGGATCCCAAATTTGAGCACATCTTTGTGACGATTGAAGAAATTAAAGACTTGGAAGAAATGACGATCGAGCAATTCCAAGGATCATTGCAAGCATACAAAGAGAAGCATAAAAAGAAGCAAGGGTTTACTGAGCAACTCCTCAAGCTGCAACTCAAGGATATGCATGAAAGCCAAGGCAATGATAGAAATCAATGTGGCCGAGGCAGAGGTAGAGACCATGGACGAGGTGGAAGTTGCGATCGTGGACGAGGTGGAAGTTGCGGTCGTGGACGAGGTTGGAATTACAACAACAATTCCAATAACAATTATGAGAAAGGAGAAAGCTCAACACGAGGCCGTGGAAGAATCAATCTAAACTCAAGGTATGACAAATCTCAAGTTTGATGCTATAATTGTTAGAAGTTTGGGCATTATGCTTTAGAATGTAGAGCTCCCAACAAAAAAATTGAGGAGAAGGCCAACTACATGGAGGAGAAGACATATAGCAAAGAAACTCTTCTTCTTGCACGAAAGGAAACTTAGAGAAAGGTTATGATATTCATATGAAGGATTATAATCTTTCTATAAAAGATGATAATAATAGCTTTATTGCTAAAGTGTCAATGTCAAAGAATAGAATGTTCCTGATCAACATAAAAAACGATGTTGCAAAGTGCTTGAAAGTTTGCCACAGAGATGCATCATGGCTTTGGCATCTTCAATTTGGGTATCTCAATTTTGGAGGTCTAGAGCTGCTATCTAAGAAGAAGATGGTGAAGGGACTACCTCGCATCAACCATCCTAACCAGCTTTGTGAATGGTGTCTAGTTGGGAAGCAATTCAGAAAAAGCTTTCCAAAGGAGTCAGAGTCAAGAGCCAAGAATCCACTCGAGCTCATCCATACTGACGTGTGTGGTCCGATCAAGCCTAGCTCTCTCGATAACAGTAACTATTTTCTTCTCTTCATTGATGATTTTCAAGAAAAAAATGGGTATATTTCTTGAAACAGAAGTCAGAAGTTTTCAAAGTTTTCAAGAAGTTCAAAGCTACAGTGGAGAGAGAAAGCGGTAGAAAGATCAAAGCCATGAGATCCGACCGAGGTGGAGAGTTTACTTTCAGGGAGTTTCAAGAGTTCTGTGAAGCAAATGGAATTCGTCGACCAATGACAATTCCTAGATCCCCCCAGCAAAATGGCGTGGCAGAAAGAAAGAACAGAATAATCCTCGACATGGCACGAAGCATGCTCAAAAGCAAGAAACTTCCCAAGAATTTTTGGGCCGAAGCAGTAGCGTATGCAGTTTACTTGTAAAATCAATCTCCAATAAGAAGTATATGGAGAAAGACGCCGCAAGAGGCATGGAGTGGAAGAAAGCCTGACATTTCCAACCTGAGAACCTTTGGAAGTATAGCCCATGTTCATGTACCAGACGAGAGAAGAACAAAGCTTGATGATAAAAGTGAGAGCTTTATCTTCATCGGCTATGATGCTAATTCGAAGGGCTACAAGTTGTACAATCCAGACAATGAGAAGATTGATTAGTCGAGATATGGTATTCAACGAAGAAGGAGAATGAGATTTTAACTCTCATGCAGATGACTTCAATTTCTTTCCTCAATTTGAAGAAGATGAGCAGATAATGAGGGAGCAACTAGGTGAACCTCAACAAGAGCTTGCAACTCCACCCACTTCACCAATATCAACCACTCAAGGAGACTCATCACATTCGTCATCGTCAAGTGTGAGTCAAAGTGAAAGAGTTGTGCAACGTACAAGAAGCCTTAGAGATCTCTATAAGGTAACTAAACGACAAGATAATCTTACATTATTTTATCTATTTGTCGATTGTGAACCAGTGAGCTTTCAAGAAGCAGTACAAGAAAAGAAGGGGAGAGATGCGATGGATGAGGAAATCAAGGCCATTGAGAATAATGACACATGGGAACTTACCTCACTTCCCAAGGGACATAAGGCGATAGGTGTCAAATTGGTGTACAAAACAAAGCAAAACGCTAAATGAGAGATTGAAAGGCACAAGGCGAGGTTAGTTGCTAAAGGCTATAGTCAAAAGGCTGGAATTGACTATGATGAGGTATTTGCTCATGTTTTTCGATTGGAGACTATCAGACTAATCACTTCTTTGGCAGCTCAAAACAAGTGAGAGATACAACAGATGGATGTAAAGTCTGCCTTCCTAAATGGAGTTCTTGAAGAGAAAGTCTACATTCAGCAACCACTAGGATACGAAGTCAAAGGCCACGAAGACAAGGTGTTGAAGTTTAAAAAGGCTCTTTACGGGCTAAAACAAGCACCAAGGGCATGGAATAGCCGAATCGACAAGTACTTCCAAGAAAATGGCTTCAACAAATGTCCCTACGAGCACGCTCTATATATCAAGATCAAAGATGGAGATATTTTGATCGTGTGCCTCTACGTGGACGATTTGATCTTCACCGGAAGCAACTCAAGCATGTTCAATGAATTCAAGGAACTAATGACGAAAGAATTCGAGATGACAGATATGGGGCTCATGGCGTACTATCTTGGCATTGAAGTTAAGCAACAAAAAGATGGTAATTTTATTTTAGAGGAAAGCTATACAAAAGAGATCCTGAAGAAGTTCAAGATGGAGAACTGTAAGCCGATAAGCACACCGACGGAATACAGAATCAAGATGTCTAAACATGAAGAAAGCGAAAGTGTAGATCCAACATTCTTCAAAAGTTTTGTGGGAAGTCTTCGATATCTAACTTGCACGAGGCCCGATATTTTTCACGTAGTTGGATTGGTTAGTCGCTACATGGAATCTCCAACAACCACCCATTTTAAAGCCGCAAAGAGAATTCTTCGCTATCTGAAAGTTACAATTGACTTTGGCTTGTTCTATTCAGTTTCTAATGATTACAAGCTTGTTGGATATAGCGATAGTGATTGGGGTGGAGACATAGATAATCGAAGGAGCACTACTAGATTCATATTTTTCATGGGAGAGACTACTTTCACATGGATGTCAAAGAAACAACCGATTGTCACATTGTCCACTTGTGAAGCGGAATATGTTGCTGCTACCTCATGCGTTTGCCATGCAATTTGGTTTAGAAATCTATTGAAGGAGATAGACTTGATATAAGAAGAGCCTACCAAGGTTTGTATTGACAACAAGTCAGCCATTGCCTTAGCAAAGAATCCAGTATTCCATGATCGAAACAAGCACATCGATATTCGCTACTACTATATAAGGGAGTGTGTTGCAAAAAAGGATGTGCAAGTTAAATATGTGAAGTCACAAGATCAAGTTGCCGATATTTTTACCAAGCCACTGACAAGCGAAGACTTCATAAGATTAAGGAACTTACTAGGAGTCACAAGATCAAGTTTAAGGGGGGGGGGGTGTTGGATCATAAACTTGATCTATTATGGGAGCCCAAACCCAAACCCAATCAAATTGGAGTCCAAGTCCATAATCAAGGTCCAAAACTACAAGCCTTCTACCTAGAATCTTCTAGGGTGTGGTAATTATGCATGTGAATCATTTGGTAATTTAAAATATTGTTAGAAGGATGGAGAAGAATGAGGTGTATGTTTATTGTAATTTTTATTAGTTTATTTGTGTGGTGTAGGTTTGTTCTTAAGTAGTATAAATACCCCTCCATTTTAGTTTAAGTATCAAGAAAAATTAAGAGCTTTTAAGTGAGTGAAGAAGCAAAGTCTTATAAGAGTGAGTTGTAGTATCTTGTTGTTGAGTGAGAGTGTTCTTGTAATATTTGTTTGAGTTTGAATAAAAGTTATTTGTGAGAGTGTTTCATTTCCAACATCTTCTTCGTCTAACGTGACAACCTACATATAGAAAATTACGAAGAATGAGAGAGCAGAAAACCAAAAATGATGGAGGAGATTAATACTCCGTCAAAAAAAACCTGAATTCCTCGTTGGCACAAGGCAAAGGCAATGGAGTACACAACTTTGGACAAACGGCCTCTAAGGACAACCTGGGAAGTTCCTTTAGGAATGGAGTTTATAACCACAGCAAAAGCTAGACTACTTCCATCTACCACCTTCACTTTCAGCTGAGGATGCTTTCTTATGTAACGTTCACCATTACTATTCAGCTGCTCTTACTGGAAAGTTACATTTGTATAAAGCATAAGTATTGACCTGACCCTCTTTGGTTGAGCCTAGAAACATTGATACATGGTTTTGGGGGGGGGGGTTGAATTCTTGTAAATCCTTTTCTCCATAATATACAATATTATGATGATTAAGGTAGGGGTAAGGTCTACGTACACACACCCTCCCCAGATCCCATTTGTGGGAATATACTGGGTATGTTATTTTGTATTGTTATACAATACTGTGGTGACTTACAGAACATTTTTGCGATAAGCTTGCAAGAAAATTACCAGTTAAGTATAGATCATGCAGTTTTCTCATAGATAAAGTAGGGAGTATTATTACTAGCTTTTTTAGACATATTTTGACTTGCCTGATTTGAGAGTCCAAGGCTCAACACTTTTATGCCTTTTTGATCTGCTTCAATGATTGCTTCCTCGATCAAATTGTTAATAGTCTCTCTTTGCCATTGCATAATGTACTGCAGCAAAATGAAGAATCAGGACAAATAATCACTTTAATAATGGACCTGCAAAATTAACTAGTTCTGAATAATATACATTACGTACTTGTACGTGATACTTTGGGATAGCCCAAGTTTGTAATTTTAGATTCTTGAACAAATTTCTCTCCACAACAAATGTGTGACTTTAAATCCATGTAATCATTATTAACCATAGTGTGATGGGCCACATTAACAACAAATACCACATAGAGACGTGAGGCTTTGAGGCCAGCGATGCAAACCCTAGTCGAAGATGGGAGATGGATTCTAGGGTTGTTAGATGTGTAAGGTGCACCACATCAGGCACTTCAGCTTCTTTCTCAAGTGAGTTTTCATACAAAGTGTCTGAGGACTTGTTCATACAAAGTGTCTTATAAATATAGTCATACATTGGCATGAAAAGACAATAGTTTGTTCTGAATTAGTGGTACCTGTGCCATCACAACAGAGCTTCAGTTATTACTAACATGCCTAATCTATAGATTATAAGAAATATACTTTTGAAAGAGACATTAATTTCCATTGTTTTTGTTTACCCTGTAATGGCTGATTCGTTTTTTTTTCAAAAACTGAATCGAGATGCGAAAGAATCTATATTCCCTATCTCGTATTCTCTACCTCCTAAATTAGCCTAATTGGATTCAATTTTTTTTGTGTGGATTTCTTGGTGACTATACATAAGTACAAGATGTGCTTCTCTCTAGTGACTTTAAATCAGACCAGTGTCCTACCTTTTAGATATGCATGATGAGTTACATCTCGATGAACATGAAGTATTCTTGAACCTATATCTAAATTATGCTTGAGATCTTTCAAAAGTAACACGAAAAAATTCTTAGCTGCTGGCTTACATAAAGGTCTAGTAAACATTGTAGACATCCTATACAGATATATTAATTAGAATTGTTCTTAAAAGAATATTAAAATGGAAATATGATCTAAATTTTATACATTATTGATAGTGTAAAAATTTCTTACAAACCTATAATAGTAGGTTAGTTACCGTCTTAACCATGTTACTTGCCTAATAAGAGATATGATTGTATAAATTATATGTTTACACTGTTAGAGCATAATACTTAAACTCGTTATGATACAGGGCAAGAAGACTCACGACGTCGTATGCATCAAGTACTTGAGGGGGAAATATAGAGAACATCCATATAGGAATGAGCTCAAAGTTGCAATGGCCATGAGGTTCATGAAATCAAGATATATGGCATAAGCACCAATTGAAGCTATTGAAGCAGTCCCAGTGAATACTGTTGTGAACACGGGTATGGCAAAGAGCGTGTAATATGATAGTAGCTCAGCAAATGGATGAATTATAGCTGCCAAAAAAAAACTTTGTAAACCATGGAAATTGGTAATTGATTGGTAAATTTGCACTTTCACCCGTTAGTTATGTTAGCTCTCTGAATTTTTCTGGAAAGTTGTTGGATTTTCTGGACTTGCTAGAATCTTTTGTCATGTAATTTGGACAAGTCCAGCTTGTGTAACCTTTTCTTGATACTGAGAATTAATGTTAGAATATATATCATAATCAAATACTCATTTTCTGGTGTTTGCAAGTAAGAAAAAAATATGTCCCAATAACATTTAAACATATAATCTAGACAAACACTATGGGGTGTGTGATGAGTGGTGGTCGATGGAAGAGGGGGGTTGGGGTGTGGTCGGGCTGTGGAGTAATTGCGGGGGCACAGATGGGGGCGTGAGCAGGGGTGTTGAATGATGGAGGAGAGACAATCAGTGTGGAATGGCATGGAACTTATTTTCTCTAGTTTTAGTAATAGTATTTTCCAAAATATTTTGATCAACCAGACACCCTAAAACTGTCACACATCTTCTCCAGGATTGATCATTCTCTCTCTTAATAACCTGATCAAATTAGTGATGGAAAACAATTTTGATGACATATTACCAGTGATGGGTTCAGTAATAATGGAGGAGCGGTGATGGGAATGGTAACGAGAGTAGAGAAAATGGTGGTGCAGAGCGCTATGAAGCCAATAATAGAAAACTCGACTGGACCAATATGAATCAAGGCTGTTATTATAATTCCATCAGTCCTCCATAAAGGCATGTGATGAGCTTGCTCCAGTATCAGTATCATCCTTAAATCAATTATGCATTGTACAATTAGTTAATTTTGCATCGTCTTTTCGTTTTTTTAGATACCTTGTAGATAATACAGTTCTAGAACCTAACAAGTACAGGTAATTTAGGCATGTATGCCAAATTATGTAAGGTAAAGCTTATTAATGAACATAAAAAAACTTTCAATTGAATTTCAGCCAAGAAATCAAGTACTACCTCCATTTCATTTTTTGTGTCTTGGATTGATTTAGCTCAAGGATTAAGAAAACTAGGAAAGGCTTTTGAATATCTTGTTCTTAAAGTTAACTAAAGATGTGTAGAATGTACCAAAATGTGTTCGAATCTTGTGATCTAAAATATGTCATATGAGATGTTGAAGTTAAAAAGATACTTATAGAGAGTAGCATTCTTTTTTAAAAAGATTAAAAAGGAAAGTAAGACACGTAAATTAAACCGAGGAATTATTTAAGTTATAAACGTTGACAACATAAAGATCTTTTCTACACTATTAATGAATTTTAACATGTTATACTACGTATTTACCAAAACAAGTTTGGTGTAAACATTATGACCTTACTTGAAAAGGATCTGTTCTATAGGCTCGTATCACTACCATGTCTGGTTGATGAAGCATGTCCATGTGATCAGAGTGTGACTAACAACCTTCGATTTCTCATCGAGTTGTGGAGCAGTGGATGATCGTTCTTAGACCTGATTCTCAGTTCAAAGATGAACTCATAGCTGTCTGACAGACACCCCAAGTTTGGCGTAAACATTATATACAACAGTGCGAGTACGTATTTGCCAACACGAAATGGAGAGGGTAAAGAATGAATGCGTGGGGTGAAAAGTACATACCAGTTGCTTGTTGGAAATTTGCCTTTGGTGGGGAGGTGCGTCCACCCATATTTAATGAATTAAACACTAGGGTTCCGCATGTTGGAGGCTTTGTCTCTTCACACGTGCATAATCTACTAAGTGAGTAGATGACCGTAGGGCCAAGAATCGTCAAATTTCGTTGAGAAATGAAAGAGATATTGGTCCACGAAGTAAGGTGTTTGAGGCATGGAAATATGGTGTGGGTCAAATCTACCACATCGGTGAAAAAATGAAGAACTGTTCTCTTTATAAGTCTCAAAATTGGCTAAGGGTTGGGACCTCAAGGGGTAACCCATGTGTTTAAAGGAGGGAGGACCTAGATGTGCTTGGGTTCAAGGCTAAGCCCACACGCGCGCCGCGCGCCGTTTAGTCCGGTCCGGGCCCGGGCTCGGGTCACGTGTCATGGGACTTGGGCTTCTTCTGATATTACCTCTTTGGACCCCATTACTTGGTTGTTTAATTCCCTCCTTCAATGGCCATTAATATCCATGTTTTGGCAGTTGAGGAGTCCCTACCTTATGCTATATATTGGAGCCTTTTGGCTCAATTGTGTGACACAGAAAGTGGACAGAAAAATAAGACACACTATATACACAGAGACAAAACATAAGAGAAAAAAAAGTCCAAAACGTGAGCAGAAACGTTGGGACGAAAACAGAAAACTCTTCTTTCCTTTTCTATTATTCAGCAAGTCGTTTCGTGTTTGTTTTCTTCGTTAGAATCATCCTATTTGCTTTGTAGTGTTGATTAGTTGTTGTTTTATCTTGAGAGACTATTGCCCGTTAACGTAAAAGAATATATACGGGGTAATCTTGTCTTAAAGATAGAGAGCCATCTGTCGACTCAGCCACAGTTGTAACAATCCAGATTTAGTGTTTCTTGATTTCAGGTTATCAAGATTCAAGACTCAACAACTTTGCGGCAGTTCTGAATATTAGATTGTTTGTTTATCCTTTCGAACATTTGTAATATTTATTTACTTCCCGTACTGCTTTACATATCCAACATTGCTTTCTCTGTCAACTTGATCAAATTCGATGCTTTTATCAACAATTCGATTATTAACCTTAGCAGTAACGTAACAGGATAGAGATATCCATAGCTGGCAGTGAACCATTCTGGAGAGAGTAAATGGGAGTACGAGTATGTAGAATATGTCCCTCTCACTTTCATTTTTGCTCATGAAGTATGTGTATATGCTGTGACAAGCAAATGATGCCAATACCAAGTACTTCATATATCCCAACATGTTATTTGAAAAAAAAACGTTAGCAGAATTTTAGCTATGATAACCTCATGATTTATTTTAGCATACAATAGCATACTAGAGTGGGCCAAAATTCCTTTGATAGGATGATATTGGACACTCAGTCATACAAAGCCTACGGGTGACTGGAGTGGGGCCAGAATTCATTTCATAAGAAAAGTAATGGACACCTAGTAAGGTGGGCCAGAGTTTCCAGGTCTTAAATGATCTGAAGGCCTAAAGAAAGGTAGAAAAGAAATTGGACACTCAGTCTGCCAAAGCAACTGGAGTGGGCCAGAGTATCCAGATCACATATGATTCGGTTACGCCCTAACCATGAGCAAGAAGTTGTTCATGTGAAGCAACGCCACCTCTAAAATCAAAGGGGTTGGAGAGGTTGTCCTCAATAGGACTTCAGGGAATGAGATCACTCTAAAAGGAGGTGATATATGTCCCAAACTTGGTTTAAGGGACACTGTTGGTCAAGCTGGTTTGAGACTAGTCCAACAGGTCTGTAATAACTAAGAATGTTACAGTATGTCTGTAGTCAAATGAATGATATATTTGTAATCCGTGCATCTATGCCATCATAGATTAAGACACATTAAACAGAAAGTCATTCAAAAGCTAGCGAAGTTGAGATTGTTGCCTTCTGTCGACATAAACCCTCAAAATGAATGTGAGGTAGGCGAAGAGGCAAAATCACCTTTCCAAGTTCCGCCAAGGGAATAGCGAAAGAAGCACTGCTCCTCTAGAACTTAGGCACACCTACTTGGGTGATTTGAAGTTTATACAAAATAGATGGGGGAGACAAGTACTTTGTGACCTTCATTGATGATGGTACAACGTATTGCATCCTTTGCTTGTTGAAAAGCAAAGATGAAGTTGTTGAAGCGGATAAGCGCTACAAAGCAGAAGTTGAAAATCAACTAAGCCTACGGATTGAGGAATTCATAGTGATAGAGGGGGAGAATGTGAAGCATCGTTCATTAAACGACTGCTCATTACTCACCTCAGTCTAATGGTGTTAGCCAAGCGCATAGCCGTACACCCAAAATATGTGGGGCAAGGCAATCCTTACCGCTAATGCGATTCTCAACAGAACTACGCATAAGGATAAGGATAACCCTCCGTGTGAAACATAGAAAGGATCTCACATACAAATGTTATGATATAAGGTGGCTTGGTAGATGTTAGAATACCAAAATAGGTCAAGTTGGACCTAAGACTGTAGATTGCATATCCACTGGATCTGCAAATAACAGTAGTGCTTATCGCCTCTTGGTGTCAAAGAATGTTGAATTCTTTGAAGATAACTTTCCTTGAAAAGGAAAAAGAAGTAATTGCTCGAGGTTAACAAGAACCCGTGAGGGCATGTCTATCCGAAAGTAGACGTTCCGTAACTACAGGACTCAGAAATTGCTGACTATCCGGAACTTAATATTTCAGATCTGCAGAACTCAGGGATTCTAGATGTTGAACCGAGATAGAGCAAAGACAAAGACTTATTCCAGGCCTTCTAGCTTGTATGGTTGAGAATGAACCATGGACAATTAACAAATAATTGTCATCTCCGGAAGCGCTGATTTGGAAAGAAGCTACAAATAGATAAATAGATTCCATCATATTGAACCATACTTGTGTAATGGTTGATCTTCCTCCAGGAAAAGAACCTTTGGGTTGTGAAAGAGGATACTCAAAAGTGAGTACCAAATAGATGGATCTATTGACGAGTATAAAGCCTCGGCTACTTGTACATGTGCTCCCCTATGAGTAGCTTAACATCCAGGGTCCTTGCAGTCCTGCATGGCATGGGTGTTGAAACATCCTTCCTAACCGGAGAGTTGGAAGGGGAGGATCAGGGTTGGTTTGCTGGACTGTTGGGCTTCTTCATGAACTATTTTTTTGGTCCTTGAAATGTTTATATTTTGGTCCTGGAAATTTCAGATAAAACAGAAATAATGAATCTGACCACAGAAACATTGACTCTGAAGGTAAAAAGCCAACAGTTGAAAAATCAACAGTATGAAAGTGGAAGTTACATTGAAACAAAATATACGGGTATCACAGATGACATCTTAGGAATTGGATTTCTAAGACATCTAACGGACTGGTCTAACTCCAAACTCAGTTGTGAGATAATTGACAGTCTCATTGAAGCCACCAATGGATATGAATCATAGAACTGATTGGAATCATGGTGCACCCATAGACAATGAGCGATATGTGCAGGTCACGTGTAGTTCAATGTATTGTACACACTACAACCGACCTGGTATCGGCTTACAAACAAGATCAGTTGAACTAAAGTTCACTCGTGATTTTGGAAATAATCGTTAGAAGGCTTTAAGTCGGATATGACGATATCTGAAATATTCGTTTGTGTATGGATTATGGTATTCTGGATGTCCAGCAATTCTGGGAGAACACAGTGGTGCAAACTGGACATCAGATGTGAAGAACACCAAAGCCACAAGTAAATGTGTATGGTGGGTCTTGGAAAATCCTCTAAGAAAACTTGCATCGGCCGATTCATGATGAAATAAGAGTTTATCGCTTTATACAAAGCATGAAAGAAGTTGAGTAACTTCATGACTCCTTAGAGGACGTCCCTTATTGAGAGAAACTTGTGCCTTCAGCAGTTATACACTATGGCTAGCCGGTCGGCTTCAGGAAGGACACGAATGACAGCGTCTGGACATATCTGTCAGGATCTGTCAGAGACATAAGACCGTATGACAGTTGATCATCACGGGTGTCACTTCCTTGATTACTAATCAAAGGATATAGCGGACCCTTTTAACTAAGAGACTACCCAGAGATCAAGTGTTCTGCCTGTCTAGGGGAATAGGCTTAAAACCCAAACAATACGAACCTTTGCGGTGGTAACCCAACCATACTGACTGGAGATCCCAAGAATTTGGTTCAATGGGAAAACTAAGCCGCAAAAAGGTTCAGTTGAGCGCTTCAGTGGAAATAAGAGCACTTCGGATAATGATTTATGTAGGGAAACATGAATCCAAAGCTATTCCCGCGATAGACATTAAAGTGCTACCTGCATAGTGGATAATGGTTAAGCTTCCAAACCTTTAAACGATCCTCAAAAGGTTGAGGTTAAGGTTGGGGAAAATTTTAATGATTCCTAACACTTATGAAGTGGGGTATAGCAGGATACCTTGTAGGAGATCACCTATTTAAGTGCGAGGACATGTCCCCTCAAATGAACACACTTAAAGTGTGACCATGGCCACAACGGACAGAACAATAAGAATGAAAATGAATAAGGAGAGTTATTGTGTTGGTATCATTGTCTTGGCTTACACTGAACACTGAAGGTTCAAGACATCACGTTCACCGCGCAGTAAGTAAGTCCGATGGTATTCAACTAGGGAAGGATCAAAGCAAAAGCTACCTCTCCTGATGCAATATCTTTTTGCTGAAAGATTGCTGAATGTAGGCACCTTGTGTGTGCGCCAAAATCTCTTTCAAGAGGGGATTGTTGGAAATTTGCCTTTGGTGGGGAGGTGCGTCCACCCATATTTAATGAATTAAACACTAGGGTTCCGCATGTTAGAGGCTTTGTCTCTTCACACGTGCATAATCTACTAAGTGAGTAGATTATCGTAGGGCCAAGAATCGTCAAATTTCGTTGAGAAATGAAAGAGATATTGGTCCACGAAGTAAGGTGTTTGAGGCATGAAAATATGGTGTGGGACAAATCTACCACATCGGTGGGAAAAAGGAAGAATTGTTCTCTTTATAAGTCTCAAAATTGGCTAAGGGTTTGGGACCCCAAGGGGTAACCCATGTGTCTAAAGGAGGGAGGACCTAGATGTGCTTGGGTTCAAGGCTAAGCCCACACGCTCGCCGCCGCCGCCCGCCCGTCCCGTCCGGACTCTTCCTTCCTTTTCTATTCTTCAGCAAGTCGTTTCGTGTTTGTTTTCTTCGTTAGAATCAACCTATTTGCTTTGTAGTGTTGATTAGTTGTTGTTTTATCTTGGGAGACTATTGCTCATTAACGTAAAAGCATATATACGGGGCAATCTTGTCTTAAAGACAGAGAGTCATCTCTCGACTCAGCCACAGTTGTAACAATCCAGATTTAGTGTTTCTTGATTTAAGGTTATCAAGATTCAAGACTCAACAACTTTGCGGCAGTTCTGAATATTGGATTGTTTGTTTATCCTTTCGAACACTTGTAATATTTATTTACTTCCCGTACTGCTTTACATATCCAACATTGCTTTCTCTGTCAACTTGATCAAATTCGATGCTTTTATCAACAATTCGATTATTAACCTTAGCAGTAACGTAACAGGATAGAGATATCCATAGCTGGCAGTGAACCATTCTGGAGAGAGTAAATGGGAGTACGAGTATGTAGAATATGTCCCTCTCACTTTCATTTTTGCTCATGAAGTATGTGTATATGCTGTGACAAG
This sequence comes from Anisodus acutangulus, assembly GCA_029783415.1. NCBI lineage: Eukaryota > Viridiplantae > Streptophyta > Magnoliopsida > Solanales > Solanaceae > Anisodus > Anisodus acutangulus. The sequence continues at coordinate 13,577,421 of CM056492.1, forward strand.
CAAATGATGCCAATACCAAGTACTTCATATATCCCAACATGTTATTTGAAAAAAAAAAGTTAGCAGAATTCTAGCTATGATAACCTCATGATTTATTTTAGCATACAATAGTGTATGAAGAAAAGTAGAATCGTAGCAGATTGACAATGCCAACGGTTGAAGTGTGTAATCATTCCATTTAAAAGTTTAAATTATTAGAGAAAGCACAATTTTATTTACTTAATTATATTCTCAACACGTCTCTTCAGCCCTTATAATTCTCTTTTCATAGGCCAAACATGTGGAGTTTCTTTTTATAATGGGTTGCATGCGATGAGACTCTTTGGTAATGTGTCGTCGTGCCGAAGGTTTATCGGAAACAACCTCTCTATCCCGCAAAAGTAGGGATAAGGTCTGCATACAACTTACCCTCCCAAGATCTCATTTGTGGATTACATTAGGTATGTTGTTGTTAGTGGTGATGAGACTCAACTCAGGATCTTTGCGTGTTTAGATATTATATTGAAGTCTGTGACCAGCTCGTCTTATATCTAAAAGAATTAATTGTCTCTCATGTAAATGTTATAGTGTTGCATGAAGTTAACTATGCTATATTTTTGCCATAAAATGATAGAAAGAGTACCTTTAAGTTGCTAAGCCATGCCCATGGCCACTCAGTGAGAATGCCTGGTTTAGAAGCCATTCTTTTAATTATTTCTTCACCACAAAGCTGGTATGTTCTCTAAAAAGCTTCTGCTTTAACGACCTTATATAGAATTCTACTACATAGGGGCATGCATATATTTCATACTTACCTATCTAACTTATACATTTTTTTTACTGTCTAGTCGGTAGTCGTGCATGTACTTGTGCCTGCTATAGCAAGAAACTGTGAATTATTTTCTAAGTTACTAATTTCATTTTGTTAGGACAATTTACGTGTAATTATTTTTAAATTGACTTGATAATGCAAGATTCTATTTATACTTCATTGTATAGAAGTTAAACTCTATTCGCTGTTTTCGTATTAATTTCTGGCACAGTAAAAGCAGATTTAGTATTTGAAATTATAGATTTTTATAATGACCATAATTAAAGCAAGCTCAAAATGATGAAGAATGATATTTCAGCGCACTTGATAATTAAACTCAAAATTATTGGACATTGTTTAAACTTAGTACAGTTGTTTCTTGGAATAGTTTGCTGAGCATAAGAGACTAGGTAGTAGGTACTACTAACTATGACTATTTTCTAGCTTAATTCAATATTTTTATATTATAAAAATCTACTCCTATATACCTAACTCTACTTTTAATTGAAAAAATGGGCCCCAAAAATTTAGGGGCCTAAAGCATTTGCTTAGTGGCTTGTGTATTGATGTACATATTGATCTTTTGTCTCATGGTTCATAATTTAGGTATTTGTCTTTAAAGTAATCCAACTATTAGTCTTTAAAGTAATCCAACTATTAGTCTTTACTTTCTAATTTGATTTGTAACTTTTATTTTGATAATTTTAAAAATCTATTTCATGCTTAAAATAATTTGTCTTTGTTAATTATTCATCATTGTTTAATTCAATTATCATTAAGATATCTAGGTATGTCACAACTAGATCTATAATTTTTTGCACAAAAAAATCATCGTAAGAAATTTTATTATGTTCTTTGAAAATGGTTAAACTTTTGGACAATGCATAAGATTTTTTGAAGGAAGAGTATATATTTTCTTATTTTTAAAAGAGTAAATTGATTTTGTAGTGTTATGTGGGAAGTTAGTCAATCTATAATATGTGTTTAGAAGTATATTGTCATATATTTTATAAGAAAAATCGGCAAAAACTGAAGCAATGAAAAAATTATTTGGTTTGATTCCACTTACCATTGAAAATACCTACCTAATTGGTTTGAATTTCTTTTAACGAAAACCTACTCAAACTGAACTATGGACTCTCTTGCAACATGACTCAGTTTGATTAGATGCACCCTATATTTTAAAATCAAACACTTATACTTCTATACTATAAAAATCAAACACTTACACCATCTATGAGGTTTATCCATAATTAAGTATATTAAAATATAATTATTAAATATAAAACTAAAATTATAGATAAAATATTTACATGATGTTAATATGAAATTTTAAAACAAAGATAAAAGTTTTAACCAAAAAATTTGTTCATGCCTTTGACTAAAAAATAAATATTTTTTCAAACATTTATCTTTTGAAACTCATAAGTAAGAAATGAACATAAATTATTTACCATACTAACTATTAATAACGTTCTTGCACTTTACACGTAGTTATTTGTAATTTAATTTAATTTAATTATAATATTTTATTATATAAAATGTTTCTTTTTTAATTTAGTTTTTTATTTATTTTTTCACTTCAAAATTGTCTTACGTATACTTAGCTGATTTTTTTTTTTGCATAGGATTTTTATTACATAAAAAGTTTATAAATATTTTTAGCAAAAAAAGAATAACATTATAGGATATGTAAGTATAGAATTTGTAGGTAAAAGTGTATCAGAAAGGTTAATCAAGAAGGAAAAGTTGAGTCGAGAGATGACTCTCTTTCTTTAAGATAAAATTGCCCCGTATAGAGGTTTTTACGGTATTGGATAATAGTCTCCCAAGATAAAATAACAACAACCAACAATACAAGGCTAGTAATGTTGATTCCGGTGAAGAAAAATAATATTGAACAGATTGTCAAGAGGAGAGGATTTTCTTGTTTTGTTCTTTTTGTGTGTTTGAACTGAACAGTAATGTTCAATTTATAGGTGAAGAAGAGGACGGATTCTGACTGTTGAAGTCAGATCCGTTGGCTGACGGCGTTTGGAGAAGATAGAGTCGTTGCAACGTTTCTGAAATCTTCAGGGATCAAAGTGTAAATAAGAACATTTTAGGGACCAAAAGAGAATTTTGAAAGAAAGCCCGTGACCCGAGACTCATGACCCGACCTGACCCGACCCAAATCAGACAGGGTCGGGCGGGCGGCAGAGGCGCGCGTGGGGCTTAGCCCCGAACCCAAGCTCACCTAGGTCTTCCCCCTTCTTAAAACTTAGGTCACCCCTTGGGGCCCAAACCCTTACTCAAAGCTATAGTTAATATAGTTATCAATCCTTCCATATTTAACCGATGCGGGAGTTCTATTATTTGGCCAAACTAATCCATCTATTTGTGTCTCAAACACCTTACTTTGTGCATCAACATCTCTTTCATTCCTCAATGAAATTTGATGATATTTGACACTAATATCATCTACTCATTTAGTATATTAGGCATGTGCGAAGAAATGATGTTTCCGACATGCGGGGCCCATGTGTTTAAGTCATTAAAGATGGGAAAAACTCAATCCCATATAGTTAAATTTCCAACAATCCCCTCTTGAAAGAGAATTGGTGCACACGAGGTGCCAAAGTTCATCAATCTTTCAGCGGAAAGATATTGTATCAGGAAAGGTAGCTTTCGGCTTTGAACCTTCCTTAGTCGATTATCATCGGATTTACTTACTGCGCGGTGAACGTGATGTCTTGAACCGTCAGTGTTTAGTGTAAACCAAGACAATGATATCAACACAATTACTCCCCCTTATTCATTTCTTCTTATAGTTTTGTACGTTGTGGCCATGGACAACTCTTGAATTCTTAAGTGCGTACATTTGAAGCGGTCTGTCTTCGCACTTAAATAGGTGATTTTCTTTAAGGTATCCTGCTATACCCCACTCGCAAGTGTTAGGAATCATTAAAAGTATTAGAAACTTATCATTTTTAATTTATACAGGTAACACTTAAAGTCTATCGCGGGAACAACCTTGGAATTATAAGAATAATAATATGAAATGCTCTTACTTCCAGTGAAGCGCTAAAATCGAACCTCTACAGTTTAGTTTTTCCATTGAACCAAAATTCTTGGGATCTCCAGTTAGTAAGGTTGGGTTACCACCATAAAGATTCTTATTATTTGGGTTTTAAGCCTATTCCCCTAGACATGCAGAATATTTGATCTTTGGGCAGGCCTTTAGTTAATGGATCTGCTATGTTATCATTTGATTTGATGTAATCAATGGAAATGACACCCGTAGTGATCAACTGCCTAACAGTCTTATGTCTCCGACGAATATGTCTAAACTCATCGTTATACATACTATTACGTGCCCTTTCTAAAGTCGATTGGCTTGTCACAGTAAATCATCACCGAAGGTACGGGTTTATCCTAACAAGGTATATCCTCTAAGAAGTCGTGAAGTCATTCTACTTCTTCTCCTGCTTTATCCAAAGCAATAAACTTTGATTCCATCGTGGATCGGGCAATGCATGTTTGCTTAGAGGGCTTCCAAGACACAACCCCACCACCAATTATAAAAACATATTCACTGGTGGATTTGGTGTTCTTTATGTCCGATATCCAATTTGCATCACTGTATCCTTCCAATACAGCTGAATATGTTGAATAATGTAATATGTAAGTCTGCGAATATTTCAGATATCATAGTATCTAATTTAATGCCTTCTAGTGATCATTTTCAAGATTATGAGTAAACCTAGCCAACTTATTGACTGAATAGGTGATATCGGGTCGGGTGCAGTTTGTAATGTACATTAAACTACCAATGACCTGCGCATATCGCTCTTGAGATACGGGTACACCACGATTCTTATTTATTCTATGATTCATATCCATTAGTGACTTCATAGGGGGACTGTCAAATACATCAAATTTCCTCAGAACATCTTCAATGTAATGAGATTGAGATAAGACCAGTCCGTCATATTCTGAGAAATCTTAATTCCTAATATTACATCTGCAATACCCATATCTTTCATGTTGAAACATTGTTTCAACATATTCTTTGTTTCCAGGATCAAGTTTAGACTACTTCTGGTCATGAGCATGTCATCTACGTAAAGACATATGATGACAAATGTCACGACCCAAACCAGAGGGCCGCGACGAATACCCAGACCCCACCCGTCGGGTACCGCTAATCACACTATCAACACCTATTCATAATTAATTACAGACTAAGCCGAAATAAAATTATGAATAACTAGATAACCAACTTATATATATGCATGTACCAAGGCCGACAAGGCCATACAAGTCTACTACTCACAGGACACCTGTCTACAAGCCTCTAAGAGTAGCAACATCAAAGGTCGGGACAAGGCCCCGCCATACCCATATAGATACGCAAAACTGTATCATACCAAAATCAGACCGACACCCCGGAAAGAGAGGAGTGCTTCCAAAAATCCATTGAAAACTGCAATCTATTCACGTGGGTCGTCGCCTCGCCTATGCGAATCTGCGGGCATGAAATACAGCGTCCCCCGACAAAAGGAACGTCAATACGACTGACGTACTGAGTATGTCAGGCATAAATAATAGCATAACAGGAATATACTGATAACTGAAATATACACAACTGACCAACAGGAACTGCCTCTGAGGGACCTAATACACTTGCCTATATGTTATGTACAATACAGTGTCCATATTTATTGGCATCATCGGGCAATTTCCTTACCATGACAACCTTTGTGGGCATCATACCATGTAATGGTTAATTAACATATGCGTTATATATATATATATATATATATATCAGTGTTGCAGATCGTGCAACCCGTCCCAATAAGCCATGCAGGCATCACATACATCATCACATCATATTGGCCTCTTCGGGCTCTTTTGTGATAGTCTGTACCAGCTGCAGGTGGTGTGCGTATATAACGTCTTTCTCTTTCCCCATATCCCCTACATATATAATATTTACCATATTGTAGTGTGCATAGCACCAGTCATCCAGGGTAATATATGAATGCAATGCAAGTGAAAATGCATGAATGATAATAAAATACCCCGAGTGACATAATATTCTTGCACCTTTGGCTAATACTGTGAATATCAACACATCTTCCGTATGCCTCAATAAGCACTTAGAAATATATTTAGACATGCTTTCAGCATAGGAACCAATAACATGAATATTATTAACTACTAGAAGTAGAAAAAATTATGAAGCAATATCACAATTATATTCTGTTACATGGAACATGCCAAAAGAAGAAATAATTTGCCTTAACATACCTCGATTTGATCCTGAAATTCTTGTTGAAAAGCTTGAAGTATCCTACAATCTATGAATTGTCCGAAAGCATTTGGACTATACTAATTCTCAAACTAAGGGGGAAAAAAATCTTCCCAAACGATTTGTTAAAAATAGAACAAGATAGTATGCTGCCTATCTTATTTTTTCTCACGAAAATGAAATGCCAATTGCTGGTCGATTCCTCTTTCGTGAATGAAACAAAGCAAAGCCAAATTGATTCCCATATCTCCTAACCTACAGCAACCGAATTGCCTCCTAAGTTTGTCCAAAAAAATTATTTTGGATGGAATGTGTCATTTGCCTTAAATGGCTGAAATGATTCGGTCTCCCACCAGACAATTGGCGGTGGGAGCCTTAATTTGATGCCACCAAGCCTTCCCATGCAGGTCACTTAATTTAATTTAATTAAGTGACCTGCATCCGCAATTTTATTAATCACACACATAATTAATTTCGTGATTCCAATTCACTTAAATCTTAATAACTTATAAAACTTCTATATATTCAATGTCATAATTTGTAATATGACACTCCTCCATAACCTCTTTATACACGTGCCAAGATTATTTTCGGCTTCTGTCGTCACACCTGTTACGTCCAAAATTATTTCGGAATTTAATCATTTTTATATACTAATATCTTTCTTAGCATACATAACTATAACATAATTTTTTTCCAACGCTCGGTCTATTTATACATGTCTAGCGATTTTATATACGCTTAGCGATTTAAATCGTAACCCAAAAGTACGGGACGTTACAACAAATGAGTCAGAGTTCCCCTTTATATAGATATATTTATCACATTCATTTATGGAGAAATCTTTTGATAATAAAGTATTGTCAAACTTTTCATGCCATTGTTTCGGGGCTTGTTTGAGCCCGTACAGAGACTTAACAAGTCGACATACTTTCTTTTCTTGTCCTGGAACCACATACCCCTCGGGTTGTTCAATGTATATTTCCTCTTCCAACTCTCCATTTAGGAAGGCTGTCTTAATATCCATTTGACGTATCTCAAGGTCACGTAAAGCTGCAATAGCTATGAATACCCTTATGGACGTTAATCTAAACACAGGGGAGTATGTGTCGAAGTAATCGAGGACTTCCTTTTGTCTGTAGCCTTTGACTACTAATTTGGTCTTATACTTGTCAATAGTTTCATCTTCTTCATACATTCTTTTGAGTATCCACTTACAACCCAAAGGTTTGCTTCCCGGAAGAAGATCAATCATTTCTCAAGTATGGTTTTGCATGATGGAATCTATTTCGCTTTCTATAGCTTCTTTTCAAAGCGGTACTTTTGGAGTTGACAATGCTTCCTTAATTGTCCTCGGTTCATTTTCAACCATATAGGTTAGAAAATCTGGACCAAAGGTTTTGTCATTTTTGGCCCTTTTGCTCCGTCTTGGTTCAACCTCTGGAACCCCTAAGTTCTGTAGGTCTGGAACATTATATTCTGGATAGTCAGTAACTTCTAAGTCCAGTAGATCTGGAACGTCTAGTTCCGGATAATCAGAAACTCCGGGGTCTTGTTGATTTTGAGCATTTTGTTCGTAACTTCATTTGCGCGAAATTATTTCTTTTCCCTTTCTAGGAAATATTTGTTCAAAAAATTCAGCATTCCTTGATTCCATGATCGTACCCTCGTAGATATCAGCTATCTCCGACTTATATACCAAGAATCGATAAACACTACTGTTATTTGCATATCCGATGAATATGCAATCTACAGTCTTAGGTCCAATTTTGACCTGTTTTGGTTTAGGTACTTCGATCTTCGCCAAACAGCCCCACACTTTCAAATATTTGTAAGTGGGTTTCTTTATTTTCCATGATTCATATGGAGTTTTATCCTTACCCTTATATGAAACTCTATTGAGAGTTGTGTTAGCGGTAAGAATCGTTTCACCCACATGTTTTGGGCTAAACCGGAATTGATAAGTAAAGCATTCATTATTTTCTTTAACGTACGGTTTTTGCGCTCGGCAATACCGTTAGAATGAGCCAAGTAAGGAGCTGTCGTTTAATGAACAATGCTGAATTAAGCACAGTATTCTTCAAACAGTGTTACGTATTCTCCCCCTCTATCACTACAAATTACATTAATCCGTAGGTTTAGTTGATTTTCAACTTCTGCTTTGTAACGTTTAAATGCTTCAAACGCTTCATCTTTACTTTTCAACAAGTAAACATAACAATACCTTGTACTATCAACAATGAAAGTCACAAAGTACTTGTTCCCCCCTCTAGTTTGCACAAACTTTAAATCACATATGTCGGTGTGAATAAGTTCTAGATGAGCGGTGTTTCTTTCGACTAAATGGAAAAATGATTTGGTTAATTTTGCCAGTACGCAAACCTCACATTTATGTTAAGGGTTTATGTCGAAGGAAGGCAACAATTCCAACTTTACTAACTTTTGAATGAATTTGTAGTTAACGTGTCCTAATCTATGATAACATAAATTAGAGGATTCAAGCAAGTAGGTAAAAGGCTTTATTTCATTAGATGAACGGATTACAGACGTAGTATTTATTTTGAAAAGGTCGTCACACGCGAAGCCCCTTCCTACAAATATACCATTCTTAGTTATTACAAATTTGTTGGACTAAAAAACTAGTCTAAAGTTAGCCTTGACCAACAGTGGCCCTGAAACCAAGTTCTTGCGGATGTTAGGGACGTGCATCACTTCCTTCAGAGTAAGCTCTTTGCCTGAAGTCATTTTGAGGACAACCTTTTCAACCCCTTACACTTCAGAGGTAGCGTTGTTTCCCATGAACAACTTTTTGCCCGTGATTGGGGCGTAAGAACAGAATGCACTCTTGTTAGAGCAGATGTGACGAGTTGCACCCATATCTATCCACCATTACCTTGGGTTCTCCACCAGATTTGCCTCCAACACTACAGCTGAGAAATCCACAATTATGTCATCAAGGTTCGAAGGACCTCCCTCGTCTTGTACAACGTTAGCCTTGGCCTTTTCCTTATGATCTCGCTTCAGTTTGCTGCACTTTTTTATCACATGGCCAAACTTTCTACAGTGATGGTAGCTTCCTTTGAACCTCTCAATCGGTTGGTTTTTGTCGTCTCCCTGGAACTTGCGCTTATTGTTAGCGTTTCCCTTCGAATCAACCAGATTCGCTTTTGACTCCATTGGCTGCTTTCCCTTAGATATAACCTTTTTATTGTCCTCCTGAATTTGCAATTTGATGATAAAGTCTTCAAACCCCATTTCTTTAGTCTTTTGTTCAAATAACTCATGAACTCGTTCCATGAGGAAGGCAATTTCTCAATCAAAGATGCAACCAGAAACTTCTTATTTGACTTCATTCCTTCCAAATCCAGATGATGAAGAATCATTTGAAACTCTTGAATTTGGGAAGATAGAGTCGTTGCAACATTTTTGAAATCTTCAAGGACCAAAGTGTAAATAAGAACATTTCAGGGATCGAAAGAGAATTCCAGAAAAAAGCCTGTGACCCTACCTGAACCGGCCTTGGCGGGCGGCGGCGCGCGTGGGGCTTAGCCCTGAACCCAAGCTCACCTAGGTCCTCCCCCTTCTTAAAACTTGGATCACCCATTGGGGCCCAAACCCTTACTCAAAACTATAGTTAATATTGTCATCAATCCTTCCATATTCAACCGATGTGGGAGTAACCAATCCATCTATTTGTGTCTCAAACACCTTACTTTGTGCATCAATATCTCTTTCATTACTCAACGAAATTGACGATACTTGACACTAATATCATCTACTCATTTAGTATATTAGGCATGTGCGAAGAAATTATATTTCGACATGCGGGATCTATGTATTTAAGTCGTTAAAGATGAAAAAACTCAATCTCATATGATTAAATTTCCAAGAGAATTTCAATAATATAAGAGATGTAAATATTTGCTCTCAAAATACAAGGAATCTACGTGTAACTGACACTAACCGAGAGAAAGGACTTGACGAGGTTGGAGAGGAGGAATTGGAATTGTTCTACTCCAACCAAAAAGAAAAAGAAAGTGTTGATAGCAATGTATCTATTTTTTATTTTTCTTAAATACCCCTGCCACCTCATTAAAATGAGAATTTTACCTAAATTCTTCAATTTCACTAAAATTTCATCCCTCCAATTTCCCAACCCCCGAAGTCCGATTCCATGATGTTTTATTGCAGTTCTCCAATGAAATTGTCAAATTTCAAAACGGACTCTTCTCTCTTTTCTGATTTTTTTCTCTTTCTTAGATTGTTAGCTATTCAGTTCCAAATAGTAGATCCGAACATGTAGAAGAAGGTATGTGAAGTTAAATCAAATTCAAATTTGTCGTTTCATATTTATAATCTGAAAATTGAATTAGTTTATGTGCATATAAAATGTGTTTATAACCCAAAAATGATTTGAGAAAGAGGATCAAATTTTACTTTAGGTTTCACCAATCCATTTCTTCTGCACCTACTAGAAAAACAAGATTTTGAAGATATGAAGAAAAAAAAGGAAAAGGAGAAATTAAGAAGATGAGAATGAGGATCGAATTTGGAAGTGGGTTTTGCTGAGAGAGGAAGAAATTAGTGATGGAAAAAGAAGAACGAAGAGGGAAAGAAGATGGCAGAAAACGAAGAGGAGAGGGAAAATAATTCGGGTTTTAAGGAAAATTAAAAAATAGTACATTATTATCCTACAACCTTCGCGTTATAAGTTATATATTCATTAAGCATGAATATCAAGAAAGAAAAAAATTATTTAAAATAAGTCACACATATTTGACGACTATAAACTTTTTTGTTAAGAATAAAATAAAAATATAAAAAATAAATTATTTTTCAAATATAAAAATATATCATATTTATTAGGACAAATTAAAAGCAAAATATATCACATAAATCACTGACATAATTGAATATATATTAGTGGAGAAGCGCATCTCTGTCATTTTTCGCTTGCTTCTCTCTTCAAGAACTTACAAAATTCGAATTATGCAAGCAAACAATTACTAATTCCTCTATCTCAAATTATTTATTGTAGTTACTAAAAATAGTTGTTTCAAATTATTTATTATTTTAGAAATTCAAGCATGATTAATTATTTTTTTTAATTTTGTCATTAATAAAGATAACACATAAATAGAGTAAATATTTAATGGAGAGAGATTATAACTTAGACATAAATAAAGATAAAGCATGTTAAATACCCTTCTAATTAATATTTTTTAAGGGGCGTATAAGCAAAAAAAGATAATTATTTTGAGACGGGGGAGTATAATTTATGAAATTTAGAATAGCAAATCCAAAACATCTCAAAAGAAAAAAATTATCAATGAGAAGTGAGTACCATTACTTCTGCCGTCCTAGGTTGCTTAAATGTACAGTCTAGACATTTAATAAATGTCCCACAAATTAAAGTTGAGGCACCAAACACATGAAACAGAAATGCTAAAACAACTTGCAAATTAAATCTTACGGTTCAATTGTCTTGGAAACAAAATTACTTCATGTCAATTCACGCATGTTATATGTGTCTGACATTATTGAAATGGTTATTAAATTTAAACGGCAATCTTGATAAGCAGATTCATAGAAGTTGGAACTTGGCCATCAAGTTTGTTTTGTTGAAAAAGGAAATAAATGGATAGCAAAGGAAAAATAAAGAAAAGGTTTTTATCTTAATTAGTATTTTCAACATAAATTACGTAGTATCATCTATCTAATAATTTTTCCTTCTTTCCTAATATCTTAGAAAAAAGGATTAATTTCATAGATCTTCTAGACATCATAATACTAATTTTTCTTATGATTTACGATGTTACGCTTATTTTCTTATAATTTATTTGTAATAATCTTTTTATCTATTTATTGTTTATGTAAAATAAGATATAATCAGACTAATCTTCCCTTTCAACTATACTCTTTTGTTTAATTTATTTTAGGAATAATTTCAGAAATCTCCCTCAAGATTTGTTTCGTAACGCTAACATCCCTTGTGGATTGCGGTATTATGCTTACCTCTTTTATTTTGATTTTCTTGTATCAATTTATTATTTAATCAACAAAATTACGATTGGACTATTTTGCCCTTTTTACTATTAGGCTTGGCAAAGAGTATTTTAAACATAAATTTGGTAGTATTATCAATCTAATTTTTTTTAAATATAAAATTGATAATTATTTCTAGCTATATCCTTAGCATTAAAGAAATATGCACAATAGTTAAGAGGAAAAAAAAGTCTACCTTTATTAAATAGGGATAGTCCAGTAAAGTATATACTATTTTGTTGGTTACTATTGTAAAGCAGTACAGGAAGTAAATAAATATTACAAGTGTTCGAAAGGATAAACAAATAGGCAATGTTCAAAACTGCCGCAAGCTTGTTGAGTCTTGAATCTTGATAACCTGAAATCAAGAAACAACTAAATCTGGATGGTTACAACTGTGTGCTGAGTCGATTGATTGCACTCTGTCCTTAAGACAAGATTGCCCCGTATATATGTTTTTACGTTAACGGGCAATAGTCTCCCAAGATAAAACAACACTTTAATCTCAACATTTTAAAGCAAATAGGTTTAGTCTGACGAATAAAACAAATATGAATTGACTTGCTGAAAAAATGAAAAAGGAAGGAAGAGTTTATGTTTTCGTCCAACGTTTTTGGACTGACTTTCTCTTATGTTTTGTCTCTGTGTTTATAGTGTGTCTATGTTGTGTATATCTTGTGTATATGTGTGTCTTTCCTCACTGTATGTACTCCACAATTGAGCCAAAAGACATCAATATATAGCATGGAGGAGGGACTCCTCAACTGCCACAAACAATGGTCATTGAAGGAGGGTTGTTTATGGAGGAGTTAACAGCCAAGTAATGGCTGGTTAATGCTCCAAAAAAACAGCCCAAACGGAAGGCAGAAAGTTTCTGCCTTCCGTCATTTCCAAAATCAACTTTTCAGAAACTTTAGGGACCAAACTTTAAATATTAAGCAATTTGGGGTCCAAAAAGATAATATCAGAAAATCTCCACAGCCCGTGACCCGAGCTCGGAGTGGACGGGCGGCGACGGCGCGCGTGTGGGCTTAGCCTTGAACCCAAACACATTTAGGTTCTCCCTCCTTTAAACACATGGGATACCCTTTGGGGTCCCAAACCCTTAACCACTTTAGAGACTTATAAAGAGAGTAATTCTTCATTTTCCCACCGATGTAGTAGATTTGTCCCACACCATATTTCCATGCCTCAAACACCTTACTTCGTGGACCAATATCTCTTTCATTTCTCAACGAAATTTAACGATTCTTGGCCCTACGGTCATCTACCCACTTAGTAGATTATGCATGTGAGAAGAGACAAAGCCTCCAACATGCGGAACACTAGTGTTTAATTCATTAAACATGGGTGGACGCACCTCCCCGCCAAAGGCAAATTTCCAACATATTTTTTTAATGAACATAAAAGAGTGACAGTTAAAATGAGACCAATGAAGTACTAAGATTATTGGTCATTATTTTGTTGTATTATACACGTTTTTAGTGCTCGATTAATTTAAGGGAGCACATTAAACATAAGTGAACCTAGTGAGAAATTTGGCCGATGTTTGGTGAAGACAGACAGCTTGTCATAATTAGGGATGGCAACGGATCAGATCTGGACCGGATCCTACTAGATCCAGATCCATTGGGTCCATAAAAATCAGATCCAAATTCGAATTTATCGGATCCACGGATCTGATTGAAACGCAATCTGATTGAAAAAAATGATTGAGTTCATTCAATCAACTTACACAAAATGACACCATTCTTCCAAAATACTGAACAAAGTTTTAGCATCACAAGAAAATAAAGACGATTGACTTCATTAGTGATGCTGAACAAGTTGCAACTTTAAGCTAATTTTTGGAGGCTTTAGTGATGCTCCACTTGTAGTTCTACTGATTGACTTCATTAAACAACATAAAACAATGTCAGTCATATATTAAAAGTCCCAGTTTTTTTTTGCTGATCAAACAAATGAGAGAAAGATACTTAAAGCTTATGGCTAGCAGATTCAAGAAAGAGATATTTAAAGAAGAGTGATATTTTTTTCTTTTTATAGAAATGAAAATATGGAAAACTGCAGAGAGCATATATGTAAAAGAAATGAAACTTCAAAGACAAATTACATGGCTGTGACTTGTGCTTTATCCTGGTCAACCCTTTACCCAATACATACATTATGAACAAAATTTAAGAAAATACTTATAAAATTATATTCTAGGTTATGAATATATTTAATAAAAAATGGATCCACGGATTGGATCTGGATCAGATACGAATCTCAAATACAAGATCCAGATCCAGATCCAGATCCGATCCGTCAGAAATGGATCCGGATCCGATCTGAATCCGTCGGGTCCAAATTTTGAAAATTCATATCCTATAAAACGAATTTGGATCCACTAGATCCGGATCGGGTCCAAAATCCATTATCATCTCTAGTCATAATGGCACTTCAGTTTTTTATTCAAAAGGCTTTGTTTGGTTGTGAGTCGCCCACAGAGAGAGACAAAGCCATGTGGTTTTGGAAAGTAATAAGTTTTGATTGGGCTATAAGTAGTAGCTTGTTGTCAATGGATAAAAAAAAGATTATTATTTTATTACACTAAATACAACAATAATATACTTAATGAAATCTCACAATATGTGATTTGAAAAGGGTAGAGTGTACGCAGGCCTTACATCTACTTTGATAGGTAGAGCAAATGTTTTCGAAAGACCCTCGGCTCAAGACAAATCATAAGCACAAACAAAGCAAGAGAGGAAAAGGCAGGAGTAACTAACGCACGTAAATAATATAAACAAAGTACACTACATAATACATAGTATCAAAAATCAGACGACAAGGGCCTATAAAGATTTTTATTTACACACGGAAAAAAGCCAAAATTGTTCCTTAAACTTTTGGAAATGAGATAATTATACTCTCTGATTGATTTTGGTCCAAAAAGAATATTCTGCTTTAATCAACTGGTCCAGTTCTGCTGCCTCTCAAAATTAACAGTCTTCCAAGTTCCAGGTTTGATTTTTTTTAAAAAAAAAAAGGACAAAAGGTGTCGCTCAACTAATGAGAACAAGATAATTATACTCTCCGTATGATTTTGGTCCCCAAAAAGAGATAATTTCAATAATATACAATTTAACATAAGAAATTATATTTTTATAGTTATATTTTAAATTTACATTTATATAGTCATATTTGCACGGTATACAACTTTATACTCCTATAGACAATGTATCAATCTTGTATAAAAATATATAATAATGTATAAGAGGTATTTATATACACTTTTACATGGGTATACAACAATATACAAACATATTCAAAATGTGTTTATATATGAGAGGTGGTATACACCGGTATACACCAGCGCCGGCTATCTCTGGTGGATCTGGATAGCAAGATCTTGCGCCGACGACCTCTTCGGAAGATCTGGATAGAAAATCCGGCGCCAGCGTAGCAAGATCGGCGACCTAGGATGAAGGAGACGACCGGTTAACGCATGTAAAAAATAGCAAGATCTGGCACAGGCGACCTTCCTGGTGGATCTGGATAGCAAGATCTGGCGCAAGCGACCTCTCCGGCGGATCTGGATAGCGAGATCCTGGGACGGTGATGATATGACGGGGACCCTCACCTTTCAAGCGAGCTTATTAGCTCTAAAAAAATAGCAAGATCTGGCACCGGCGATCTTCCTGGTGGATCTGGATAGCAAGATCTGGCGCAAGCGACCTCTCCGGCGGATCTGGAGAGCGAGATCCTGGGACGGTGATGATATGACAGGGACCCTCACCTTTCAAGCGAGCTTATTAGCTCTGTCACCGCCGATGGAGATTCCCTCCACTGGTCGCTGGTGAAGCAGTGGTGTTGGGGTGCGTGGGTGGCGGTGATGAGGAAGAAGGCGTGGCTGGAGCTCCGGCAACGTGAGGAGATGGGGAAGGAGAGGGAGCGAGGAAGAGAGAAGGGGTTGCGATGTTAAAGAATTGTTAAGAAGTAGGTCTTTTCGAATAATTTAAGAAATTCGGATAAAAAAATTCAAATTGTCAATACAGTGTTATTCCCCCCCCCCCTCCCCCCTCCCCCAAAAAAAAAACTCCTCACCGTCAGCCAACTAAATTGCAAAATATTTCTTGCAAAATGCATAACTACAATAATTATTATGAATTGCTTCAATAAGTTTATGGGCAAATTTGGGTGTTTCCTTTTACTAAATAAAGATGAAGAAGACAACACATGCAACAAAAGAGAGAGCAATTATTTAAGAAAAAATCAATTTTGGTCAGTGAGTTATTATGTGGAAATGTTCGTTTTTAAAATTCGTCTTTCTCGACTGAACACGTTAAATCTGCAAATAATTCAGATGAGAATTGAGAAATTTGGTCCGTCGAAGGTGGACGAACGTTAGCTTGTCTTAGTTATAACTTATAAAGGGCAAATATTCTGGTACTTGACTCAGTAGGCTATTATTGCATGTTTGCAAGTCAAAAAGATATTTTTGATAATTTTAATAAATCACCCAGGCATATACTTTAATCAATAAATCACTAAAAGAAAATTATAATTTAGGAAGATCAATTTTCGGAAAATACTGAAAAGAGTGGACAAGAAATTCAAATATCCCTGCCGATGTATTTCTTACCTTACTGATCTGAATGAGCGAGAATAAACCCCTCCCTAAACAAACATGTAAAAAACAAAAACTTGCAAGAATTAAAAAATCCTAGTATTGCCTCAAGAGTTGATAACATATATACTCGAAAGTGAAATAAAGTAAAATATAAAAGGCTTAATACATATATAACCCCTTAAACGTATGAATATTCCATTTAAACACTTGAACTAAGCCATGTTCCAAACCCCAACTCCTAATAAAGTGTCCCATTTAGATATTTTCGATTTAAATTTTGGAAATTTTTTTAAATGTATTTTCATTCTTCTATTAGGTAGTTAAATTAATCACATAATATAATGTCATTTATGAATTATATGCATTAGTCCCAATAACCAGTAAAACCACATACACTTTCTACTTGAGGTTGATGCGTATAATTAATGAATGTGACATATTTTATGTGATTAACTTAACTACACTGGGTATATTTTCTTTTTGATAACTAAGAGTTTGTATTAATCACCAAAGTAAGTCTTTACAATCCAAGCATAGCTACACATATCTTGTCATTCAAAAAAAACCCGTAAAGAATGGATCTTGGGCCTAACCCAACCCCAAAAGCTAGTTTGTATGGTGAGGATTGTCCAAGTCCATATAAGGAGTCAGTGTTCCCATTCCATTTTCGATGTGGGACTCTTAACACTCTCCCGCACGCCCAGACCCCGTTAATTGGAGCATGGATGACATAATTTGAGGACCCAACATCAGTGTATCAAGAGCCACAAAATAACCCCCCAAATTTTCTCTCTACTCGGCCAAACTCACCCCCCTCTAAGCCGAAAACCCTACCGGTTTTTTGCCAAACCCTAAAACCGAAAACCCTGTTTTTTGTTTATCTCATCCTCCCTCAAACCCTAGTTAGGGTTCCGCCACCTCCTCCCCTAGCCGAAACCCACTATTTCGGTCTTTCATTACAAAACCACCACTCATTTTCGGGTTCATCTCTTTTTCTAAAGAAACAATTACCAACCAATAAAATTTTCATCCCGCTCTTGCCGTAAACAACGTCAAGAACTTTATTTCAGTTATTCTTGAAATGGAAAAAGGGCAATATTCTTCTTGGGCGGAGTTATTCAAAATCCATTCCCGAGCATACCAAGTCATAAACCATATTATTCATCCCAATTCTCCATCGGAGACCACCGTTGTTGACAAAATTCTATGGTCTCTCTTAGATGATATAGTCCTTCAATGGATTTACAACACTATCGCTAATGACCTTTTGCACACCATTTTGGAATCGGAATCTACGGCTCAACAAGCTTGGGTGCGTTTACAAAATATTTTTTAAAATAATAAAATTTATCGGGCGGTATATCTTAAAAACCAAATCACTAGTGTCAAATTGGATGATTTTTAAAACATCTCCGCATATTATCAAGAGTTGAAAATGCTTGCTGATCAACTATCAAATATTGGTGCGCCGATGACGAATCAAAGATTAGTTCTTCAATTGATTGGGGAATTGAATGAACAATTTGATGGTGTTTCTATGTTCATTCAACAAAGCAATCTCTTACCACCATTCTATGATGCTCGTTCGAGATTAATTCTTAAATAAACCCAAAAACAAAAACAGGCGGCAACTAATGCCGACACCGCTCTTATTTCCACCAATAATTATATCGATGATTTTGGCACTCAAAATTCTGGTTCGGGCAGTGGTACTAACCGACAAAATAATGGGCCAAGATGGATCAAAATCGTAACAATAACAAAGGAAAAAATAATTGTGAAAAGGGACGAGGTCGGGGTGGCGAACCGGCCGACGGTGGCGACAAAGAATACCGCGCCGATGAGACCAAAACAGACCGACCGGCGTATTCAACCAGCCACCACGGGCGATGGTTGCAGATACCACCGTAGGGTCGATGACAAGGTCGCTTCTCCCTGCTCGTACCCCACGGCTCAGTGGGCCCGACCTCCTCCAGCATCTAGGCAGCCCAGGGTTCTTGGTTCTCGTCCACAATAAGATTTTGCAGTCCATAGACCATCTTCCGCAAGTTATGCTCCCATGGATATTGAGCAAGTCATGAACAACATGAATCTCAATGTTTCCGATGATTTGTAGTACATGGACACAAGGGCAACATCACACATGACAGCATCTCAAGGTACTCTCTCATCTTATTTTAATTGAGCAGTAATTAAAATATTGGCATTGGCAGTGGGCAGAAAATTCCAATTCGTGGTATTGGTCGATTAAACCTCCCCCTTCCCTCACTAACCTTTACATTTGAAATATATCGTACATACACCCAAACTTATTAAAAACTTGATATATGTACGTCGTTTCACAACTGACAATAATATTTCTATTAATTTTGATTCGTTTGGGTTTTCTGTAAAAAAATTCAGATGGGGATGCCACTAATGAGATGTAATACCACTGGAGATTTGTATCCCATCACCGCCACCACCAACAACAACCAAGTCACCGATCCATCAACCTTTGCTGTTATTTCTCCTATTTTATGGTAAACCGGTTGGGACATCCGGGAGCACCGGTGTTCAATTTTCTTAGAAAAAAATAAATTTATTGATTGTAATAAACTTGTGGACTCTCATGTTTGTAAGGCTTGTGTTTTTGGGAAGCATGTTAAATTTTCCTTTTCTTTATCTACTTCCAATACTATTATGCCATTTGATCTTATGCATAGTGATTTATGGATATCCCCGATTTTAAGTTCGGCAAGTCATAATTATTATATGCTTATTTTGGATGATTATTCTACTTTTCTGTGGACATTTCCCACTGAAAAAAATCACAAGTCCCCACTATTTTTAAACAATTTAGTGTTTTCATCCAAACCCAATTTGAGAAGTCTATTAAATATTTTCAATGTGACAATGGGAGGAAATTCATAAATGACCAATTTAAGTAATTTTGTCACCAAAGTGGAATGTCATTGCGTCTTTCATGTCCACATACTTCTCCTCAAAATGGGAAAACCGAAAGAAAAATCCGAACAATCAACAATTTAATTCGAACACTTCTTGCGCACTCGTCCACACCACTGTCTTTTTGGCATCATGCTCGTCAAATGGTCACATATCTTGTAAACAGTCTTTCTATCAAGCTACTCTCAAACCTATCACCCACGCAAATTATGTACCATCATATTCCTTCATATACACATTTGAGGGTTTTCGGGTGTTTGTGCTATCAATTGTTTCCTTCCACAACCATAAACAAACTTCAAGCCCGTTCCACTCCATGTATTTTTTTGGGATACCCACAAAATCATAGGGGCTATAAGTGTTATGATATGTCTAATGGGAAAATTATCGTCTCTCGTCACGTTGTTTTTGATGAGTCCACATTCTCATTTGCTAATTCTCATGCGTCGTCCCCACCTTCATATGAATTTTTGGACGAGGGGCTACATCCATTTTTAAATTACCATCTAAATGGCCCAACTGAGGGGGCCCACTGCTTCCTCGATCCCGGCTGGACCAGCCCAAAATAGACCCCAAAATATTGCAGCCCGACAATATAATGAAACTAGGCAGTCCGAGTCAGGGAGCCCAATGCTCCCTCCTCATCGGCCTCAACTCAGTCCATTTCTCGCAACCAATTGGCCCACATGGGGGAGCCCACTGCTCCCTCATCCACTTCACCAACCCGACAAACATGCCCATTTCCACCATCCCACATAATAAGTCCCTCTCGGCCCAGTCCAAATCCCGAAAGCCAACAGCCCCAGCCATTTGTCTCGGTCCCACCTCGATCCATTAAAACATGTGCCTTGCACAGGATTTTTCAGTCCAAACGTCATTTTAACCTAACATCTTCGGTCCAACCATCACCAATTCTGAAAAATCCAAAAGCTGCCCTAGAAGACCCGAATTGGAAAGCTGCCTTGTTAGATGAAATTGATGTTTTTATTAAAAATAAGACGTGGGAGTTGGTGCCTCGTCCATCTAATGTGAACATAATACATTTTATGTGGGTTTTATGTCATAAAAAGAATTTTGATGGCTCTTTTGCGAGACACAAAACTCGTCTTGTTGGTGATGACAAGTCTCAGCAGGTTGGCATGGATTACAGTGAAACATTCAACCTAATAGTTAAACCAACAACTATCAGGACAGTTCTCAGTTTGACTCTGTCCAAATCATGGTTCATTCATTAATTGGATGTCAAGAATGCATTTCTACATGGTCACCTACAAGAAACAGTTTACATGCACCAACCTTTGAGTTTCCGAGATCCTATTCATAATTATATGATTTGAAATAGGCACTCAGGGCGTGGTATAACAGGTTTGCAGGGTTCGTCTCCACATTGGGGTTCTCACATAGCAAGTTTGATCAGTCTTTGTTCATTTATAAGAAGGGAAATGACATGACATATATTCTTCTCTAT
Organism: Anisodus acutangulus; assembly: GCA_029783415.1. Lineage (NCBI taxonomy): Eukaryota > Viridiplantae > Streptophyta > Magnoliopsida > Solanales > Solanaceae > Anisodus > Anisodus acutangulus. The sequence continues at coordinate 13,598,578 of CM056492.1, forward strand.
GTGGATGGCATCATCTTCACAACGTCATCTGAGTCACTTCGCTAGTCTATTATGTCATTCCTTGCTTCAGAATTTGCTATGAAGAATTTGGGCTCTTTAAACTATTTTTTGGGCATTGCTGTAACTCAATATGCAGGTGGTATGTTTCTATGTCAAAAGAAATACGCCGAGGAGATCATTGACAAAGTAGGTATGTCCTCTTGCAAACCGTCACACACGTCGGTTGATACCAAGGCAAAATTGGGTAACTTTACAGGTACTCCCAAAGTGATCCAACACATTACCGCAGCTTAGTAGGGGCATTGCAGTATCTCACCTTTACAAGACCTGATATTTTCTATGCAGTTCAACAGGTTTGTTTACATATGCATGACCCGAAGGAAGAGCATATGGGGGCTCTCAAATGAATTTTGCAGTATGTTAAGGGTATTCTTGATTTTTGGTTACATCTGTATATGTCCACCATTTCTGGCCTCACATCTTATACATATGTTGATTGGGGTGGCTGTTCGGATACACGACGTTTCACCTCTGGTTATTTTGTGTTTCTAGGAAACAACCTCATTTCATGGTCGTCGAAATGCCAACCGACACTATCTCGATCGAGTGCTGAAGTGGACTATCGAGGGGTAGCTAATGTGGTCTCTGAATCATGTTGGCTCCGTAATCTTCTTTTGGAACTTCATTGTCCAATCGAAAAAGCAACCGTGATTTATTGTGATAATGTGAGTGCGATATATTTATCGGGTAACCATGTCCAGCATCAACGCACAAAACACTTAGAAATGGATATCTTGTTTGTCCGTGAAAAGGTTGTTCATGGACAAGTCCGTGTTCTCCATGTATCGTCTCGTTATCAGATTGCAGATATTTTCACATAAGGTCTTCCACGCATACTTTTTGATGACTTCAGGGATAATCTCAGCATACGAGAAGCTCCCGCTAAGACTGCGGGGAATGTTAAGATAATTATGGAAATAATCCATTATTATTTCCATAATATCAAATCACATATTGTATAATTAAATCAAATATTGTATAATTAGGTTGTAAAGATTATTAGCATATTCTTAGTATAGTCTACCTTAATAATAATCTAAACTAATTCTATATGGTTATATATATATATATATATATATATATATATATATATATATATATATATATATATATATATACCAAACTTAGGCCGATGATCTAAAGGGGATAACAGACAAGGAAGGAATCGGGTATGGGTATTTGAGGAGAATTTTAATCTAACCTAAAGGGGAATTTAGTAAGAGTTCTTCCTTCTCTCTAAAATCTGAAGTTTAGAGAGAGAAAATCATAAAAGAAAAGCTTGTCTTTTTAAGGGAGAGAGAGTCTCCGTTTATAGGAGTTTTACATGACATTTTCGTAATTAAAAGGGAAGAATATCTATTCATCCGAATGGAGAATGACTATTCATCCTTTTGACATTTTCTTGAATTATTGCTGCAATCTTTGATTTTTGAAAGTAGCTTTTTCGAGCACTTTTTTTTTTTAGAAATTTTGTCTGAACTCTACTCCGGGTATTTTGAATTCTTTTGGCAGGATTTCTTCAGAATCCACTGTTGCCAAAAACCGAACTATCTTCGATATCAATCTCAGGTTCTTCTTCTTCTGATGAAGAGCCTTATTTTGATGAAGACGATTCAAATTTCAGAATTATGGCTTTCATTTCTTCTGAATTTTTTGCCGCTGCAAGCATTGAGGCCATCTGGGATTTCCGTGAAGGAACTGGGTGTGCTCCGGTGTTTGTAGTGGTGCCGGTGGTGTTGGTAGAGGCGCCTGTACTGGAATGGATTTTCGGGCATTTAATCATTCCTGGACTTTTTGTGGGGTGAGGCTTGATGGTATTTTAAAGCTGTCCCACCATCTGATTTTGAATCTTCTTTGGATTGTTGGTATTTTATTGTCCGAATAATCGACGAACCATGTAAATACCCATGGTAAGTGGTATTTTGTGTGAAAAAAGTGTAGTGACACAAATCATTTTTCTTTCTCAGAGGTTTATATTGGGATTTGAAGAGGCTGAAAGATTTAGTGACTTCTGGTTTCTGTATTTCTAGGTTGGATCTGAATTGCTCCCACCATGTTGGAAATTATGATGGATCACATAATGTATCAAAATGGAAAAGTCAATTGTGGCTTTGGTTGGTATTTTGAATAAGGAAGGAATTGAACCAAGCTTGTTGGTAATCCCAATAATTAAAAGAAATATAAAAAAATGGTTCATTTTTGTGGGTATCTGGAAAATTTAGGAGTTGAGACAGATCATTCCCCCAATCAATAGGAGCAATTACGCTAAAGATTTTGCAAATTGAATAAGAGGGATCTGGGTTAGTTTTATGAAAATTAATTTTAATTGTCGTTGATCCTGATATTTCAAGGATAGCCTGATAAAAATATGGGGGTTTTAAAATATCCCATGATTTGTAAAACCATTTTTGTCCAAAATAATTTTGTAGTGCTAAAAAGGGTCTTTATTAAAAAATCCTTTTTCAAAAGTCACAATATTTTGAAAAAACGGTTTTATGAAGAATTTAGGAGCAGGTTTTTTGGGGACTTGTGGTTCCACAAGTTGGTTTTTTGAAATTTTTTTTTGAGAAAGGGTTTTGAAGACTCTTCTTTCTTAAGTTGGAGTTTTGAAAATTATTTTTGAGAAAGGGTTTTTGAAGATTTTCCTTTCTCGATTTTTGTAAAATTTTGAGAGGTTTTTTCCTCTCATGTGCTTTGAGCAACTTGTTGTTTGGGATTTTGAAGTTGTATTAATGTTTGTTGTAATTCTGGGGATTTCGCCAGGAGTTGCAGAAGATTTTCGGCAGTTATCTCCTGTTCTGGTGTTTTTTGCACGTATGCTGCGGCATCTTCATTTTCTTCTTTTACCAATGCATCATACCACGTCAGGGGTTTTTTAGTGTGAGATTTGGTAGAGAATTTTTCTTTTTCTTCTTTTGTGGGTTTTTTGGGGGCCATGGAATTTGTTTGTTGTTGTGGTGCAACAACATGTGTATTTATTGGTGGAGGTATCTCATCTTTTCTCTTTTGGAGCAAGGCTCCACACATTGAGTGGACACAGTATTGCCCGGATTCTCGCATGTCCTTCCTATATATTTTTTCCTTGTAGCCCAGACAGTGGAGCAAGGGGCAGTGATAGGACATTTCTGCGTTGTAGCCAGTATCAGAAATCTATGCGTTTTCTCTCCTGTTTTTGAAGAAACCACTGGTTAAAAGATTTTTAAAGTAGAAAATGTTAGGAATCAATTTGCAGAAAATATTTTTTAATGCAATGTTTTGAAAATGTTTTTGATATTGTAAATTATACTTTAAATAATTTGTATATGCAAAGGAATCAAGTAATTTGATGGAACATATATTTGGGTTTCCAGGGGACTCAGAATTCTGATTTAAAAAACTATTCCTTAATTCGCTTAGATGACACGAATAAGTTTTAATCAGATTGAGGTCTCTAGCTTTTGGTTTTGTTAGAAAATGGAATTTTAAATTCTTATTATTGGAATCAAAAGAGATGAAATCATTATCTACCTTGTAAGGAGTGATAAGATTTATAAATGTTGCTATAGAAACCCATTAATAATAACGGACGCACTAGTTTGGGAATTGACTTCTAGCTTTGTGTTATTAGCCGCCTCTAGAGTTTTCTGGGTATTTTCATGAAATATATTAGGTATTAGACCTGTTTTTATGCAATTCAGATCAGCAACAATGTCAAAAAGAGCAGTAGTAGTAATTCTAACATTGCTTGAGAATTTAAGGGTTATCTGGACAAGGTATTTCTTGGACGTGATTTGTCTTAGAACAATAAGGAATTCTTGTGGGACCTCTTCAAGAAAAGGGTTGTCAAGAGATTCTTATGGATTTTCAGAGTCGGAATTGTCGGACTCAGAACTGGATTCAGAATTATCCTGGGTTTTTGAAAGACTATTTTTAGTAGAAAAGAGTCTTGTTCTTGTTTTTTTGTAGAGCCTTGATCTCTACTTTGATTTATTTCACCTCCCTCTGGAGTTCTAGGACTGGGGTCTCTTTGGATTCTTTCATCCTTTTATCCCTTTTCAGGATTTTGGTCAAGTCGTAGGTATTTTTGGAGGTATTTGGTAAAATCGTATTTTTGAAATATTTTTTCTCGTTAGTAAAGGATTTGAAGAGTTTATTCAAATAATCTTTTTGGTGTTCGACATCTATGTGTTGAACCATTTCTAACATGAATTCTTGATCCTTGGTTAAAACACCAACAAGTTTTCCCTTACCCTTATTAGAATTTTCAGAAGAACTGGTTGTAAGCAATTCATCTATTTGAAGGGCTTTATTGTCTTTAGAAGACAGAGAAAAGTATTCAGGTTCTGACTCGGTGTTTGAATCGGAGGAATCAATCAGAAGATTGGAGATTTTTTGGGTGACTTCATCATCAAGTTTCAATTCTTGTAATTTTTTGTTTATTTTGCAGTATTTCGATGTATGACCCTTTTTGTGACATTTGTAACACGTAGTGTCTTTGTATTTGAAATCAGCTTTTTTGGTATTTAGTTTTTTGGAATGATGTGTATTTTTGTAGGGGTTTTTGTAATACTCTTTGTTGGTTTTGCTGAAATCTCTCCTTTTATAACCTCTTGAAGTACTCTTAAGGGATTTATGAGTCTTGTTATAGTTTCCTATACAACTGGAAGAGGGTTTTGAGAAATTCGTATCCAATTGTTTGCAAAAGGTTCCAAGTTCGCACTTTGTTCTCTTTAGCTCCAGTTTGAAGTATTTTTGTAATTTCAGGTCTTGACAGATTTTTAGATCTTCTTGTTGAGTTATACTGACAAGTTGTCCGTACGTAAACTCACTGTAGGGTATAATCTGTTTACCACAATTCTCTTTGATTTTGTTCCTAACCTTTTCTCCTAAAAGGGTAGGTAGTCCGGCCAGGAATTTCTCTTTCCAAAATGGCTGGTTGGAATCTTCCCTGAGCATAACTCTGGTTAAGAAGGTATTTTTGTACCATTGGAAATCACTGAGTTTCTTGCATTTGAGGTTGGAAAGTAACTCGGCATTTTTGTCTTTGAAATGTGAAGAATCTCCTATGAAATTTAAAGAGATTATGAGAATCAAGGTTGCTACTGCATCTTTTAGGGGTTCACCTTGTTCATCAAGGATTGATATTCCTTCTTCATCAGTTTTGATGGAATTGAGGATATCTTTCTTTTGTTGATCAGCGAGATAATTATCCCACCAACCTTTCAATTGACTAGAGAATCCTGTGATGAGCAGTTCTGCAATGGTCTTGTCTTGCGTACCATTCTGGGTTTTATAGGCATTTGCAACCATGGTCATTTGTTGAAGAAAACTGTGAATATTGTATTCGGTCATCCCATCTATGTTCCAATCATAAATGGAAGAGGTATTAAAATGAGATTGAGCTAGGGGTTTGACTATTCTCAGATCTAGGGCAGGAATAATCTGTAATTGTTGTTGTTGTACCTATTGTATTGGTCTTTGCCAATCCATATGGTTAACGAAAGGTATTTTGTTTTGGAATTGTTTTGGAGTATTACTATTGTCGGAATCATTGACAAGAGTAGTGATTTTATTGAAAGATTGTGGAGTAGCAGGAACAACGTGTTCAATATTAGAACTGTTGGATGTCCCAATTCAACTCAATTGATCTTGGATAGCCTGAATAAATTCAGACTTGTTTTGCTGTATATTCTTAACACCATCTTTGGACACCTGAAAGGGTTTAAAGCTAGGGCTTTGGCTATTCTTACCTTTAGTCGTTCCTGGTGAATCAATGGTGACTAGAGGGTTGGTTTTTATGTGTTTTTCTAACATGTCGAGTTGTTTTCCTAGAGTATTCAAACTGATATTGGTTAAATTATTTTGGGCGAGGATATTCTTGGTATTTATTTTTTCATCCTATGCAGGACTCTTAAGAGGAATCGCGTCTACAGGGCAGTCATGAATGTTAAGTTTAATCCCTTGTAGAGGAGGGTGGTTGGACTGGACTATTCTAGAATCAACTAGGGTTTCCTACTCCGGTGTTTTATTTCTAGTCGTAACGAGATTTACCGTTTTAGAAAAAGGGTAATCAATGAAATTTTTGGAGGAGTAAATTTCAAACCATTCAAAGAATAGGATGTTTATCCTATGTTTATTAACAAAATTATAAAATTCTTCCTGTATTTTTGTCCTAGTATTTAAAAAGGTTTTGAAGAACCAAACTCTTTTTTTCTAGGTTGTATTTTTTATAGAAATCTTTTTGTAGAAATTTTTTATCAACTTTGAAATCTTTTTGTAAAACACCAAGTTCGGTTATTATGTTTTCTGTAATCTAGGAAAAAGTCGGACTAGTAGGTTCTTGGTCCTCTATCTTTTCTCTAACAGTGGAATTTTCATAAACGGGTCTCGGTATTTCATTGGAGTAGTCTACGTTTCGTAGATTGGGTAACCCTGATGTAGAATGTCTGGGTTTTGTTTTGTAAGGAGTATTTATGACTGAGGGAGTTTGTGAGACTCTTCCTAAGTCAAGAGTTTCTATGGAATTGGAATCATCGTATCTACTACTCGTAGATTTTTTATGGAACGATAGACTAACTCTACCATCCTGGTATTGGGTTATTTCTCTGAGACTGGTATTTGGTTGGGAAGTCTCTAGAGGTTCAGGTTTCGCAACACCTTCTAAGATCCATTCGTCAGGTAGGGTAATATCCTTCCATCCAATAGGTCTTGGTATAACGATGTTAGATTTGGAAATATCAGTTTGTAAAAGAATGGTTTCGCCTTTCTTACTATGGTGTCTGACTTTTGTAGCAAAAGCTGAAGTCATAGCTTTGTAATGGATTCTATAAATTATAGCTACATGAATCGATCCTTCAAACATTTGGTAATTGTGAGTCTTAATTTGTAAGACAAGGGATTTTTGGATATTTTTGTCATTTAAAGAAATCGAGAAATTTGGGTAATAGTCAAAAGATATTGGTCCTGTGCAGAGACTAGACTCAACAGAACTCAATAGAAAATCTTTGAAATTTATGAATCTGGCATCACGTAAGATAGCAAGGATTGAGGTGTTTAATCCTTCCTTTGTGAGGGGTTTTATCCCTACTTGGACTAATCCAATATGGATATATTTGTAATTTCTTTCTCTGTGTCTCTTCAAGAATTTTTGAGAAAGTAATTGGATTCTTTCAAAAGGTTGAGATAATTGGATAGTTCTTTCCTCTGTTTTGATTGTGAAATCAGTTTTGAATAACTGGTATTTGAAATTTTTATAAATCTGATCTCGATTTACTCTCGATATTTCTCAATTATCGATAGATTTTTCAAAATCTTGTATCAGGATTTCTTTGGTGTATATTATCTTCTTTGAATCCATGGAAGAAGATGAACCAAAATCACAAGAAGTAGATATGTTGAGAAACGGATCTATATTATGGAACTCCTACAGAGCACCCGGACTCTTCCTACAATCAAAGATCTTCCCTAGGGTATAACTGCGTGCGTTCGTTGAGGACTTACCGACCCCGGATTATCCTAAGCACAAAACCTCGAAAGAAACCGAACCTCCAAAAAGGATTCAACATCTAGTCTGGATAATATTCTCTCTATCTCTACCCTTTATGGCTCTGATACCAAACTTAGGCCGATGATCTAAAGGAGATAACAGACAAGGAAGGAATCGAAATATAAGGTATTAAAAAATTAAAAGATAATTGAAATATGCAGAAAGTAAATAAAGATTAACTTACAATTTAAGGTTCCAGTTATGAAAACCATAAATCAAAGGTTCTGCAGGAATTTAAATCAAAATAGGCGGTTGAACCGGCCAAGTATTTAATGCAGGAATTTAAAGAATTTAAAAGCATGAAGTATTTAAAAGTTTAGGAGATAGTGCCGTCCATAATCATATTCATTTAAAATAAATTGAAATTTACAAAGTTTTTTTATCAAGGAGATATACCTTGGAATTTCTAAGGTATTTTGGATCATATGATATGAATCATATGATATGAATCATATGAGTATTTGAGGAGAATTTTAATCGAACCTAAAGGAGAATTTAGTAAGAGTTCTTCCTTCTCTCTAAAATCTGAAGTTTAGAAAGAGAAAATGAGAAAAGAAAAGCTTGTCTTTTTAAGGGAGAGGGAGTCTCCTTTTATAGGAGTTTTACATGGCATTTTCGTAATTAAAAGGGAATCTAACTATTCATCTAAGTGGAGAATAACTATTCATTCGAGTGGAAAATGATTATTCATCCTTTTGGCATTTTCTTTAATTATTGCTGCAATCTTTGCTTTTGCTTTTTGCTTTTTTGAAAGTAGCTTTTTCGAGCACTTTCTTTTGTCGGAATTTTCTCTGAACTCTATTCCGGGTATTTTGAATTCTTTTGGCAATTTTCTTCAGAATTCATTGTTGCCAAAAACCGGATTGTCTTCAATATTAATATCTGGTTCTTCTTCTTCTGATGAAGAGCCTTGTTTTGATGAAGACGGTGCAAATTTCAGAATTATGGCTTGCATTTCTTCTGGATTTTTGGCCGCTGTAAGCATTGGGGCCATCTGGGATTTCCGTGAAAGGAACTGGGTGTGCTCCGGTGTTTGTGGTGGTGCCGATGGTGTTTGTAGAGGCGCCTGTATTGGAATGGATTTTCGGGCATTTAACCATTCCTGGATTTTTTGTGGGGTGAGGCTTAATGGTATTTTAAAGCTGTCCCACCATCTGATTTTGAATCTTCTTCGGATTGTTGGTATTTTATTGTCCGGATAATCTACGAACCATGTAAATATCCATGGTAAGTGGAATTTTGTGTGAAAAAAGTGTAGTGACACAAATCTTTTTTCTTCCTCGGAGGGTTTATATTAGGATTTGAAGAGGCTGAAAGATTTAGTGACTTCTGATTTTTGTATTTCTACGGCGGATCCGAATTGCTCCCACCATGAGTTCCACCATGTTGGAAATTGTGATGGATCACATGAGGTATCAAAATGGAAAAGCCAAGTGTGGCTTTGGTTGGTATTTTGAATAAAGAAGGAATTGAACCAAGCTTGTTGGTAATTTCAGTAATTAAAGAGAATATCAAAAAATGGTTCATTTTTTAGGTATCCGAAAAATTTAGGAGTTGAGGTAGGTCATTCCCCCAATCGCATGGAGCAATTACGTTAAGCATTTTGCAAATGGAATAAGAGGGAACTGGGTTATTTTTAAAATAATTATTTTTTATTGTTGATGATCCTGAGATTTCAAGGATAGCCTGATAAAAATATGGGGTTTTTAAAATATCCCATGATTTGTAAAACCATTGTGGTCCAAAATAATTTTGTAATGCTAAAGAGGGTCTTCATTAAAAAATCATTTTTTAAGAGTCACAATATTTTGAAAAAATAATTTTCTGAAGAATTTGGGAACAGGTTTTTTGGTGACTTGTGGTATCACAAGTTGATTTTTTGAAAATTATTTTTGAGAAAGGGTTTTTGAAGACTCTTCTTTCTCAAGTTGGAGTTTTGAAAATTGTTTTTGAGAAAGGGTTTTTGAAGATTCTCCTTTTCTCGGTTTTTGTAAAATTTTGAGAGGTTTTTTCCTCTCCTAAGCTTTGAGCAACTTCTTGTTTGGGATTTTGAAGTTGTATCAATGCCTGTTGTAATTCTGGAGATTTTGCAAGGAGTTGTAGAAGATTCTCAGCAGTTATCTCCTGTGCTGGTATTTCTTGCACAGATGCTTCAACATTTTCATTACTGCATCATACCATGTTAGGGTTATTTCAGTGGGAGATTTGGCAGATAATTTTTCTTTTTCTTCTTTTATTGGTTTGGCGTTTGTGGGTTTTTTGGGGGCCATGGAATTTGTTTGTTTTTGTGGTGCAACAACTGGTGTATTTATTGGTGGAAGTATCTCATATTTTCTCTTTTGGAGCAAGGCTCCACACATTGCGTGGACACAATATTGCCCGGATTCCCGCATGTCCTTCCTGAATATTTTTTCCTTGTAGCCCAGACAGTGGGTCAAGGTGCAGTGATAGGACATTTCTGCGTTGTAACCAGTATCAGAAATCTGTGGGTTTTCTCTCTTGTTTTTTAGTAAACCACTGGTTAAAAGATTTTTAAAGTAAAAAATGTCTGGAATCAATTTGCAGAAAATATTTTTTAATGCAATGTTTTGAAAATATTTTTGATATTGTAAATGATGCTTCAAATTTTTTGTGTATGCAATGGAATCAATTAATTTGATGGAACGAGTATCATAGTTTCTAGGGGACTCAGAATTCTGATCTAAAAAATTATTCATTAATTCGCCTAGATGACAAGCATAAGTTTTAATCAGATTAAGGTCTCTAGCTTTTGATTTTGTCAGAAAATGGAATTTTAAACTCTTATTATTGGAATCAAAAGAGATGAAATCATTATCTACCTTATACGGGGTGATAAGATTTATAAATGGTGTTCCTAAGATAACAGAGTTGTGAATGTCTTTTACTAAGACAAACGATGTTACTATAGAAACTCCATTAATAACGGACGCACTGGTTTGTGAATTGATTTCTAGCTTTCTGTTACTAGCCGCCGCTAGAGTTTCCTGGGTATTTTCATGAAAATTATTAGGAATTAGACATGTTTTATGCAATTCAGATCAGCATCAGTGTCAAAAAGAGCAATAGTTGTAATTCTAAAATTGCTTGAGAATTTAAGGGTTATCTGAACAAGGTATTTCTTGGACGTGATCTATCTTAAGACAGTAAGAAATTCTTGTGGGACCTCTTCAAGAAAAGGGTTGTCAAAAGGTTCTTATGGATTTTCAGAGTCGGAGTTGTCGGACTCAGAACCGAATTCAGAATTATCCTAGGTTTTTGAAAGGACTGTTTTTAGTAGAAAATAGTCTTGTTCTTGTTTTTCTCGTAGAGCCTTGATCTCTACTTTGATTTGTTTCACCTCCCTCTGGAGTTCTAGAACCGGGGTTTCTTTGGATTCTTGCATCCTTTTACCTTTTTCAGGATTTTGGTCAAGTCGTAGGTATTTTTGGAGGTATTTGGTAAAATCGTATTTTTGAAATCTTTTTTCTCGTCAGTAAAGGATTTGAGGAGTTTATTCAATTAATTTTTTTGGTGTTCGACATCTATGTGTTGAACCATTTCTAACATGAATTCTTAATCCATTGTTAAAATACAAACAAGTTTTCCCTTACCCTTATCAGAATTTTCAGAAGAACTGGTTGTGGGAAATTCATCTATTTGAAGGGATTTGTTGTCTTCAGAAGACATGGAAAAGTAGTCAGGTTCTGACTCAGCATTTGAATCGGAGGAATCAATGAGAAGATTGGAGATTTTTTGGGTGACTTTATCGTCGAGCTCCAATTCTTGTAATTTCTTATTCATTTTGCAGTATTTTGATGTATGACCCTTTTTGTGACATTTGTAACACGTAATGTCTTTGTATTTGAAATCAGCTTTTTGGTATTTGGTTTTTTGGAATGATGAGTATTTTTGTAGGGGTTTTTGTAATACTCTTCGTTGGTTTTGCTGAAATCTCTCCTTTTGTAACCTCTTGAAGTACTCTTAAGAGATTTATGAGTCTTGCTACAGAGATTCTTTGGATTACTACTTCATTCAAACCTGGTTTTTGTAAATTTTTTATTCCTTTTACAGAATCTCGAAGTGTGACCCTTTCTGCTGCATTTGTAGCATGTTATATGCTTGTATCTGGAAACACTCCTTTTGGGATTTGTAGTGACTTGTAATTGTTCTAAAGTATCATTGTTATTTGAGTCATTCATCAGACTTGTGATTTTATTGGAAGATTGTGGAGTATTTGGAACAACGTGTTCTGTGTTAGAACTGTTGGATGTCCCAATTTTACTCAATTGATCCTAGATAGCCTGAATAAATTCGGACTTGTTTTGCTGGATATTCTTAACGCCATCTTTGGACACCTGAAAGGGTTTAAAGATAGGGCTTTGGCTTTTCAATTTCATATCCTTAGTCATTCATGTGGAATCTATAGTGACTAAAGGGTTAGTTTTTATATATTTTTCTACCCTATCGAGTTGTTTTACTAGGGTGTTCAAACTGATATTGGTGAAATTGTTTTGTGCGAGGATATTCTTGGTATTTGTTTTTTCATCCTCTGCTGGATTCTTAAGAAGAATCGCGTCTACAGGGCAACCATGAATATTAAGCTTGATACCTTGTAAAGGAGAGTGGTTGGACTGGATCTTCCTAGAGTCGGCTAGGGTTTCCCACTCCGGTGATTTATTCCTAGTCGTAATAGGATTTACCGTATTGGAAAAGGGATAATCAATGGAATTTTGGGAGGAATAATAATCGAACCAGTCAAAGAAAATGATGTTTATCCTATGTTCATTAACAAACTCATAGAATTTTTTCTGTATTTGTGTCCTAGTTTTTGAAAAGGTTTTGAAGAACCAAATTCATTTTTCTAGGTTGTATTTTTCATAAAAATCATTTTGTAAGAATTTTTTGTCTATTTTGAAATCTTTTTCTAAAACACCAATTTCGTTTACTATGTTCTCTGTTATCGAGGAAAAAGTTGGACTAGTAGGTTCATGGTCCTCTATCTTCTCTCTAACAGTGGAATTTTTATAAATGGGTCTCGGTATTTCATTGGAGTAGTCTACGTGTCTTAGATTAGGTAAATCTGACGTAGAATGTCTCGGTTTTGTTTTGTAAGGAGTATTAATGACTGAGTGAATCTGTGAGACTCTTCATAAGTCAAGGGTTTCTATGAAACTAGAATCATCGTATCTACTACTCGTAGATTTTTTATGGAACGATCGACTAACTCTACCATCCTGGTATTGGGTTATTTCTCTGAGACTGGTATTTGGTTGGGAAGTCTCTAGAGGTTCAGGTTTCGCAACACCTTCTAAGATTCATTCGTCAGGTAGGGTAATATCCTTCCATCCAATAGGTCTTGGTATAACGATGTTAGATTTGGAAATATCAGTTTGTAAAAGAAGGATTTCGCCTTTCTTACTATGGTATCTGACTTTTGTAGCAAAAGCTGAAGTCATAGCTTTGTAATGGATTCTATAAATTATAGCTACATGAATCGATCCTTCAAGCATTTGGTAATTGTGAGTCTTGATTTGTAAGACAAGGGATTTTTGGATTTTTTTGTCATTTAAAGAAACTGAGAAATTTGGGTAACAGTCAAAAGATATTGGTCATGTGCAGAGACTAGACTCAACATAACTCAATAGGGAATCTTTGAAATTTGTGAATCTGGCATCACGTAAGATAGCAAGGATTGAGGTGTTTATTCCTTCCTTCGTGAGGGGTTTTATCCCTACTTGGACCAATCCAATATGGATGTATTTGTAATTTCTTTCTCTGTGTCTCTTCAAGGAATTTTGAGAAAGTAATTGGATAGTTTCAAAAGGTTGAGATAATTGGGTATCTTTTTCCTCTGTTTTGATAGTGAAATCGGTTTTGAATAACTGATACTTGGAATTTTTGTAAATCTAATCTCGATTTATTCTCGGTATTTCCCAATTATCAATATATTTTTCAAAATCTTGTATCAAGATTTCTTCGGTGTTTATTATCTTCTTTGAATCCATGGAAGAAGATGAACCAAAATCACAAGAAGTAGATCTGTTGAGAAACAGATCCATATTATTGAACTCCTACGGAGCACCGGACTCTTCCTACAATCAAAGGTCTTCCCTAGGGTATAACTGCATGCGTTCGTTAAGGACTTACCGACACCGGACTATCCTAAGCACAAAACCTCGGAAGAACTCGAACCTCCAAAAAGGATTCAACATCTGGTCTGGATAATATTTTTTCTATCTCTACCCTTTATGAATTTGATACCAAAAGGATTCAACATCTTTATATATATATATTTTATTCTTGGAATGAAATAAATCATGGAAAATATTTCTTCCAAAACAAATGAGTTATAGAATCAGGAATTAGAATTGAAATCTTAAAACTACGTCACTAATCCTGCTAGGGGCTCGAATACAAGTAACATATGCAATCTCTCGTGTCATTGTATGCCCATCTCTATACTTCTTCTCAAATATTTTGTTGTTGTTGTAACTTAACTACCAAACAGACGAATGAAAATACGTATAAATTTTTTTAAAAAAATTCAATTAAAAAGTGTCTAATTGAGATACTTTATTAAGAATTGAGGTGTTCAATTGAAACAAGACTTAGTTTAAATGTGTAAATGAAATATTATGTTAAGTTTAAGGGGTTGACTATGTGTTAAGCCTAGAAGCGTGAATTTATAGTGTACCAAAACCTCCTTACAATGAAGAATGTATAAAATAATCCAAAGAGCTCCAGCTTGCTGGTGAAAGGTTCTTGCATGTACTCTTGGGTCGCAGGTTCGAATTCCCTCAATGGATATCGTCCTCCGGGGCATATACCTTGTGGTAAAGCCTGGGCGCTAAAAGCCGCGCGGACATGTTGCAGTGTGGGTTCGATCCCCGCCAAGCCGATAAAGGGGGTCAACCTTGTAGCATTGATCCGTTGGACGCAAACAGACACTGACCACGGGGTGCACATCCCGCGATTTACCTGGTGGTGGGGTGCTGAAGGACCGGTCCCATCATCCCCAGGAGTCTAGTACCAGTCCTCGAGAGCTGGGTTAAAAAAATGTATAAAATAAAATAAAATAAAAGGCTATATTATTCGAAGTACGAACGTCTTTAATTCTGACAAGTCTTTATTGTTCTTCATCTTGCTTATATATGTAGACATTGAAGCTTTGTATGCAACATCAGTGTCCTGGTGTTGTCTCATTATCGTGTCAATGGTAAATAAAGGATACCAATTTAATATCATAAATAAAGTTGTTGTTTTAATATACTATATAAAGGAAACAAGACAGCTATACAATAAATAATAGTACGTGGGAAATAGCAGTTTGACCGTCGAGTCTATTGGGTTATAAAGTAGTACTACTTGTTTTTAATGGTCATGTACTCATGTTTGTTGAGCATATATGCTAGTAGTTTTTAAATAAGCCTAGCTAAAGGTCCATTTTCGAAAACGGGTGAAAATCATTTACATCTATCATATGTAATATTTATTTTATTCTTCATATTTTTAATTTTTCATCTATATAATACCTTTTTATTTATAAATATTTTATTTTTAACCTAAGTATTTATAGATTTTTATTTAAGTTTATAATAAGTAGAGTAATTCTTTTATGAATTGTTGCAATATGTAATGCTATTTTTTATTCTTGTTATTTTAATATTGCACATATTAAAATATGTATGTATATGCATGCACACGTGTGTGTATATTTAAGTTCCACTAATCTCTTATTTTCTATTGTCTATATAGATAAACGAATTATGATTATCATTTATGGAATATTTCTAAAATTATAATTTAATTTGTATTACAATATAAATAGATAATCTTTAATTTTAAAATTGTTATAAAATATATCTCTATTTTTATTAACTATTTGTATATTATCTGCATTGAATGTGTATATAAAGTCATGACATTAGAGTTTCTTCTATTATTATTAATAATAAAATTAATTATTTTTTCTCTACTCATTTATTTCATTATAGAACGTCATTATTATATACTTAAATATTTTCCACTTTTTTTCTCATCTCGAGAATAATATTTTCTTTTTGGAAATTTGTTATAAGGATTACAAAAATGAAAATATCATGATTTTAAAGAAGTCAAAAAAAAAGATAAAGGTTGATACTGTAAGGATAAATTAGAAATTTAGAAAAGTCAATTAGAAATGGGAGGAGGGGTAGAATGTCTATTGTTCAAATTTAAGGGGGGGGGGGTGAAGGGAAGTGGAAAGGGGGTGAATTTGTTTTTTTTTTTTTTTATAATCCAGGTCTCCAGGCTTGCACCTGACTACGTCCTGGAGGTAATAGCACCGGTCTTTCAACACTATTACCAGGTAAATCGCGGGATGTGCTCCGGTGGCCAGTTTTCTGGGAGCGTACAACTGATCAATGAGACAAGGTTAAATTCCCCAACATGCAGAGTTTCTTCGTGCTTGCGGGGAATCGAACACACGCTGTCTCATGCCAGAGCGTCTTATAGCGCCCAGACTTCGCCACTGGACTATGTCCCGGAGGACGGGTGAATTTGATTCTTAAAGCAAATTTGAGGTGTACATACCCTTTTAAAATGCATGGTAAAAACGTTGCACCTTTTCCCTAAAATCTAATCTCTCTATATGCAGATATTCAATATTATAATATTTATATAAATTATAAATTATTTATAAAGTCAATTTTATGTTATACTATTTAATATCTTTAAAAAAGCTTTTTATGAATTCACTTTATAACAATCTTACCCAAATATATGTAGCATTTATTATTTTATAATAATCAAAATGTAATTTATTAATCATATTTGATTGAAGACATAAGTTTATTTATATGTTTCGCAGATGTGTGAAGGCTAAAGTTGTGGATGAGTGTGACTCTACTATGGGATGTGATGACGAGCATGATTATCAACCTCCGTGCCCTAATAACACTGTTGATGCTCTAAAGCTGTGTGGGAAGCCTTTGGTATACCTGAAGGTGACCAGGGCGAGTATGACATTACATGATCTGATGCGTAGTGCATTGTTACAACAACAACATATTAGTATAGTCCCACAGAGTGGGTCTGAAGAGGGTAAAATGTGCACAGACTTTACCTTTATCTTTGTGGGGCAAATAGGTTGTTTCCGATAGACCATTGGCTAAAAAAATGTAGTCAATGCAAGATTGTAAGAAATATCAATCAACAAAAATATGACAGCAAAATATCCAGATATAGAATAAATGAGCTTAGTGCATTGTTACAAGTACGTATTTATGGTATGTCTCGGAGATGATGATCGTATAGTCGTGTAATATGTGGCATAGATACTACTAAATACTCCAATTTGTGATTGTGAAATTATGTTTATATCGACTTTTGAAGTCATAGTAGTATGGAATCTCATGCCTATGGAAGAGACCTAATTAATTGCCTCTGAGGAACAGGACTCAGATCAGTAGCTAATCTAAACCTACTAAGTTCGATCAAGATCGATCAATCAATCAACTAGATGAACTCAATACAAAATGGGTTGAGGGCAGCATCAAGTAGGTTCACAGGTTAATCTTGTTCTTACTTTGTTTGATGTAGGTTAGGCAATACTTTGAAATGCGGATGAGGCAATCACGAGCAGAAGATTAGAATCAGTAAGCGTTGGAACATACAGAGCAGCTTTCAAAGACTATATACACTCTGGGGCATTTTTTCATGGATTTGGAATGAGAGAAATAGGAGATTATTCAGTGCATATACTCTTTGTCTCTCGAGGAAAGATATGTAAATTAGCACTCTGCATTTCTGTCTAAGAATCAACAGAGTAACTGTTAGCACTTACCTTGTGTTAGACAAACGTTAACAGGAAAAAAAAAAAGGGAAGCTGGAATAAGAAGAAAGAGTTTTTTTGTTAATATGCTAGAGTTCTTGTTCATGCTCCAAAATGGTTCAATATTACATCTTATATAATGCATACAAAGCGCTGGAAAGATCACTTAGTGCAAATGGCTGATATTGTTAACCACTGATTCAAGATATGATTGTATATAGTAATAAAGACAATCTATATTTCTAGTTCTTGGATTCAGTAGCAGCAGCTATGGTTAATGGGCGAAAACCATGATCAAGACTAGCTTTCCATACTTTGTCAATATCAAACATCATATTACCACACTCATGCTCGTTCCAACCTTCCAAGGCGTGCAAAATCCCAGCTATTCTCCATGCACTCATCACTCTTCTTGGCAACCAATTCTGAAATGATAATAAATTCAACCGTGAATTTCTTTTATCATGACAGGGCGATTAAAAATTTTAAACAGAAATTAAGGATATTAAAGAATCTTTTCTAATTACCTCACAAGAGTCTACATTTTCAAGATGTTTAGGAGTAATCATAGCTGGTGTGCTGAAGTAGAAGCAATCCTTACGAGCCTTTTTTGGAGGGAATTGTGAATAAGGAATGAATAACGTTCCTTTTGGCGCTTTCAGTTGTTCCTCTTCACTCAATCCAGCCCCTACCAGCCATGTCTGCAGTATAATGTCTCAATAAAAACATTTTTTTGGTTGCTGGTGGAATTATATATCAAGATTCAGGACAGTATACTTTTCGATTTATTTTTGGTTTATACATACCTTTGAGAGATAAGATTTCGACAGGACCAAGTAAGTTGAAGCCTCGGGGATAAGCTTTGCTCTAAGTCTCTTGTACTCCTCTTCGTCTAACGTGACAACCTATATATGAAAAAAAGTTGCAATAGTGAATGAGAGAAAGGAAAAAAACCAAAATGACGGAGGAGACTAATAATCAACTATACCTGAATTCCTCCTTGGCACAAGGCAAGGGCAATGGAGTAGGCAACTTTGGACAAATGGCCTCTAAGGACAACTTGGGAAGTTCCTTTAGGAATGGAGTTTATGACCGCAGCAACAGCTAGACTACTTCCATCTACCACCTTCACTTTCAGCTGAGGATTCTTTCTTATGTAAAGTTCACCATTGCTATTCAGTTTCTCTTCCTATAAGGTTATATTTGTATATAAGCATAAGTATCAAATGAGACCCTCATTATACAGAGTATAGTTTCTTTTACATATATATTGACTTGCCTGATTTAAGAGTCCAAGGCTCAAAACTTTTATGCCTTTCAAATCTGCTTCCATGATGGCTTCCTCAATCAAGTTGTTAATAGTCTCTCTTTGCCATTTCATAAAGTACTGCAACAAAATCAAGAATCAGGACAAATATCGTGCTTTAACAAAGGATAAAAAATGTAAAAACAATCTTGAACAATATTGATTACTTACTTGTACGCGATACTTTGGGATAGCCCATGTTTGTAATTTGAGATTCTTGAACAAATTTCTCTCGACAACAAATGTGTGACCATAAATCCATGTAATCATAATCGACCATAGTGTGACGGGCCACATTAACCAAAAATACCACTTAGAGGTGTGAGGCTCTGAGGCCAGGGATGCAAATCCTAGACGAAGATGGTAAATGGATTCTGGAGTTGTTAGATGTGTAAGGTGCACAACATCAGGCACTTCAGCTTCCCTCTCAAGTGACTTTTCATACAATGTGTCCAATGACTTGTCCAACGTATCATAGATATAGTCATATATTGGCATGAAAAGAGAATAGTTTGTCCTGAATTGAGTGTGATGTAGTGAGTGGTACCTGTGCCATCAAAACGTTGATCTTAGTGGCAAAAGATTAAAGAAAAGTTTCACAAATACACGAAACTTCAGTTGTTACATTCGAAAGAGGTTCCATGAACATGATTAAATTTTACTGTAGTAATGTTCTGGAAGTAATTAAAAAGCTGAATGGTTAAGACTTTGTGTAGAGTATCTTTGACTTCTATATTTTTAAGATAAAAAAAATATCTACTATGGTCCCCCACAAAAATATCTACTGTGATTTAAGTGGGAACTCTGCATTTTGAACCTTTTGGCCTTTAACATGCACTTTTGTTCCAATGGACAAAAAAAATGTACGATTTAGGTTAGTTACCATTTTTTACTATGTAGAATTAAGCTCACTGAACTATAGGGCAAGAAGGACTCACGAGGGCGTATACATCAAGTACTTGAGAGGGGGAAATATAGAAAACATCCACTTAGGAATGAACTCAAAATTGCAATGGCCCATGTTGTTCATGAAATCGATATAGGTGATGTAAGCACCAAATCCAACAATAGAGGCAGTTCCAGTGAATACAGTTGTGAGTAATGGTATCGCAAACAGTGCGAAATATGATATGTGCTCAGCAAATGGATGAATAACAGCTGCCAAAATACAAAAAAAAATAAAAATTTGTAAGTCCTCGATTACGAATAGATAAAATCAATACAAGTAGAACATTTTTTAAGACAACTTACAAGTGATGGGCTCAGTAACAATGGAGGAGTGATGATGAGAATGATAACGAGAGTAGAGAAAATGATGGTGCAGAGCTCTATGAAGCCAATAATAGAGAAATTCGACAGGACCACTATGAAGCAAGGCAATTATAATGATCCCATCAGCCCTCCACAAAGGCAAGTGACGACCCTGTTCCAGCAATAAGTATCCAATATAGTATAACAGTCCATTAAATATGATCTGATCATCCCTACAAAACAATTTATGTTAGTACAAATGAAATTTCCCTTTCTCACCAAAAAATATGACGAAACTCATTTTTACAAATGTTCAACTGTGTTTGATGTCACGAAAGTCATTTTCTACAGATAATGTTTTTTGTTGAAAAGTATTTTCAAGTGTTTGGTCGGTGAATGAATAAGATTGAAAAAAATAATAGCGAAGATCGGAAAGTGTTTGATAATAAGATTTAATACCAAAAGATAAAAAATAGTAATGTTTAACCGTTAATGGAGCAAGTAATATGAAGTTAAGAGTAAAATATTGCAAGGAAAGATAACTTCCGTCCATGAGGAATCAATAGTTTTCCCTAGAATTTTTTTCTTGGTAATCAAATACATTAAAAATGACTTCTATCGTACCAATCACATCAATGTTTACTTTCTCTTAGAAAGTTAAAAAATAATACTATATAAAAGATCATTTTCTTCTATTCAATTTACTCGTAAAAAGGAGTTCATACCAGTTGCTTTCTCTGTCAACTTGATCAAACTCTATGCTCTTATCAACAATTCGATTATTACCCTTTGCAGTCCTGTAGCGGGATATAGATATCCATATCTGGTTGTGAATCATTCTCGAAAGTAAAAGTGGGAGAATGATTATGTATGTAATGTCCCTCTGGCTAATTTCATCTTTGCTCATCAAGTATGTGTATATGCTATGTCCCACAAATGGTGCCAATACCAAGTACTTCATTCCAACAAATTATGTTTAAAAAGTTAATTAGTAGAATACCCTAGCTATAATAACATCATGATGTTTAATTTTGAGTGCAAAACGATATATTAACGGGGGAAAATTAGTACCTTGAAGTTTCCAAGCCAAGTCCATGGCCATTCAGTGAGAATACCAGGTTTAGAAGCCATGTTTTTGTACTTGTTCCTCGCAAAGCTGGTGAACTGAAGTAATTAGCTTTTAGTTTTGACCAGCTTGGCTTGTTCACTTCCTCTCCTCTTCAAGTTTAAGTCCTCTCCTTATATAGAACTCTAACGCATATTTTATCGTCCCAATTTAGGTGACGTTCAAATGAGTTTTTTTTGTTTGTAGTTATTTCATATATTTTATAAATATTTTAAATTATCATAAATTATTATGATTTGTAGTATTTTTTTATAGAATTTTTAAATTATGTAAATTTTATTTTAAGATTTTTAAATTTTTATCTAAATTATAATTTAAAAAAATAACTCTCTATATTTGAATGGTAACATATAAATTGGGATTAAAGAAATTATTTACAATATTATTTATCTGTCCACTAATGCCCTTTCCTGCAAAGCCTCCCTAGGATCGATAAGCACATGTCCAAGGGAGTACGTTCATGACTTGAACTTTAAGTCACTACTCCCATGGACATAGGCACGTGTAGCCAAACGGGTTCGGACTATACTATTGGCTAAAGATATTTCTCACATGTACTGTGTATATTATAAAGTACTCATTATTCCGAGCATTCTAATTTGTGACATATATAGTTCGAAGTCCAGAGTTTAAGAAGGATAAGAAGCTTGTAGTTTATAACATATCAAAACATTTATATAATTATAAAAAATTTAAAACTCCTAGTATGTCGTTCTTTTTCACTACTAAAAAAGGCTAAAATCAACTGCAGTTGGGATCCACAAATGTATCATCCTAGGGACGAACCTCCATCTTTATTTTGGTGGATACTTTTGTACCACTAGATCATTGTTATTTGTTGATTTAAGACTTTCGTTTTTTTACTAGCCAAAAGGAATTTAAGATTAATTTGATTTATTAATAAGCATTAATTGATAAAATATGCATAAACGAAATAGAAGGGGAGTTTTATAGTAACTGGTAAAATTATTGTCATTTAACCAGGAATGCACTGGTTCAAGCCGAGGAAACAACCTTTTACAGAAATGAAAGGTAAGACTGTACTTTGATAATGGATAGTTTACCATTGCTGGTTATTCCAGGAAGAGCGCATGTGGCTAAAAGACTTACAGCAGTACACTTCTCTCCAATATGAGATAGGTTGTTGCTATAGTCAGAACTCCAACTGGGACAATCTAGTTTAAATCATGACCATCTTTTTCTCTTTATATTGCATTATATTGAGGAGTTTATGTGAGACAGCATCAAAATTCTCCAATTTAATAGAGTCAACAAGATCTGGGTGACCAGAGTGATCAGCTTAAGGGGAAGTTTCACAGTGAAGACAAATTCTTAACAGCGTAAAAGTCTCTTTACACTATCTTAGTAAATAAGTTTAAATCCATATTGAAAATGACTTTCATTTCTCCTCGAACTTGCAAAGAAATTTCCTAACGCACTTTAACTTAGTTAATGACTTGTACACACTTCAACTTGGCAAATATTGGTCTCAAATCTCAATGCCCTTACACTGAAAAGCGCCTGTTACGCAAAATTGATGTGCGTAAAGATTAACCAAACGCCACAAAATTTAACCTTCACGCAGGTTGCAATTCAATTTTCTGAGAAATTTATGTCCAAACCCCAATTGCAGATCATTATGTCTAAACATTCCAACAAAATTTCACTTATCCACAAAGTTGAGGCAGC
Source organism: Anisodus acutangulus (assembly GCA_029783415.1). Classification (NCBI taxonomy): domain Eukaryota; kingdom Viridiplantae; phylum Streptophyta; class Magnoliopsida; order Solanales; family Solanaceae; genus Anisodus; species Anisodus acutangulus. The sequence continues at coordinate 13,621,346 of CM056492.1, forward strand.
TCCAACAAAATTAAAATTACTTTTCATATCACTTCACGCGTGTATATTAATGTAATTCAGGACGCATTATGCATCTAATCAAGTTATAGCTCTTGTTGTACATCTTTAGTCTTAATGGGTTTTGAGTTTGGAAAAACATAATTTCTTTTTTCAAATACAACTCAAACAAATAGAGTTGTGAAATTTGACTCGGAACATCAGAAATCTTCCAATAGAAACCTCGTCTTTTTGCCGTTGATAAGTTATCGTTTGGTGCCCTACTATATATTCATAAGACATTGATTCAAGAGAGACTAATGTATGAAGCCCGCTAATTAAAGCCTCAATCGACAACTAAGTTTATCATTTTTCTAGTTTTCAAGCTAGCACCTATTTTAATATATCATCTCACTAGATTTCAAAAAAAAAAATTAACCCAATTTATTATTGTCCAGCTATATCGAAAACCGGCCGTTTATCACGAAAGCCGACTAATTAATAGGCGCACTAATAGTGGTCCTTGAATTTAAACGCCTATTTTAGAAAAGTTTGGTAAATATACATTTATGATTCTCAACTATCAATAGAAATAGGAACGGTTGTGGGGGGCTGAGGGGTTTATGTTTCTCAATTGTTCAGAAAACAGTAATGGCGGACCACGTAATGCCACTTATTACCTGTAGTTACTAGTTCGGTTCGTAATTGTACTTCATAGTTCATATCTTTATTACAAGTGTGTTTAATTCTGGTTAAAATATGGAAGCCAAATTGTAGATATCGAAATTTTGCAGAATTCAAATAGAATGAGTTTAATTCATCTTCAATTTCTAAGATCGGTTAGGATTTCTTGAAGATTACTTTACTTTAAACTCTAGCTCAAGACTATTCAAGACATCTCAAAAGTTTCATAAACTCACGGAATAATCAGAGAGATCGTGATGTGGATGGACTCTTCTTGACAATCAAATAATTCAAAAAGATCCATATACTTTCATGGAAATAAATCCCAAGGAGGCCTTCATCATTCTAGTTCGAGAAACACGTTGTTTCAGCTCTCGCATCACAGAGATAATCAAGAGAGGAAAAAGGAAATAAATAGAATTGTACCCATAATATTTATTAACAAAATATTTTGTTTCTTCATATTTTATTTGTAGTTGCAGTTTATTTTTCACATATAAAAAATTTGTTGCCATACAAATAGATATACCTATCAAAAAGATATTTCGGAGGCTTCGAGATCGAGGTATCATTAGCCGAAGAAGACCATGGTCAATCTACGTACGTGGCCTGCTTGACAAACACAAATATCAGTGATGTAAAGAATGGATTTTGGGCCTAACTCAACCCCAAAAGCTAGCTTGTAGGGTGAGGATTGTCCAAGTCCATATAAGGAGTCCATGTTCGCATTCCATTTTCGATGTGGGGCTCTTAACACTCCCCTGCACGCCCAGACCTCGTTAACTGGAACGTGAACAATATAATTTGGGAGCCCAACATCAGTGAACAACGAATTGAAATGAGTTTGGGTCTGATATCATGTAAATAATGGATCTTGGGTCTAACTCAACTCTAAAGTTAGTTTGTAGGATGAATATTGTTAAAGTCCATATAAGGAATTCATGTTCTCATAACAAGTGATATTATTAAAATCCCAATAGGAAACTATCAGCTTTCCCTTAAAAGTAGTTGGCTATTAGGTTCCTCTTCTTAGAATGGAAGAAACAAAGAAAAAAAATGTTGCATTTAAACAGTATTTTAAAAGTATGGCAGTTTTATCTAGTAGGGTCCAATACGTTTCCTACGTTCCTGATATGTCTTCCAAAAGATAGTCAAAGATTGAAGAATAGAAATTGATAATACTGTGTGTAATGCTGCCAAAAAAGGTTCCTTGTTTCAATATACTAAATAAACTTGAAGGATACAGCACATAACAGTGGATAATATATATGGAGTACTCCATAATTCTTGTATTTGTTCCTTCTTTCCTAAACTGTCTACCAAAACGAAAACGTAGTGACAGATTAAAGAATAGAAATAGATAATGAGGGTCTTACTCCCTTTGTATCAATTTGAGTTTCTTAGTTTGATTGAGGATAAAGTTTAAGGAATAAAATGAAACTTTTTAATCTTGTAATTCTAAATTAAAGATGTGTGTAATATAATGAACTAAAATATGTGTTTAATCTTGTGATTTTAAATTTGTCATGCAGAATGTTTGAATTGTCAACTAACTAAATATAGAAAAAGACATTCTTTTTTGGATAAATAAAAAAAATAAGACACTTAAAATGCGACGGAATAAATATTTCTTTTGGGATATAAAAAGTATATTTTCGTAAAGTAGACTAACAGAGCACAACATACAAGTTAGAAAGTATTTATTACGTTAAGTTTGCCGAACTGGTGAGTTCATCGACTTTTATACCCTTAAATTTTTTAGTTAAGTCAGGATAAAAATATAATTGCCATTAATATATTATATTTTTAATAAATTAATATTTAGTTTCTCCCAATCAAGCAGAGTAATATAATGTCCTACTTGAATTAGGACACGTTTACCTTTTTAATCCTACTAGTTTCAAAGCATGTGCATTGCATTGCATGTGTATACTAAGTCATGTAGTATGTGTTTTTATGAAATAATATCGATATTATTAAAGTAAACTTTTTAGTAAATAATTGTACATCAAAGAATAAAGTATATCGATTTTTTTGAATGATCAATGTGTAATGTTGTATGTTAACTTGCTTGTCGAGAGCAAGATGATTCGAAAATGAACTATCAAAATTTAATTAGTACTATGTGATTTTTGTACTTATTTCAATTTTATGAGGTACAAACAGGTAATTAAGTTTTCTCACCTAATGCTTTCTTATAAACAATATTCCTGGTGTATGTTACTTTCACCCGTTCGGTTGATCTATCATAACCAGGTGTCTTGTCGTGGACGTTGATATCCCTCTTAAAAATACAACATAAAGTTGAAAGTGAAAGAATGTATACACTCACCAAGCCACTGAATCTTGTCCAATTTAGCAGTCATGTGAAGAGCCTTGGAATGAAAATGAGAACGATCCACAAACATGAGGGTTCGTCATTGTATCTTTTTTCAATTTTTGTGTAATATACAATCTCCTGCTCATTTACAAAATCAAGCTTAGAGAGGTGTAATTTTTGTGACTATTCGAAAGCATCTAAATTTTATACAATGAGATCTAGTTTCCTGTCTGTCAATAGCTTACAGAAACGATAAAATATTTATGCTTTGCCTCTCATCTAACAATTAAAAGATAAGGAAAACACCATATACAGGTAATTATAAAAAATTAATATCGGCAATGCAATGGCTTAAGTTAATAGTAAAAGAGGAATCAAATTGACTAACTTCTACAAACTAACACTACTACAAGAAAGTATAGAATTTAAGATAAAACTTTATCAACAATAAATATATTATTGCTAAAAAACATAAATGACAATAAAAATTTAATATATTATTGCTAAAAAATGTAAATGGCAACAAAAAAACTTGTTGCGAAAACTTTTCGCATCGGAAGTTATTGCAACGGCATGCAACAACTTTTGTTGTTGCGAAAAGTACTTTTGACAATAACATCCAACATATGACAATAAAAATGTTGTTGGCAAATGTCTTTCGTTTTGGAGTGTAACTACCGTTGTACATGCACTTACTCTTCCGTATGCTTGCTATATCTGATTCTGAAACCTTTACGGTGCTACGAACCTGCTGATCATGAGTTTATAAGAAACAATAGTATTAGAAATGAAAAAGAAATTAAATAGTAGACAAAACCTGTAACTTGTTGAACTGCAAAGTTACATCGCACGGTTGTTAAAAGTTAGATTTGCTTGACAGTATCTATGAGCACCGTCTTTTTAAATACACAAACAAAAATGTTGCTCCAACATCAGGTTAAGGAACTTAATTTTCCATCACCAAAACTTCTTTTCAACAACTCTTATCTTCCTTCCAACAAAAGCCTTGTAAAAAATGGCACAAATAATCCTATTCAGTTTTTATGATATGGTTATCAAATATGAGATATGTTGGGTATTTTTGCTCTATGGTACTTTATAAAGCAGTACGGGAAGTATATGACTATTACAAGTATTCGAAAGTATAAACAAAGATTCAATAATTCAACTAGTAATCTGAAAATTACAAGAGAACCACAAAACTGAAATTACAATTTTGTTGAAGACGGAAAATTGGAAACTGTTTTTGTTGAGTTGAGTGTGGCACTCTGTCCTTAAGACAATATTGCCCCGTATGTATCCTTTATACGTTCTGGACAATTTGTCTCCCAAGATAAAACAGCAATGGAACACTTGAGCAAAGGAAACTCAAGAGTTACCGTGAAGAATATTGAGTAACGAAATGATGCCTGGAAGTTGTAGGAAGAAGAAAACTTTCTGCTTGTGTAAGCTTCTGAATTTTCGTGTATATTATATGTGTGTTCTTAGTGCTCAACAATAGTGTAAGGGGGTGTTTATATAGGTGATGGAGGGGCTGAAAACTGCCTCCATAATAGCCAAATAATGGTCATTATGGAGGTAGTAAAGTCACCAACATAAATGGTGAAAGACCAACGGATTTGGCCATTATAGGAGGAGTAATTCAGCCAAAATAAATGGCTGAATTGAGTGTTTGGCGTTTCTGCTTTGACTGTCTAAATTCTGACGTTCTAGAAACTTCAGGGACCAAACTGTACATCTGAAAGAATTCTGGTCCGAACTGTACATCTGGAAATTTCTGGGATCAAACTGTACTTCTGGCAAAGTTCTCTGGCCCAAAAAGATAATATCCCAAGGCCCGAGAACCCGGACGGGACGGGTGGGCGGCGGCGGCGCGCGTGTGGTCTTTCCGTGAACCGAAGCACATCTAGGTCCTCCCTCCTTTAAACACATGGAATACCCCTTGGGGTCCCAAACCCCAAACCAATTTCGAGTCTTATATACACAACAATTCTTTCTTCCTCTACCGATGAGGGAGAATTGAACCCAATACCACACTTTCCATGCTTCAAACACCTTACTTCGTGGACCAATATCTCTTTCATTTCTCAATGAAATTTGACGATTCTTGGCCCTACGGTTATCTACGTACTTAGTAGATCATGCATATGTGAAGAACCGGACACTAGTGTTTAAGCCGTTAAAGTTGGTCGGTCGCAACTCCCGCCAAAGGCAAATTTCCAACAAGATACACAACGTTTAAAAAGACTATATTAAGAGATGCATACAAATATACAATGACTTTAAATCCGAAAAGTTTCTCAAAACTACACATGTTTGACAGTATTCATGGCAACTTCTTGAGTTGTCTAGTTAATTAGAAAAGAAAAAATGAAGATGATGGGTGAGGGTCACTGTGGAGTAACTTTTTTTTTTTTGATATTCAGCTTCCCCGGCTTACGCCAGATTATTCTTGGAGATAGTAGTCCCGGTCCCTCAGCACTACTACCAGTAAATCGCGGGATGTGCCTGAATGAACAGGGTTTGAGAACAGAGCAACTGATATCACCTACAAGGTCCTACACTTCTACCACACAAGAGAGCAAATTACTCCCACCGGAGTTCGAACTCACGCTACAGGCCTCCAACTGAATTTTAAGTTTCCTCCTTTGTCATCCGGCTATGCCTTACTTTTTCTGTGGCATGGAAAAAGAAAAATATGTCCCTGCTCCAGTACCGTTTGTATTCAATTACTACAGAATATAATATTCATCATAGAATCATTAATCAAAATGCAATTGTATATTGAGTTCTAATTCTTACATAATTGATATGATTCTCTGAAAATAAAAAAATTAGCACATCACATGAAACGTACATTATGGAATAGATAAGTGTGGTGTTAGAGAAAGAGATCTTAACTTACTGGTTTGGGTGAAAAATAGTAGTAAAAAATATTTGATTTGGTGTGAGGACGATTAACTTTCTGAAGGAGTATATCCATGTGTGGAACTTCTATGAAACAACACATCGTTCTGGAAGGTCGGGTTGGGACTGTTTGTGCGAGGCTTTTTTTTTAATTAGTAGGATAATTAGGTTTTTAAAAAGAGTATTTAGTTAATTTAACTTTTAAGTTTAGAAATTTCTCATATAGATTTGAATTGCTCTACCTGATAGCCAACATTTAGACTGTCTATTTAGACTAACGTCCTAATTCTATTTTTTTGTATTTGAATTATACTCTCAATTTGATTTGATATGGAAGTAAAATACTTTTATTTTTTATTTAGCTTTTCTGACAAATATTATCGAAAGAAATGTTTAACTTAAAATCTAAATTAAGAATTAATAATTGAATTTATAAAATAAGGTCACAGACACGTGAATTATCTAATTTTAATGAACCCCTAAACATGGTTGCCATATCTTGGCTTTATGGCACTTAATCTTTAATGTTGAATTTTCTTAGTCGTAACATACTTTTTATATGGGGAAACAGAAGAAAAGGATAAATACCGAGAACATTAATTTCAAAAAAAATATTAAGTAGATATAATCTTATACTAAGTATTTTTTTTTGTAACTCATAAAATGAATATATAATTATAAATAATATTATCTAATATCTTTTACTATGAGTGAGATTGACCGAAAATAATATGAAACCGCACGTTTATAGAGACAAGTTACAACAAAATGTGACAATAACACTAGCGGTAGATGAAGTAATTGCTATTGCTAATTTTGCCTGTGGTAGATGTACAAGTTGGCAGTGGGCATTTGTTAACAAAAAAACAGTCACTGACTAGTCTAGATGTAGCAGTTCCCATTAGAGGCAAGGTAAAAAATTTTAATTTATGAATTTTGAATTATTTTATTTTTATTTCTTAGGTTACATTATTTATATTTATTAAATGAATCTTTTAACAAAAATATAAAATTTGAGCCAGAATTATTTATATATATATTAAATGAATCTTTTATAAAAATACAAAATTTGAGCAAGAATTCTTGAATTCAGTAAAACTAGTTAGATATAAATCATTAAACCTTGCGGTTGCTCGCTCTTTGATCAGTGATTCACCGGCCCTCGGTGGCTTTGCTACCGATGGATCAAGATATGCTACGGAACCTCCACCGTGCCGGGGGAGGAGGACTTCCGCCTCATACGACTCCTCTAGGGATGGAGGTAGGCCCTATTTGTCCAGTCCTTTTAATTAATCCCCTTTTACAACTAGTTAGGATCTCGATTAGCCTCTTCGAGGCGCTGGAGTGAAGTGATTCCAGGGTTGGGATCACGAACGGGAATTCAATAGTTTGAGTTTCCCCTATATAATAAATTTGGAGTTGCAACAATCTATTCGAAGTTTAGGGTAGTAAGGGTAAGGTACAGAACCAGACCCAATATCAGATACTTTTCTTGGAGATTTTCCTAATGGTAGTAAGCCGAACACCAGAGATGCACAACACGTGGGCCTTGTCTAACGAACGACGACTTTCGATTCTTAATCGACATAGGTTTCTCTTTTTGTGCCTTATCCGGTGATCCATCGTCCTCTGCTTTCTCGTTAACTGTCTTTCGCTTTGGCGCACTTGAAGTGGAGGGGTATGTTGTACCTATTGGGCTGTTGAAGGCCCAAGAGATTAATTGGGAAAAGTATAATATTGATATCGAGGCTATGAAATAGAATAAAGAAGGTGAGTTCGAACTCTAACTCAAGAGCTCTTACTCAAGTTATATTGCGAATCTTTTAGATAAACCTCTTAAAAATTTATAAGGCTCCAAGCTGCTTGCCTATTGTAAGGAAAGGCGTTGCCTTCCCCATGCCAATGAGAGAGCGGTCTCTGGAAGCAGAAATGCTCCGGTGCGTGGCGAACGATTCATCAAGCCATTTTTCGCCTCAACTCCCTAAATAGGATAAGGGTAGTTTACAAATTCGGGTAAGAAATTCGCATCTGACTGTGATAGCCCTCTCGATACCTTATTGGATAAATTGAGACTGCTAAACCTCGGAAGCTAATTTGCGTCTGGACGGGCGAAATGGATGAGCGAAAGGTGTCATGCCATGCCATGCCATGGAGTGGGAGAGCTGGAGATCATGAAAAACATTTCCACATAGGGAGGAGCCCATCCCTCTCGTTCTTACAGAAGACATAAGGGGGATCTTTTTAGTAAACTGATGGGGGGATGCGGCTTGAAAGATGCATCCAAATCTGCATTGGGGGTACGCATCTTCCCTGTGCATTAGCTCCCTCCATCGTAGATGGTTCAGCCACGCCCGGGGCTAGGGCTGCTTCCTTCCCACATTGTTTTTCCTTGTGTGTCAGAGACGGAGATGGTTGTGGCACAAAGTACTCTTGTGCACCTACGTCATTCGGCTCGCGCTTCTAGGCGGGCAGTTATGTGACAACACTACAGAGAAAGGGAAATCAACTTGCTTAAGAGTTGGAGCCTTCTAGGGGACAGCCAAAACTGAAGTATCTGGATATAGGCAGGGGGACTTGAGTCTTAGTAGAACCTTCCCTTTTCTTCTCTCTCATTTCCCTCATCTCCCGGTGCAATAATCCGCTTGATACATCTTCAAAATAAAAAGTGGCGGTGCTTCAAAAAGAGATAAGCTACTGCAAGTGGGCATGGTAGCTCCATACTTTACTAATTAAGTTATGAGGATCATCACTCAGCTACTGGAGCATTAATTAACCTTCAATCATCAATGATATTATAAAAGAATTAGATATTGTAAAGCTAGTTTCGGACCTAACAAAATTTTGCAGCACACACAGAATAATGTTGGGCTAAACCACCCAAACACACTCTTAGCATGGTATTCATTCTGAGCCAAGCTTATAGGATTTCCCGAGGAAATATTTTCTATGTCACTTACAATTTAAATTTTTTTAAAATGATGTTTTTTAGATCTTTTAGGTGTTATTTTCATATCCCTTATGTGTAAAAATGAAGATTTCTTGTAAAAAATATAAAACTGAATTTTTTTTGTAAAGAACTAGAAAATCAATCGACCTTTTCTACCCCAGAAAGTCTCACACCATTAAAACTAAATATTTTTATACATTCATATATTGCTTCTTTTCCTTTAATTATAACTATTAATGTATATATATCCCATCATCAAGTTCCGAGCTAAGTTCAACATGGCTCATCAATTCATGAGTTTATTTAGAGATTAGTTGTGCATCACGCATATTAACTTAGTATTTATAACCATCGGATCCCACAAACTAGCTTATCCTCGTGGAGTCGAGTCTCCATACTAAGCAAAGGCAGTAAATCGAGCCAATGTCACTACTGATCCACAATCTGTATATTCGTCTCTCTGAATCATATATTTTTTAAAAGGAGTTGCGGATCAAATAAAAACAAGATGAACAGAATTCAATCGACTACACGTACAGTTTCCAAATGTCGGTGACAATGTCGTCCGACACCAGTAACAATACTTAGTAAAACAGTAACTTTAAAGAGCAAATGCAACGGAATTTAAAGAACACAAAGGTTTAAAATTTTCATAAGTTATATATAGTATATAACTTATGATGGTCAATGACCAAATGTATTGTATATATATTATATACAAAATTACAAAAATCCTTTCTTCATAGATTTACAATATAAAACGGAAAGGAATTAAAAGTTGAAGTCGCAGATGACTTCTGCCTGAAAAATTTAACTAAGTAGACATAGATAACCTCTCATTACAATCGCTCCATACAAAACTAATCTAGAGTCTAAACAACAATTGTAATATTGGACAGAATGTTGTCGACACACTCATACAACACTTGTGGTCCAGATTTCTAAGATGAAATCCTGAGAGATCTCTTGGTATTTTTGCAATCTGATTCTAGATATCGATACATTATTGTGGCCTCTCTATTTATAGCAGAGAGTTCCCTTGAAAGGCTCATCGATCTATTGTGGAAGTTGAGGAAAAGATGAGCAGCTTGTGGTAGATGATTAAGGAGTGAAAATCTCAACAACTTTGACTTGTTCCTTACTTGACTTCTTCCCCAAGCTTTGACTCTTTCTCCCACGTTTTACACAGCTCTAATTCACCACGCCTAAGTAAATTTTACCTCACAGTAAAATAAAATATTACTGCTTAATGTGAAGTAAGGTAAAACTGTTCTAAAAAATGTTAGTCTGAATGTTGCGTAACATTTGTCCCAACATATTTACATATACATATCAATACTCAAAGATATATGTTGGTACAAATGTCACAACACCAAATGCAACATTAACAATCTCCCACTTTTTGCCTTTCTTCACAAAACTCATTACAAATCTAAACTGACTTAGGATATTGAGACAAATGTTGTTCGACATTTGTGATTAATAATATCAATGATATGTTTCCCCTTAACCTGTGATGGCTTTCAAGTAATCATGTGTGTACCGATTCATATGATTAGAAAAGAAGAAAGATATTAGCACATATATACATATCATCCACTTATATAGATTATATACAGATCATAAAAAGAAATATTCCATTGTCCACATAAATCAATATACATCATGTCGAACAGTTAACTTATCAGATTGAGCAACATTCACGACCCTCATACAGTATCAACCAGTAGCAACATCTCCTCCTAACTCATCATACAACATCAGCAACTTTCTACTCCTGCATAACTGCTTCTCTGCACAAAATAGCAGCCTCTAGCCTTCTTCTTCAACTACCCCTACATCAGCACTTCCTCTGCTTCCCTCGGCTTCAGCATCATCATTTTCTCCACCTTTTTGTGAAGAAAGCAGCAGCATGAAATGGTCTCTAGATTGAATTAGAGCATTCCTCACAGTATCAACCTCAGAGATTTGTTGGTTGATCGTTGCAATTTGATTCACAAGCCATTCAGTAGACAGTGGAGACTGTCTTGGACCAGTGTTGTCAAGAATGTTGGTGACATTCCTGTCAACATCTGCACTATTTCCTTCCCTTTTCTAGGGTAGATCGATGACTCTGTCTCTACTCTTCAAAACTATTTTGTTTACTGTGTACAGTTCATGAGCCTTCTCTAATGTGTCTTCTCTCTTAGGCTTAAGACCTTGGGTAGTTAAAACTTTGTATATTAGAGAGGGATAATAGAGGATTGAGGTTGATTCTTTTTGTGCCAAATTGGCAACTTGATAGAAGATCATTTTGCCCAGATCAACTCTCAAACCTTTTCCAATTTTATGCAGTAGGGTGGCTTGTTCTGCAGTTACAATTGACTCATTCATTGAAGGAAGCCAATTGTGTATAGCAATTTTGTGAATGGTGGCAAACATGGCTGTTAATTTAGAGGTTGGACATCTAGAGATCCACTTATGCATTATACCTCATGTGAGGTACTCAATTACTTCAACTCTATTGTCCACTGCAGGGTCTGCTTCTTTAACATTCTCCTCAGCATTTAATCATATACATTGGTTTATAACAGCAGGTGTGAAAAAATATACTATGTAATAGAGATATACCTTCCCAAATTTCTTCGAAGAGGTATCCTCTATAGCAGAACTAAAATTAACATAAAACAACCTGACTAGTTTATCAACATACGGTCCTTTCTCAGTAACAGGACCTAGGAGCTGTCTTTCTTTTAAGAACTCTACCAAACCATATTATGAATAAGAGGCAATGTCTAATACTTTTTTATACCTAATAACTTCATTCTTGTACCAGTCCCAATTATCAGAATTAGCTTTAGAATAGAATTTGTATGAGTAGATAGATACCTCAAGGTCTGAATTAGATTCGGTTTTGCTGGAGGATGTTGGTGTCTGTGTCTTTTTTGATGTTGGCTAAAATGTTGCCTGAGATGTTGTGGCATCAGTGGCAACATTCGGAGCAGTACTCGATTTGGCATATCTGGGAATTCCATTTGGAAAGAATTGCTTCAGTGGAGTTTCATCAGGAACTTCCTCGTTTTCTTGAGACACATTTTGCGGTACAGAAGCAGTTGGTTCTTCTTCAATCTCTTCAGTTGAGAGCACAAAGTCTGTGTCGTCATCGTCACTGCTCGAGCAAGCATGTATAGATGTATCAAATCTGGACCTTTTGGTGCCCGACTCTTCACGAACTGTTCTCTCAAATATTTTACTCGATCGACGAGTAGAGAAGGCGGATGATCTTGGTCTTTTATCCAATGCTAAAATATCAGATGTTTCATCAACATCTATTAGATTGTTGTCATCACCTGGGTAGATAATGTCTAAAGGTTCATCTAAACCTTTAAATACTATAGCTTTGGACAAGTCCTTTGTGGATGGTGAAGAAGATAACCGGCAGGGTTGCTGCGGTTCATTTTGCTCAGACGATTCAGTGTTCATAGGAGGGCTTGTACTCATTGGGGTGTTGGTCGGAGTGTTGGCAGACATTGGTGTTGACATTGGAGAGATATCCATTGGTGAGAATTTAGGAGAGGATTTTGAGAAGTTAGGGTTTTTTATTGAGATTGGAGTTTGGTTTGGTGATTCCATCGGTTAGGTAGGCACCTGATGTGATTTTCCCCTTTTTATTTTTTATTTTTATTTTTATGGGAAAATTGGAAATGATAGAATAATAGCAAATGAGAGGAATATTTATATACATGGCAAACCTTTCTTAGCAACAAAAATCTCTTAGTTTTAGGTGTTTCAATTTTACACAATAACTTCCACCTAAAAATAAACATCACGGTAGAAAAAAAAATTAATCTTATCACTTTAACTTTTGAAATTTCTGTAAACACTGCATATAATAGGGAGTAAGATCTGATATTTCAAAGATCAGATAAGAATACCATCCCAACACATCACATTCTAAAAATATCAACAGCAATGTTGGCAACATTTTGGACGCAAGAACTTTTCATTTTGGCAACAAATCAAGACACGTTTTATACGTATTTTATGAGTTTGACCACTGGACCAATGTAATATTTTTCCATTGTGTCCTTGAACTAATAATAAAACACATACAAAAGAGTTTTTTCGTGTCAGAAATAAGAATACTTATTTAGTATTCTCACAATTCTTTTGAAGCACTCAATACTCTTATAGAATAGGAACAATTTATTTTCAAGGGCTTTGCCCATTTTTCACAGTTGCCAAATATTTGTAAAGACTTTGCCTTATTTTGATACTCCATTTTTATGATATACATATATTTATATATCATCTCAGAGAACAATATCACGTTGGAATTACATTCTTATTGAAGTATCATGCTTGTGTGACCAAAAGTTATGTCTCATACATCAACAATAATCAGTCAGTGATATTACATAGGTAAATGTCACCCGAAATGTTAGACAATGTTTCATCCGATATTCACCAACAATGCCTTTTTTAGAGATTACAAAGGCCAAGAGATTTCTTCAAACTAGAGAATCTCTCATGGTCCAAAGCTTTTGTAAAAATATCAGCTAGTTGATGAAGAGTGTCAACATGTTCAATTTTAACTAGTTGTTTTTCAACTAAATCTCTTAAAAAAGTGATGTCTAATATCAATATGTTTTGTACGTGAGTGCTGAACTGGATATTTGGAAATATTTATTGCACTCAAATTATCACAGTACAAAATCAAAATATTGCTAGTAAATCCATAATCGTCTAACATGTGTCTTAGCCATATTAATTGAGAGCAACAACTTTCAGCTGCTACATATTCAGATTCATTTAGTTGAAAGTGAGATACAGTTTTGTTTACGATTACCATGAAAAAAGATTATTGCCAGAATAAAAATATTATCCACTTGTACTTTTTCTATCATCCACATCTCCAGCCCAATTTGAGTCACTAAATCATATTAAATTAGGATTAGTGTCTTTGGAATACCATATTTCCAACTCACATGTGCCAGCAACATATCGAATAATACGTTTCACGGCATTTAAGTGGGACATTTTGGGATAGGCTTGAAAACGTGCACAAACACAAACACTAAACATAATATCACGGCGACTAGCAGTAAGATAAAGAAGGCTACCTATCATAGATCGCTATATTGTTGGGTTGATATTTTCACCAACATTATCCTTACATGCCTTCTACGATGAACCCATTGCCGTTTTCATCTGTTTAGCGTTCTCCAAACTAAATCTTTTAACTAGATTCTTGGCATATTTACTCTGTGAGATGAAATATCCATCTTCACTTTGCTTAATCTGCAAACCTAAGAAAAAAGTTAGTTCTCCAATCATACTCATTTCAAATGTCAATGACTTTAGATAAGACTGTGTGGTCGAACCAAAGACTATGACATCTACGTAGATTTGAACAATAATAATATCTACATTGTGACGTTTAATGAATAAAGTACGATCAGCTTCACCACGGTTAAAACCAAATTCAAGAAGGAAGTTAGTTAGACGCCCATACCATGCACGTGGGGCTTGTTTCAACCCATACAAAGCCTTTTTGAGCTTGTACACATAGTGTGGATGGTAAGGATCTGCATATCCCTTTGGTTGTTCAACATAGAATTTTTATCAAGATAACCATTTAAGAATGCACATTTTACATTCATTTAGTGTAAAGTAATTTTCAGACAACAAGCAATAGCAAGTAAAAGTCTAATTGACTCAATTCTAGCCACAAGTGCGAAGGTTTCGTCATAATCGATTTCTTCAACCTGAGTATAGCATTGCGCAACTAGACGAGCTTTGTTTCTAACAACTATTCCCGATTCATCTGATTTATTTTTAAAAATTCACTTAGTTCCAATTACATTTGTATTATTTGGACGTGGAACTAAGTCCCAGACTTCATTTCGAGAGAATTGTTCAAGCTCTTCTTGCATTGCTTGAATAAAAAAATTATCTTTGAGTGCTTCTAAAACATTTTTTGGTTCTAAAGTAGATATAAAACAAGAAAGACTAACCTCTTGATATATGTTAGACATACACACATACCTTACAATTTCTCTGTAGTTGAGTGGTTTTTTTCCTCTTGTTTTAATTCCTTCAAAAACTCCCCTATCACCTGGCCCGTGGGATGATTCTTCTTAATCTTTGATGAGGGGTCCTTCGAACTTAATATAGCAATTCAGCATTTGACTTCTCATCCATGGCCTCTGTGGTCTCTATTTCAGGTTCATATGTTGCTTCGGGTGTGGCAACATTTGGGGCAACATCTGATTCTTCACCAGTCTGCGCATTTTCCACTTTCAGACAATCTTCACATATAATTTTACCTTTATGGCTAAGTTTGGGTAAGTCTTTAACCGCTTCATATGAGACCAATTTCTCTAAATTACGGTAGTTGACATGCCCCAACTTTTGATGTCATAGTGTTGTCTCATCGACCTTCACATTATTGCATGTTTCTTGTCTTACAACAAGATAGCAATTGTCACATGTTCTAGTACATGTCATGACACATACATTGGCTTCATTCATAACCACGCAAGCACTCTTATTGAATTTTACCTCAAGATCGTCATCACACAGTTGGCTGATACTAAGCAAATTAGCCATTAAGCCCTCAACGTGTAAGACATTCCTTAAGGCTGGAATATCAGGGACATTCAAGATCCCTTTTCCAATTATCTTGCTTTTACTGCCACCTCCAAAAGTCACGTTTCCTCCATTTAATGACTCATATTTATTCAAAAAACCTTTAGTACCTGTCATGTGGCGAGAACATCCACTATCGAAGTACCAAAAACCTGAAATATTAGTTCTTAATGCAATTATATAGACATTACAAGTTAAGTCCATTTTAGGAACTTAAACTCTCTTAAAACAATTTTTATTTTTTCGTTCAGAAATGTTGCTTCGAAAGTTATCTGAAATGTTAGACAACATTTTAGGCATCATTTTGCTCTCAGAATGTTGAAGATTGTAACAGTATGGTTTTAAGTGTCCATGGGAGTTACAATAACTGCACACAAACTTCAGATTATTCCTTGACGTATATGAGAAACTCTTATGCATCCCATTTTCTTTTACAAAACATATTTTCTTATTATTATCAAAGAATTTAGAGCAGCCAGTTTTAAGAGTGTTTTTGTACCCAAATCTTGCATGTGCAGGTTTACTAAAGTTAAGAATATCATTCAATTTTGAAGTCCCTATATTGAGCTTATAAAAGGTAGCTTTGGCTAAATCCAGTTTTAAATCTACATTCTCACGAGTTAAAGATTTTACCTTTGTGTCAAGTTGCTTGGATTCTATGACTAACGCTTTACAAAGATTTTGTAAGTCGTTAATCATAACATCTTTGGAATCAACTTGATCCACACAATCAGTCTCACTAATAGAAATAAAACCACTAAAGCAATTAACATCAGAATAGTTAAAGAATTCGTACCTCTCGGATGTTGCTGGGGATGTAGATGTCGTTGCTGATGTTGAGGCAAATGTTGTGACATTTGAGACAACATTGTCGATGACATCGTCATTTTCCGATAGAGACTGTTGGAAAATAGTAGCCAGCATTGCTTGTGATTCGACTTCTTGATCTTCTTCATCTTCTCTTTCGTCGTCACTAAACGAAGCCCATAGACACTTACCAAATTTTCTAAGCATATTTGCACATTCGTTAGCATAATAATCCCAACCCGAGCATGCATGATATTGCACGGACTCAAGTTGTTTGGAATCAAATTTAGTACGATATGAGTTGGTTCTTCTTAGTTGATTTTCTTTTTGTACATTTGGAAGGAATCTAGTGGGCTTTTGATTGAAGACTTGGTTTGGTGCTTTTTAGATTTAGATTGATTTATTACATTGTTGAACTTCCTCACCATCAAATTGTATTTTCGAGTGAGTAAGGCAATATTTGCACCTTCACCAATTTCTTCAAGATTCTCCTCCTCTTCTTCGATTTGACTCTCCGAGGATTGAACTTGAAGTGCCACATTCTTGCTTTTATACAATTCTTTTTTATTCTCACTGTTTATCTCATACGTTTTAAGTATGCTCATCAAGGTATGAAGGTCCATTGTAGCAAGATTGTGAGCTTCTTCAATAGCACAAATCTTTAAATTGAACTTTTCAAGAAGAGAACGGAGAGCCTTTTCAACAAGTTGAGTGTTGGTTAATGGTTCACCAAGCACTTGACATTCATTTAAGATGTCAATCAACCTTTCAAAATAAGATTTAATATCATCCGCTTCTTCCATCCTTAAATGTTCATATTTACTCACGAGCATGCATAACTTTGTTCGACGAACACTTGAGCTACCTTCACAATGAATTTGTAAAGTATCATATGCGTCCTTAGCCGTGGGGCAGTTTTGAATGAGTTTGAACATGTAAAGATCAACCCATCCAAAAATTAAATTTAAGGCCTTTTCGTTAAAGCTAGCATTATTTATTTCTTCTGTAGTCCATTCGAATTCAGGTTTAACAAGAATGTCACCTTCCTCATCCGGTGGCAATATTGGAACAACATACCCATTGGTTATAGATCTCCATGCCCTAATATCAATTGATTTGATATGAGAACATATGTAAATCTTCCAATAGACATAATTTGATCCATCTAAAATAGGAAGTCTACCAATTGTTGGATTTGTCGGATCCATAGCTTATGACAACAGGACCAAACACTTATTATGTTAAGTGTCGGCTCTGATACCACTTGAAAGGGAGCTGCGTATCAAATAAAAACAAGATGAACAGAATTCAATCGACTACACGTACAGTTTTCGAATGTCGGTGACAATGTCGTCCGACACTAGTAACAACACTTAGTAAAACAATAACTTTAAAGAGTAAATGCATCGAAATTTAAAGAACACAAAGATTTAAAATTTTCATAAGTTATATATGATGGTCAATGACCAAATGTATTGTATATATATTATATACAAAATTACAAATTTCTTTCTTTACAGATTTACAATATAAAACGGAAAGAAATTAAAAGTTGAAGTCGCAGATGACTTCTGCTTGAAAAATCTAACTAATAGACATAGACAACCTCTCATTACAATCGCTCCATACAAAACTAATCTAGAATCTAAACAGCAATTGTAATGTTGGACAGAATATTGTCGACACACTCAGGCAACACTTGTGATTCAGATTTCTGAGATGAAATTCCGAGAGCTCTCTTGATATTTTTGCAATCTGATTCTGGATATCGATACACTGTTGTGGCCTCTCTATTTATAGCATAGAGTTCCCTTGAAAGGCTCATCGATCGGTTGTGGAAGTTGAGGAAAAGATGGGCAGCTTGTGGTAGATGATTAAGGAGTGAAAATCTCAACAACTTTGACTTGTTCCTTACTCGACTTCTTCCCCAAGCTTTGACTCTTTCTCCACGTTTTACACAGCTCCAATTCACCACGCCTAAGTCATTTTTACCTCACAGTAAAATAAAATATTACTGCTTAACATGAAGTAAGGCAAAACTGTTCTAAAAAATGTTAGTCCGAATGTTGCGTAACATTTGTCCCAACATATTTACATATACATATCAATACTCAAAGATATATGTTAGTACAAATGTCACAACACCAAATGCAACATTAACAATTTTGAAACCAATTATTAGACTAATTGTCTGCCTAAAAATATTTTTAATATGATATGATATTTTAGAGAATGAATATTGGGTCTAACTTAACCCCCAAAAGCTAGCTTGTATGGTGAGGATTGTCCAAGTCCATATAAGGAGTCCATGTTCCCATTCCATATCCGATGTGGGTCTCTTAACACTCCTCCGCGTACTCAGACTTTGTTAACTGGAGCGTGGATAATATAATTTGGGGGCCCAACATCGGTGAACAAATAATTGGAATTGGCCTGACACTGATACCATATAAAGAATGAATCTTGGGCCTAACTCAACCCCAAAAGCTAGCTTGTAAGACGGGGATTATCCAAGTCCATATAAGGAGTTCATGTTCTCATTACAAATCCGATGTGAGACTCTTCACATATATTATTTGTTTAACTGCTTAGAGTCAAGTACACGTGATTTTTCCCAAAAAGGCTTCAAAAGAACATATACTCCAAAGGAAATACTTCACACAGTATAGGACTCGATCGGCTCCTTGTGATCACCACCGTACCCCCTTGCTGTTCCTAGAAGAATTTGTGATCTTCTTTGTCATTCTTAGTTAATTGGTTTGTCTTAGTTTTCCTATATACAATGGCAATATAATAGTATTGTTTCACCTTAATTAAAAATAATGAGACAGAAGTATCCTATATGGATTGCCAATTTACTGAACCCCCATGTTCAACACATGGCCATATCTTTGCTAAAAATGAGTTTAATAAATTGATAAATGGCATAACACAAAACGAAATGAAAATGAGGATCATATGTTGCAATGAATCTTAAGTATATGAAACTCTATTAGTTGGTTATTTATTCAATACACCTAAAATTCTTTTTTTCTTTACTTCTATATGTCAAGAGTCCCACGGATATGGAATGAGAACATAGACTTCTTATATGGATTGGACAATCCTCACCCTACAAGTCAGCTTTTAGGGTTGAGCTAGACCCAAGATCCATTCTTTACATGATATCAGAACCAGACTCATTCCAATTATTTGTTCGTCAATGTTGGGCCCCCAAATTATATTATTTACACTTCATTTAACAAGGTATGGGCGTGCGGGGGAGTGTTAAGAGTTCCCATAACGGATATGGAATGGGAACATGGACTTGGACAATCCTCACCCTACAAGCTAGCTTTTGGGATTGAGTTAGACCCAAGATCCATTCTTTACATGGTATCAGAGTCAGGATCATTTCAATTCTTTGTTCACCGATGTTGGGGCCCAAATCATATTATCCACGCTCCAGTTAACAAGGTCTGGGCGTGCTGGAAAATGTTAAGAGTCTCACATCGGATATGGAATGAGAACATGGACTACTTATATGGACTTGGACAATCATCACCCTACAAGCTAATTTTAAGGGTTGAGTTAGGCCCAAGATCTATTCTTTATAATAAACTCATATGTCTTTACCCTCTGGTCATTTTAGTGTCTAGAAAACAATCTCCTTTAACTTTTAAGTAGATGTGTTAAATGGGCAGATTAAATTGAGTTTGGACGGATAAAAAAAAGTTGAGTTAATATATGTACGGGTCAATGACTCAGTGTACGAATTCCTAGTTAATATATAGTCACTATTCTGTCCTGCTTTAACTTGGAGCATAGGAAATATAACTGCTTGATTTATGTTTGTCCCAATAATACTGAAAAAAAATTCCAGCTCCTTGACTTAGAAGTTGAGCGCCAAATACCAATTGAGAAGCTTCTTACTTTCCAGAAGGACAACCAGTTTCTACCTTCCAAGTTGGATTCAGTTAGCAGAAACAACAACATATCCAGTGTAATCTCACAAGTGAAGTCTGGAGAGAGTAAAATATACGCAGATAAATTAAGATTCAATCTGAAGAGTACATCGTATTGAAAGAGATGTTTCGAAAGGAAACTAACAAGTAATAAGATGTACACTATCGATCCTTAAGGGGGTCATTTCGTTCGAAGACAAGTTATGTTGAGATTAGTAATGATGAGATTAGTTATACTGACATTATTCCTTATTAATTATTTAATTTTTGTAATAAAAATAGGAAATATGCATTGTTGATGCTTGATTAGGGGTGAAGAAGGTGATAGGAAGAATGGGAATATAACCTATGGGGTGGAGGGTTTGGTAAAGGAAAATAAATGAACTACTTATATAGCTGGACTGGAATACTAAGTCAATCACATGGTTATTAAATATTGGTTGACAAAAAGCAAAGAGTACCATTTAATTAAATTGATACAATAACTACTGTCCCATTAATTGGAAGCTCTCAAATCGTACTGTGGCTCACAAAATCTGTCCCATTAATTGGAAGCTCTCAAATCGTACTGTGGCTCACAAAATTTGCATATTGTTGGATGGACTTATTGTACGGTCGTCAATGCTTGAATTGATGGAATTAATTGAAGAAATTTTACTTCATATATCAAATCTGATCCAAGTAATTGTGTGAGGTTACTTTTCTTAATCAACACGTGGCACTATGTGGATCCCACTTCTTAATTCATTACAACCACTTTTTTATGCTTTTTTTTTCTCCTTTCTTCACCAAATTCCTTGTTTATCCATTTGTAAACAAGAAAGACGAACGGAATATTTTTTAAAAGCTAATTAAATAATTAGTATTGTATAGATGAATCCATTTCAAATATAAAAAGGACCAGAGGAACGTAGGAGAACGACGATAGAAAAATATATATCAATAAAACAAAGTTTGAGGTATTGATTGTTATGAATTGACGACAATTAGAGCAATAATAATGAGAAGGAAGAAAAATAATTTTAGTGAAAGAAATAATCTGTTGATTATTTTCATTAATTGAAAGAGTATATATACAATTTATATATTTTTATAATAGGAGAATCTTATTCTTATTCTACTTCTAAAACTTTATTCTACTTGGACACTAACTATACAATTATGGTAATACAAATATTATGGTAAGTGTACAATACTAACTACACCACAACATTACCTAAACTAGGAGACTAAAATATTACCTAATATACATACCGTATACGGTAAAAATAGGAAACCCGAGAACCAATATACATAGGATATACACGTGTATATCGTGTATATCCTATGGATATTTAACATTTAGTGTGAAAACCCTCAAGGGGAAGAAATCCGCAATCGTGTCCCCGCTCTTATTTTTAATCAAAAATGTTTTTACAAGGATACATAATTATGACCTAAAATCATATACATATAGAATGCCAAAGATTCTAAAATCTGTCTAAATCTGACTGCCTCTAGGTCGGTTCAACCCCTGCAGTTGATCAAATGACTTGGTTCTTACCTCAGTCCCACAAACATAACATGCTAATTACGCTTTAGAAAGTTAATAATGAACTGGCTAGTTTAATTTGGATCAGACATCTGCGTTTATATAATTGGGTCATGCATATATTTAAATATTTACGTAGTTGTTTTGACTATGTTAACAAACAAATAGTTAGCTTGAGCGAAGGTTGGCAATAACCTGACATTAATAAGGGAGGAGAAGAAAATTAAATAAAAAGAAGGAAGGAGAAGATCGTTTGCTATTATCTTTACAACAATGTACTACGCACCTGTTTTCTTTTAATCCTAGCTATCACATCCTAACCAACTACACATTGTTATATCAAGATTCAAGACCCGACATACTCTTTACCTTTGTTGTACTAGAGTACACTATATTTGTCTTTATAATAAATTCCTTTCTGCTTGAAGAATTTTTGAGTTTCTTATTCTTTTTTAAATTCGAATACAACGAGAAGTGTAATTAGTGGTCATCTTCTCTTTGAGTTATTAGCCCGTTTTGTCAAGATAAACTTCTAAAATCAACTTATTTAAAAAGTATTTTTCTAAAAATTACTTATGGTGGAAAGTAGTTTGTATACGATTAATCAATTTAAAAAATATTTTTGAGCATCAATTAATGTTTGGTCAAACTTTTAAAAAGTGATTCTAATTGTATTTTCTCAAAAGTTCATTTCAACAAAGTACTTTTTGAAAAAAAAATCTTTTCTAGTTTCTGAAAAACATTTACTTCTACTCCTAAAAACTTGGCCAAACACCTCACTTTTTTTTAAAAAAAAAGATGAGCATTATTTGGAAGAAAAAAGATAAGCAGTTTTGACCTCCCAAAAAGCTTGGCCAAACAAGCTAATAATCTGGAATACTTAGGCATGTATGTTTATATTAAAGTATTCGAAATAGAATAAATCTCATGTGTCAATTTTGTCATAAGGACCCGTTTGACCATAAGAATTATTCATTTTTTTTTTGGAAATTTTTTTCACTTTTTTTTAAAATCAGTGTTTAGTCATGAAAATTTCAAATAGAATTTGAAAAACAACCAAACCCTTATTTTTTTTACCTTTTTCACGACCAAAACCTTCTTAAAAAGTACATTTCAACAACAAAATGTTATTTGTAAAAACTACGGTTAAACACAACTCCAATTCCAACTTCAAAAATTTAAAAAAAAAAGTGAATTTTTTTATTTCTATGGCCAAACGCCTACTTAAGGTAGCTTAAAGATAATTTCCCAACAAACGGTTGCCCAAGCTTGAATAGAAGCAAGACAATTTTACTCCTAAATTATTTGAAAAGAGACAATTTTATCCACCGTTCCCTGCAACTTATAACTAATTCACTTCACATGAGCCTCGCAAAAAATCTACGACACCACGTAAACTAGAATTTAATTACATTTTCAGCGGCTAGGAAGCTATCTAGAGTATAAAAGATACAATGTCCACAAATTAAATATTCAAAGACAAATACATATTTAGAGTTGTGTGCCGTTGATCTTTTTTTGGTTAAAATGGAAATATTATCTATATCTATATCTATATATTTGAATAACAGTTTAAATTGATTAGTCAAATACAAACTATCAACATTCAAAATTTCGATCTCTAATAAAAGAAGTTCCTTATTTGTCTTCTTTAGCTACTTTGTATACAAATAAAGGATCCATCACTAGAAGTTACTCGTATGAGTAGGTATCTAATAGCTCAGTTGATTGACTACCTGAATTTTTACATTATTAGTGAGGGTTCGAATCCCCACTTTATAATCTCCTCCCTCATTTTCCCCTTCCCCTACCCCTATGTTATAAAAAAAATTATACTATAGTATCATTTTGATTACACAGTTTACAGTATGTAGGGATGCAAATTAAACCTTCAAATACCAAGCTATGGTGACCCGGCCCATCACTAGAACAGAAAGAATGAGGAGCAGGACAAAACTGTAATACTAATTAATTCAGAAAATAGATATGCTAAACTACAGACATACCTTACATGCAAGTTGATTATATTGCTCCGAAAGACAAGAGATACATGCAGTTTATGAACTTGCTATTTTTGTTTTTTCCTCGGACATCAATTATTGCAAGAGGTATATATTGAAGCATTAAACAAGTATTTTCAAATTAAGTTATCAAGTTTCTGAATTAGGTTCTATTATTTTAAATTTTTTGTATTTACTTTCATCTAAAACTTTCTTGTTTTGATATTGTACTACATAATATTTATTGTTGTTTTAACTATTTATTAGAAAATCTAAATGCGATTGGTCAAAACCAAAAAAAAAAAAAGACAAGAATTAAATCTTGTGGGATACAACAATTGCAGGGAACGAGAAGTAAATATTACAATTGCTAGAAATGATAAACTAAAGATTACAACAAAATTGAAAATCAAGAATGAAACAAACTCCTTGTGTGATTTGCTGAGTCGAGTGATGACATTCTGTCTTTAAGACAAGATTGCCCCGTATATCTCCTTTTACCTTGTCGGACAATAGTCTCGCAAGATACAACAACAACTTAACAATTGAGCAAAGCAAACTCAAGTGTTACTCTTGAAGAACTTTGAGAGTAGTAACTTTTCTATATAGGAAGAAGAAGATGTTAGAAAATTCTGTAAATATTTCTAAGTGTAGTGAACAATTGAGCCAAATGGCTCAATTTATAGTGTAATGAGATGACCCTTCAACTAGCTAACTAATGGCCTTCAATAGCCATGTAATGTCACTTGTTGAGAGGGGTTACATTCAGCCAAATAATGGCTGAATTCATATGCCAAGTAATTGAGATTCAATGCTCCAACCAGCCCAAAGATCAGAACTTTCAAACTTCCCGTCTCAGCATTCTGCCTCCGAAGCGCCGCGGCTCTGTGAATTAGCGCCGCGGCTCCAGTGACTGGACACCCAATTAGCATCGCAACCCTTCACGGCTCCGCGGCGATTTCCGACTCATTTCATCTTACACTTCGTACACTTCTTCATTCGTTTACCAACGTGGAATACTTTGTCATTTGGCCAATAACCGTCCATCATTCTATTTCTCAAACGTATTACATACGTACCAATACCTCTTTCACTAATGAAATTTGTGATACTTGGCACTATGTGTGCACGTATGTGGAAACGACGTTTCCGACGTGCGGGGCTCCAATTGTTTGAGTCATAAATAATGGGATATACTTAATTCCACATTAGTAAATTTCCAACAAATCTTTGATACAATCTCCAAAAGGAGCTTTTGAAGAACTTAGTGAGATACATAGATCCTCAAAAACTAGACTTCAAATGAAAACTATATACAAATTATTATTTTTTCTCGTTTTTGTGATAAAAAAATAAATTAAGACCCCTCATTGAAGTTCGGCTTTAGGCCTCCAGCAATGTTGGGCCACCCCTGTAGATATATACCCCGAGGTGGAGCCGTTCTTGTCCAACTAGTGTCAATTGACATTCATTCGCCGTAAAACCATACTGTGTAAATAGGTACCAAACGAAACATTTGTACGTATATATCCTATATATTGAATTCCCTTAATAATTTCATATGTTTAAATTTTTGTATTTTAACTTTTCTTAGTGAAAATTCTGACTCGCCATTGACACTTTAGTTGCCTATATTTTGAGGTCGTTGTACTAGGGGCCGGCGGTGAAGAAGGTAGGTGATGAAGCCACCAAATATTTGTCTATACACATAAATGCACGCCGTTGGCTTTGGTTTCGTATCAAACTTGGTTTACAAAATATCCTTCAATAAAAATAGGTTTAGTTTCATGTAGTGACCTAACAGCTAAGGTAGGGTGAGGTAAAAGCTTATCGATTGTTCAACATTCATAAATGCTACCACATTCATCGATCTTATATTGTTGACTATTATTGGAACACTTTTCAAATAAAAGAAAAGGGTGTAGGAACATTGTACTTGGAGAAGAATTCCAATTAAGCAAAAACGTGTATAATAAGTTCTTAAGGGGTCGTTTCATATACATATACGTATTAATTATATGAGGATTATTATGGAGAAATTGTTATATAGGGGATCATCATAAAAAGGGAATTAATATCATTACTTGGTAAATAATAATGTAAAAATTGTTACACTTACAGTACAATTCATGGAATGTTATGTATGGATTACTTACTTTAAGATAATTTTTTACTTCAAATACTTCTATCGTGTATAGCTAATTTATGTTTTCTTATTCCGCATTATGTTAGCTCGTATAAAATATATAATACACAAAACCACCATGATTTAATGTGTGTATTATTCAATACCGTCAACCATTTGCACATAATTAGTTATGCAAGGACTATTTGCTTCTTACAGGCCAACCCAAATACTGTGCGAATTATTTATGCACAAATTATTATTTTCTTAGTTCCATTCAACCAAACACAGTAATACATTTTACTTTGTGCGAGATTTTATATTAGATATTATTTTCTCTAACCTCTCCAACCAAACGAAGAAGTGTTTTTTCTACTAAGATGTATTGATAATTAATAATTAATAATATGGTCAATTATGACAAAATTTGTATCCAGGAATAATTAGTTATTAATTGTATATACATTCTAAAAACAATTATCTGGTTATAAAGTAAAACGCTAACATATAAAAAAGTTACCAGTGAATAAAAGAGATAAATTTACTTAAGTAATGAAAGTGATTTGTATTAAATTTGCTTGTCCTAACTAGAATATCTTTTGCTTTTTGGCTATATAGGTTTCTAAAGATCCATGTGGTCTTGAAACGTCTTGGAGGAACAATAGGGGTCCTTGATGGTGCTAGAAAAGCACAAAAAATCAAACTCATGAGTTGATATTTATGTATTGGGTTTTGCAAAAATTACTCAGGAATTTGAAGAATAGTTCCAAGTATGGAATTTCTTCATCTATTTTTTATATATATAGTTAATAGTGAAAAGATTTACATGCAACATTAGCCTTGATCACTGGAATTTGAACTCGTAATATCACAGTTCAAATTATAATTTTGTAACTACGCTGCCTTATGGTGAGCATGAAAAAAGTCTTTCAAGTATTATCTTTTTCTCCTTAGAGAATGTGACTTATCATTCTTAACCTGTTTATTAATTCACGGTTTAAAATTGCAATTTACAAGGTCATGTTTTTCCCAAACTACAAGGTTATGACAAGCCGTTTGGGATCACCAAAGGATGTACACTACTAAACAATCTCTATTTTTTTCTTTTTTTCATTGAATTTTTCATTGAAATTTGTTCAGTAGCTATTTTCACTTAATGTTGGTGAAAAAAATCATAAATAGCAGTGTTTTCACATGAAAAAATTAGAAAGTTCCCCAGCGTTACAATGAGAACTTACTTCCCACCATACATTTTTCCAGTAAGCTGATTCGGAGAAAAAATTATATTTTATAGCACAAAATTTCCATTGAATATCGGTAGCAAAAACCTCTGTTTTTAATAGTGGTGGTGCAGTGGAATATGAATTTGTTCCTCCCTTAACCAGAGGTCTCGGGTTCGAACCCTGGATATGAAATTCTTTTTGGTAGGGAGCGCTTCCCTCATAAATGGTCTCTACCCGGTGTAAATCCGAATATAGTCAGACTCCAATACGAGTATCGGACGTCAAGTAAGAAACCAAAAAAGAAAAAGCCTGGAACTTTGACATCCTTTTATGTATTAGATCATTGCAGGCCCTAATATGGCAACCATGGTAACAATTTCAGTGGTAGCTTGACATCAGTATTTAGCATGTACCCATCTTTTTTAACTTTTTTGTAAATATGCCAACTTCAGATATAATGTATGAAGTTACATATGACTGAAGTTCATACAAAAATAATTGAACTTCAGTTATATATGGTTTAAGTTCATGCAAAAATGACTGAAATACAAGTGTGCAACTATGATTGAACTCCGGCCATATATGACTGAAGTTCAAGAAAAAATAGCCGAAATGCGGTAAAAAAATTCTTGAACTTTATCCATATAAAACTTCATACACTGTATCTGAAGTTAGACTTTATCAAGGATAAGTTCAAACATTATATGTAAAGTTGTCCAAAGTGGATGCACGTTCAAAAATATTTAAAAAGTGGAAAAAAAATTAAATGACTGCGTCAAATCGAGTACGGCAATTCGCATGATTGCCCTATTTTAGGGTGGTCTTTAATTTTTGTCCCTCAAATTGATGGTCTTTAATATTTGCCCTCCATCTAAAAAAATAATCGAAAATATCTTTGAGGTTATGGTTTCGAATCTCAGTAGAGTCAAAAAGAAAAAAATTCAGAAGGCAAGATTTCATTAGAAAATATGCCTATTCGATCAAAAATTGTATAGAGATTATGCCTTAAGGGTTTTTCGGAAACAACCGCTCTACCTATCAATAGAGGTAAGGTATGCGTACACTCTACCATTCCCACGTTGTGGAATTTCACTGGATATGTTGTTGTTGTAGTATTATGCCTTAAGGGGCATATTTTCTATTTAACTATGCATGGAGACAAAGTTTCATTGAAAAATTAAGATTATGCCTTGTCCGGCTAGTTACATAGAAACTATGCCCCAAGGGAAATAATCTATGTATTACTTTGGCCGAATAATCATAAGTTCCTTGCGATTTTTCTTCTTTTTTGTCTTTTTGGGGACTCAAATTAAGAATCTCTGATTTAGTAGACCCGCGAATAAAGAGTGCTTTGGCCCACAAATTTTCATTAAATAAAAAGTATGGGCAAAAATAAAAAACCAACGAATTGAGGAGCAAAAATTAAAGACCAACCCTTATAAGGGGCATTCCACACAATTTTTAAATCGAGTATCCGTGCAGTTTTCATGAAACCATGATCCAAATACTTGGTCTCTAATGATAGTCCAAACATAAGGAATATTTAATGGTGTAGAATATATCTAAGAGATACTTATCTATAGTATATATTGTTTAAATAAATTGCAAAGCATAACTATAATATCTATTTGAATTATCTATCGTAGCTACATTATATATTTAAAGTAGAATACTCTATTTTTTTTATTATTGATTGAGAGTCTTAGGACTAGGATTTGAGATATTTCTTCTCCCTCCACCGCCGTCGGCCATCACAACTCGCCGCCAGAGCTCCGGCGAAACCCTTTGCTTCAGATCTGGCAGTATCACTGAGTATATCTTTCAGCACCTGTAGAAATTTTGGTTGACTGGTTGGGTAGGAGCAATTTGTGTTGCTACTTGGTTTTGTTGTTGTCTTTGTTTTACTCATGATCACTTGTGAATGCTCCATCCATACTTAGTGCTCAATGACTTTGGTTTGCTTATGAAGCCATCAAGAGATGGTGATTTTAGACAGTGAAGGTGACGATGACGGTGACAGATTCGAGAGTGGCCATACAGATCTGGTCGTCATCTGGTCGGTGTCGGAGTTCAATGTCATTTTCCAGCATGTCAGCTCAGATTTGAGCTTATTTATTTTTTTGTATTTTAAATCAGAGTGTATTTTTTGTATTTGGGTATATTTTATTTCTTGTAATCAGTATTTTGAGTGTATTAATTAATTTTTAATGTAAAATTCAGTGTTTCTTTATGTATTTTTCGCTTGTATTTTGAAGGAAATCTTTTTTATACAAATAAATAAAGCTAATTTTAATATAGCTGAATATTTCCTATATTTTTTTGTATTTATGTTGTTTGAATACAACCGATTTTAAATACAATAAATTGAATACAATATAAAAATAGCTATAAATGAATACAGTTGAGTTAAATACATTTGGCTATACATAGTCATTTGTGAACACCTTGTGTTACTGAAGAGTCGTCCGACTTCTTGTGACCGAATTAGAGAGGTTTTTACCGCTGACGGATCTATTCATTAAAAAGAATCGATTCAATATATTTCTTATGTACCTATAGGTACTATATTGAATTTGAATCAGATTTTGGATCAATCAATATTGAGTGACTGCCTCTATGGGCTATGTTGCTTTGCTTTATCAGATCAATTAGTGTGCAGTGGGAAAACTCTTTCACAAGTCCCTACCGACTCTGAGGTGCGAAAATATGGGGAGCAAACATGATTAGATACCCTGGTAGTCTATGTTGTAAATGATGAGTGTTCGCCCTTGGTCTATGCGGGATCAGGGGCTCAGCTAACGCGTGAAACACTCTGCATGGGGAGTACGGCCGCAAGACCGAAATTCAAAGGAATTGACGGGGCATATGAGTTCATGGATGCTTCTTTCTCTTCGTGTAGCCGGGTGGGAAAGTTGAAGCTTTCTAAGAATGGAGAACCCTAGATGGTTTTGGTCAAGCAACCGCTACATTTCTCGAACGACTACAACCTACATAACTTTTCTCCCTCTTTTCAAGAAAGTGAGTCTCAGACCATATGTAGTTCTTGGCATTTTTATACAGTTGGAATAATGTTCATTTCCAAAGATGAACAAAACCCTAGCTTCTAGAGTTCGCTGTTTTTTCCACGTCGGAGAAGGGCTTATACTGCTCGCCTTTGGAAAAGCTCTCCCCCGGTCCATCGTACTGGAGCGATTCGAGAAGAACGATTAGTTTCCTTTCATCCGGCTCAAGTAGGTACACCAAATAAAGAAATGAGTTTCTTATCTGGTGGATCTGATCTATAGTTAGGGGAAATACATACCAAAAGGTTCGAAGAAGGTAGGCGCATAAGGTTGGTAGTGAGAGAACTCTTAGTACCTGCATACCCAAAAGAGGGCATTGGTTAAAAAACAATCATTTGATTTTCTTTCTTGCTCTCCCTTAGCAGCGGAAAATGAGTTTATCTTCTGCCTAGCTTTGGTAGATTTCCCCCAACGGAAAAAGAATTCATTGCCTATCCATGTTGATGAGATCAGACATTGTAAGCGTAGCTATGCTCCCACTATATGATAGTTGTCTGCTTGCCGCTCTTCTCATTTCGAGTGAATTGAATTACTTCAGCTCGGATGCCTTTGATCAAATGGAAGGATGGATGCATGCCTGCCTTTCCACGAGAGATTCCCAGTCTTACACTTATTTGAAAGGGTAAATGATCTCCAAGAAGAGAGAGTGGTGATCGTATTTGACTGGAGGCAGATTCCGGACAGCAGCTTCAGCGAAGAAAGAAGCTGGAGGAATCCATGCTTAATAGGGGCTTCTTTAACAGATAGGCTGGTGAATGGCAAAATCAGTAGATGCCAGACTTGTAACATTTCACCATACGCGTACTAAAAGCGCGATATTGGAATGAAAGTGATTGACAAAGGAACTCCTATAAGTGTTCCGATCGGGGGAGTGTCGAAAGCCCTTTTTGGTTTGGGACTGAGCTAACGCGCCTTTACATTACAATAAGCTCAAGTGCATGTATTTACTCGGGCTAATCAGCCTTTTTAAAGTTTATGTTAACAGAAGAGCGGATCCAATACCAAGACGCTTGAGAGAAAAGACTAGCCTTGTATATACGCTATTTCTGTTTATGTGAGAGGTGCCCAAAGCTAGAAGCAAGATTTCGAGTATTTTTGAACCAGGAAACACTTGATTTCCATTTCGGTTGTAGGTGTAACCAACCTACTATTAAGGATATGACATAAAGAAATAATATTGACCAAATAAGGAAGATTATGACCCCCAACAAAAAAGGAATGACATTTTTGGGGAATATCCCGCTTAAATAGACTAAATTGAAGAAAGGGAGGATATCCGAAAGGCTCAGAGATTTAAACATGAAAATAGGTCATTCTGGACCTTTTCCTCATGGAACGAGAAGATCGATGCCACTAGCTCCCGGACCCTGCTACTAAGAAGGATGTTCACCTCAATAAATATTCTATATACATAGCCATAATAGTCCATTTTTTCGAAGTAGCTAAACAATTGAATCGGCTGGTATAAAATCAACTACACATTAATCTTCTTATATTCTATTAATAAAATTCTTTTTTATGTCCACATGTTTGCGCTAGACGAACTAAGAGTAAGTAAAATAAAAAAAGCAGCTGGCCCTACATGTAAAATCTTGACGCGAGAGTCTTTGTCCAATGAGAATCAAAATTTTTTTTGGACAAGACAAGGAAAGGAACTCGCCCTTGGTGTATGCCCGCATTTTTCCCCCCTACAAAGGGCCATTCCCAGAATAGTGGGCCTCCCGACCTATTCACACAATTTTTTTTCGAAAAAATGGGAAATTCTCTTTCCTCTCTCCAAAGTTTCCCTCCAAATCCACAGTTCCACTACTTTTTTCCTCTCTCTAATCTCTTCAACCCTACCCGAACTCCATTGGAGATTAGCACACAATTATCGCCTCCTAGGAGAAAAAGTAATTTCCTTTTCTTATAATTTTCCAAAAGTTTCAACTTGAGTTTGTTATGTGCTGCAGTGTTCATTTTGATGATTGTTGGGGGGTGCGGGGGGGGGGGGGTTGTGCTGCTATTGTTTGAAATCTTGCTAGGTTCGTCTGCAAGAACAAATCTTTTGACTGGTTTTGACAAGAATTTAGATATGAGTTCTATTTGGTATTGGCCAATATTTCGTTGTTTTCCATAGACATCAAAAGGTTGCAAATTGCAATTCCAAGAATTCGGGTTATATTTAATAGAAACTTTTAGTTTATTTCATTTTGCTCTCTCTTGTTTTCTTTAAAAATTGGCTCAAATTTCTGCTCTCTGCCCTATTCAGATTAATAGTTTGGTTAACCTTTGCTGATATTCTGTTGTGACATAGTCTGAATAATCACAAGGTTTTAGGAAGTTAGTTTGACTTGCATTGTGTTAGTATGAGGACTAAGTAATATTAAAGTTATTCACTTTCTGGCTATAAAGTGTTCTAAAGATATACAATGCTTCAATTCATTTAGTCTTGCTTTGTGGCTTTATAGTTGATAAGTTGCTACGATGGATGAATCATCACACCATTGTTGAAAATCATAAATTTTTGAAAGAGTTCAAAGTGCTATTAAATGTTATTATTTGGAAGTCATATGAGACAATGTGGGATTATGGAAAACGGAAAGTATCAGGTAAATTGTGACAGGTTTAGTAATATACTTTTGCATGAAGTAGAGAACTCCAAGTATTAAGTATCAGGAAAAATGAGCTTTAGGGATAAGAAGACCACATTCGTCAAATTATACAGTTGCGAACTGTTGCCTCAATTTTATATGACAAGCTTAGTCCTTGTATCCTTGGACACTTTACGGGCTCATCCTAAGAAGCCATCAAAGTTTCGGTTGGAAATCTATGGTTTCCGAGATTATTTTCACAATCTTATAAGATTAATTTTCTTCAAATTATAAGTCGTTTCTAAGTTGACTTGTGTGCTTCATATTCTTGTAATTGGCTATGCTGTCTTGTTTTTTTCTTCTTTTAGATGCAACAAAAATAAGCATTTAGAGCAGGAGTCTGTTGGCCCTATAGTGTCTCATGTTTGGAACATTAGCTCAGTTTCCCGATCTTTGTGGTGTTCGGCTGATTAAGTTGTGCGAAGCTTTTGATCTAATTTTTATATGCTCACATAGAACTGATTTTGTATTTCGATCACTTTCTGAACAAGCTCAACCTTCAAAATATTCTTTTACTTTTGTCTCTTCTTAATATAGGAGTAACGCTTTCTTAGTGTTCTTTCAGTAGACATTCTTTTGGAAGTTGCCAATCTGTACCTCTTAAAGGTTGTTGAATGATTTTCTCGTTCATTGATGATATGACTGTTGGGATACAATTGTTGTAGGGAATGAGAAGTAAGTAACTATTACAATAGTAGAAAGGATAAACAAACTATTACAATAGAACTGGAAATCAAAACCTTACAAACTGCTTGTGTGATTTGCTGAGTCGAGTGATGACACTCTGTCTTTACGACAAGATTGCCTCGTATATCTCCTTTTACGGTGTTGAGCAATAGTCTCACAAGATACAACAACAACTTTAATAAGTGAGCAAAGGAAATTCAAGTGTTACTCTTGAAGAACTTTGAGTATAGTAACTTTGCTAGAGAGGAAGAATATGAACTCTGAAAATTCTAGAGTATTTTCTAAGTGTTGAGTGTATTGTGTTTCAATTGATCAAAGGCCTCAATTTATAGTGCAAGTAGAAGACCCCTCAACTAGCCAACTAATGGCCTTCAATAGCCATGTAATTGCACTTGATTGAGGGTTACATTCAGCCAAATAATGGTTGAATTCATGTGCCAAGTAATGGAGAATCAATGCTCCAAAACCAGCCCAAACGTCAGATTTTTCCAACTTTCCGTCGCAGCATTCTGCCTCTGAAGCGCCGTGGCTCCGACTGTGTGGCGCCGCGGCCCTTCACGGCTCCGCGACGATTTCTGACTTGTTTCATTTTACACTTTGTACACTTCACACTTCTTCCTTCTTTTACCAACGTGTAATACTTTGTCATTTGGCCAATAACCGTCCATAATTCTATGTCTCAAACGTATTACATACGTACCAATATCTTTTTCACTAATGAAATTTGCGATACTTGGCACTACGTGTGCACGTGTGTGGAAACGACGTTTCCGACGTGCGGGCCCAATTGTTCGAGTCATAAATTAATGGGATACTTATTTCCACATTTAGTAAATTTCCAACAATCCCCTCTTGAAAGAGATTTGGCGCACACACATGGTGCCTTTTCTAGCAATCTTTCAGCGGACCGATGTTGCATCTGGATAGGTAGCATATGCTTTGAACCTTCCATAGTTGAATATCATCGGACTTACTTACTGCGCGGTGAACGTGATGTCTTGAACCGTCAGTATTTAGTGTAAGCCAAGTCAACGGTACCAACACAACAACTTCCTCTACTCAGTTCTTCGTAATGTTTTGTCCGTTGTGGCCGTGTACACTTCTTGGTTTCTTAAGTACGTTTATTTGAGGCGGCCTGTCCTCGCACTTAAATAGGTGGTCTCCTACAAGGTATCATGCTATACTCCACTTTACAAGTGTTAGGAACCATTAAAAAATTTTCCAAACCTAACCTTAATCGGTGAAGATCATTGAAGGTTTTGGAAGCTTAACCTTCACCCACACTGCAAATAGCACTTATAGTCTATCGCGTGAACGACTTTGGATTTGGTGTTTCTTTACAGAAATCACTATCTGAAGTGCTCATGTTTCCACCGAAGCGATCAACTGAACCTTTACAGCTTAGTTTTCCTATTGAACCTAATTCCTGGGATCTCCAGTCAGTAAGGTTGGGTTACCACTGTATTGATCATTATACTTTGGGTTTTAAGCCCATTCTCCTAGACAGGCAGAACATCCGATCTTTGGGTAAGTCCTTTGTCAACGGGTCTGCTATGTTATCCTTTGACTTTATGTAATCAATGGATATTATACTCGTGGTGATCAGTTGTCTAACGGTCTTATGCCTCCGTCTAATATGACGAGACTTGCCGTTGTACATCGCATTCCGTGCCCTTCTTAGAGCCGACTGGCTGTCGCAGTGGATCATTACAGAAGGTACGGGTTTGTTCCAGCACAGAACATCCTCTAAGAAGTCGTGAAGCCACTCAGCTTCTTCTCCTGCTTTGTCTAAAGCGATACTCTGATTCCATCATGGATCGGGCGATGCAAGTTTGCTTAGAGGATTTTCAAAACACAGCCCCACCACCAATTGTAAATACATAACCACTGGTGAACTTGGTGTTCTCTATGTCAGATATCCAGTTTGCATCACTGTACCCCTCTAGTACAATTGGATACCTCGAATAGTGCAACCCATAAGTTAGCATGTATTTCAGGTATTGTAGTACCCGATTCAACGCCTTCCAGTGATCATCACTGGGAGGCGCTACGGCGCCGCGGCTTAGACGGTGTGGCGCCGCGGCCCTTCAC
This sequence comes from Anisodus acutangulus, assembly GCA_029783415.1. Lineage (NCBI taxonomy): Eukaryota > Viridiplantae > Streptophyta > Magnoliopsida > Solanales > Solanaceae > Anisodus > Anisodus acutangulus. The sequence continues at coordinate 13,656,913 of CM056492.1, forward strand.
GGCTCCGCGGCGATTTTCGACTCGTGTCATTTTACACTTTGTACACTTCTTCCTTCTTTTACCAACGTGGCATACTTTGTCATTTGGCCAATAACCATCCATAATTCTATGTCTCAAACGTATTACATACGTACCAATATCTCTTTCACTAATGAAATTTGAGATACTTGGCACTACGTGTGCACGTGTGTGGAAATGACGTTTCCGACGTGCGGGCCCAATTGTTCGAGTCATAAATTAATGGGATATACTTATTTCCACATTTAGTAAATTTCCAACAATGACCTCATTCATTGTATTCAGGGCTCATAAAAACAGCACAACATATGAGTATACAATCCTTGGTGATATATTTAGTCATTGCCTTTTTCTAGAAAAAGTTACAACCCTAAACAAAAGTGAAAGACGTCAAATTAAAATAAGATTCAACTTCTTGCTGCTCTCGTATTATCTGAATTAGTATTTTTTAAAGTTAATTTTGTACTTTAATTTACTTTGTGGATGTTTTGTCTTGCAGGTGAAGTGTAGATACATGTTGAGGCAAGGAAGTGGAACGATCATTTGAGGTCTGTTGTCATCTTGGGTTTCAATCCTGATAACTATTCTACACTGGACTGTTTGTGCCTGTATTTGTTTTTATCTGGGTTGTTCTTTGTATTGTTGCTCAAGAAATCCATCTTATGAGGACTTTACAGACAAGGGATCTAGAGTAGATTATCTTCCCTTTGTTGTTCATTTGAAAGTTTCCCTCTTTTTTCTTTTACTTTTACCTTTTCTGTGGTGGTGGGGGTATTGGAAGGTTTCTCTTGAAGCATAGACCTGAAGATGGAAATAGAAAAATCGCAATCTTATGGTGAAGGAGGAGCGGAGGCAATATTAAATGTTCAACCCAACACATCAATCTCTATTGCTTATCACCATCTCTTTGGTCCTCATGATGATTTAATGCTTCTTGAGCTTGATGAGAAGCTCCTACCTGATATTCTCAATCAAAGGTATGTGGTATCATTCAGTAAAGTTCTTCAATTAGCTATTATTTATCTAGTTTGAGATAAATTTATTCTTATTCTGTAGAGTAACATTAAGAGGGCAGCCAGATGAAGATGCAGTTCTCTGTAGTCAGTCAAAAACTTATGCCATTAAATTTGTCGGAACTTCTAATTGTGTATTCCTTATACCTCCGTCCAACCTATCAATTTCGCTTGGAGCTTCACGAAACTCAAATGAAAAGGATCATGACAATCCGACGGTTGCTTCTGTCATCAAAGTAGTACCTGGAAGTATGGAACTTGTTGAGGTTGCTCCTAGATTAGACAAGCTCAAGTTGCTTCTCTCAGAAAACCCTTATGGTTTCGATGAAGTGTCACAAATGGATACCGAATCGACGCACAGAAGCAGGGGCTTGTATGCATGGAATGACCTCATTGAGAAGGTGCAAGCCAGTGACGAGGAACTGTGCACAGGGTTGCGAGCTCTTTCTGCAGTAGAGATAGATGGATATTGGCGACTTTTGGATGAGAACTTTGTGGATGAGATTCTGAACCTGCTTTTGCATAATGCAGTGCTGAATGACTGGCTTTTAAGTGCTCTAAACGAAGATGAAGTTTTGCGTGTACTGGAAGCAGACGGATTTCCTAGCAAAATAGTAAGGCATTGTTTGGAAGTTTATGGAAGTAAGGTGGATGATGACACTAGAGGCGGCTGTACATGGAGGTTGGAAGAGAGGCCAGTTTGTGTGCATCTTGCTAGAGTAATCCTCAGAGGGAAAAAAATGAAACTTGAAAGATTTATGGAGGAGTGGAGAAAGAAAGTTCCAGAAGGGATGAATGCAAGTTTTGATGTGCTAGAAGGGGAAGTCTTAACCGAAAATCTCGGGATAGAGACTCGGATTTATGCTTTTAGTGTTTCTTCACTGTCATCTGTGCCCGCTGAACGGTTTTCCAGACTATTCCAGGAGAAGCCGAAGTGGGATTGGAAAGAACTGCAGCCATTTGTCAGGTTGGATTTTACGTTTCATTGCCTAAAATTTCAATCTTGTTTCTTTCATCTTACTTGATGCTTGAAATGTCATATGCAATGAATGTATAGGGATCTGAAGGTACCAGGACTTTCTTCAGAAGGTTTACTACTCAAGTACACTAGAAGAACTCAACCAAGCGCGGATGCTGAACCAATTTTCAGTGCAAGATAATCTTTGTGCGTAATGTTCCACAATTTGGATGATTTGCTAGACTTGTAAAGAGGAAGGAGATGATGTAATGTAAACTTGAGTTTGGAATTTGTTAACAAGTTTACTGTCTAGTTGCTTGCCTCTGCAATCGTTTTGGGATAAACTCGTCTCCCTTGTTTTAATACACGTAGCAGCTCCTTATGTAACAGTAAGAAATGTACCAGGGAGAAGAGACTATTGAGTTGCATCTTGTGTGTTGGAGCTCATTTATTTCTCAGTACAAATTTGCATCTTAGGCCAAAGTCTCTCCTTACCCTCCAATGTTAGACATTCATATTTTAATTGTATGTTTCTGCCTGTGATTTTAGTGCAGTATCAAAAACAATTATTTCCTCGTCTTCTCTAAATTTTGATTAAAAAGTGAAAAGTGCTGTCAAAATTTGAAAGAGAATTTATGCTTGATTCTGATCAACGAATAAATTGTTTGTGTCAGGGAAAAAAAGGAAAGCTTAATTAACAAGATTACATTTACAAGAGGGCATTAATTTGGATTTTCTTAAACCAAAATCTAAATGCCTTCAAGTCATAGATACTCCTTTAAGGGGATGTGAAAGTGAGAAAGAAAACGAGTTTGACGAAGAAAATATGAGAAAGTCGAAAAAAGGAAGAAAAAGAAAATATTTTTTTCTCGTTTAGATGGTAAAAACTAAAAAATTGTGAATTATAGTACTTAATTGTTTGAAGAAAAAAAAAGAGGCTCGTAATCCATACACAGTAAATAAAGTAAAATATTAAAATAAAAAAAATAATCTGCTTGATTTATCGTAAATCCAACATTTTATCGCCAGTGTCGTAATCAAATCCGACGGACCAACTTGTAGGGCTTTGTTGGTTCAGTGGACCAGTCCAGCTGGTCCACCCCATACGTCCAAGGTGGACGGCCATGCCCCAATTTTGGACCAGTAATTTCTGGCCCAATTGCTTCCTTGTATTTGTTCGAGTACCCATATAATATATCCAACACATTTAATTAAATCCGAAATTCAATTCGACTTAATTAAATAATTTCTATCAAATAGAAATATTCCATAATTATTATAAATTAAATATCTCGACTCTCAATCGAATATTTAATACTTTCTCAATACAATCTTAGATCGAAGAAACAACCGTATATAGTGTGACTCTATACGCCTTCACATATCGACATTAATCTAATTAAGGTCTATACGAAACTCCTAGACTGCGTTGTATGACGAATTCAATATGTGAAGTACGTTTACATGAATCCAACAAACTTAACCTTTATGCGGAACTATAAATTCTTTTCATTCGCGACACACTCGATTAAACTTAGGATTTGTCAAGTGTCTATCCAAATGGCTTAATCACTTTATCTCACATTTATTAATTGACAACTAGACCATATTCTAAATATGTCTATTGCATCTTGCACTGGCCAATTTTTAGTCAACCTAATAACATTGAGAAGTTGAGTGCTCTCTCGAATTTTCAATCGAGGAATGAATTCTATTCTTGGCTCAACTACCACCTTGATTTACATCCTGATGCACCCAACACAAACCGTATCTTATCCAGAAGGAATTTAAGCTTAGAACTTGGTCAAAGTACATCATTCTGTAAACAAGGTGCGTATTGACCTCAAGTCAAATGACCTTTATATTCCACACGCCGATAACACTATAGACATGTATAACAAATAGTTTATCGGCAAGGTATACCAATACTTCTCCAAAGTATTCATGTGTCCATCATGAGTAACCATTACTCGTAGTTGTGAGACATACTACATTCTCTAAGAATGTGATGCAGACCACATGTCGGCTTATAACATATCATCGATATCCCATTCTCGATGATCATTAGTTGAGGCTATTTTGAGAGTTACGTTCTATTATTAATATCTCACTCTATTAATGATCATGTAAGCTCAAGGGATGCACATAGATGAATAATTGCAAACAATCAAATAATAATTCAATAATTGCAAATGCCATAAATATTAATCTCATTAATAATACGAATATGTTCAAGTACATTTTGTCCCTAATATAGATTGTCTCTAGGACATACATACTTTCAATCTCCCACTTGGCCTAGAGTCAATCTCCAATGTATCTAATACCCATGTTTTCGAAATGACCATTATGCTTAGCTAAGCTTAATGGTTTAGTAAATGGGTCAGCTAGATTATAATATGTGGGAATATAGTCTAGATCTATTTCTTTAGATTCCACTATCTCTCTTAATATGTGGTATTTCCTCTGTACATGTTTGTTTCTGTTTGTTGATCTTGGTTCCTTAGCTTGCGCAACCACACCCGTGTTATCACAATATATCGTTATTGGATGACTGACACTTGGAACAACCCCTAGTTATTTTAAGAACTCAGATATCGAGACAACTTCTTTACCAACTTCCGATCCAGCAATGTACTCAGCTTCAGTCGTCGAATCAGCAGTGGTTTCTTGCTTGGAACTTTTCCAACTTACTGCTCCACCATTGAAAATAAAGGCATATCCAAACTGTGACTTGAAGTCATCAAGATCTGTTTGGAAGCTAGCATCAATGTACCCAGTAGCGACTAGCTTCTCTTGCCCACCATAGACTAAGAAATATTCTTTAGTTCGTCTAAGATACTTAAGAATATTCTTGACTGCTTTGTAGTGTTCTTCCCCAGGATTCTGCTGGAATTTGCAAGTCATGCTAAGTGCAAAGGCCACATCTCCCCTAGTGCAGGTCATGGCATACATGATTGATCCTACAGCTGAAGCATATGAGATCCTCTTCATGCGTTCAAGTTCTGTAACAGTAGAAGGACAATCCTTCTTAGATAATTTGATGACTTGACCCATATGAAGACCTCATCTCTTGGAGTTTTCCATTGAGAAACGTCTTAGCACTTTGTCTATGTATATAGACTGTGATAACACTAACAATTTATTAGGTCTATCTCCGTAGATCCTAATTCCAAGAATGTAGTAGGCTTCACCTAAGTCCTTCATCATGAAGGTGCTGGACAACCATTCCTTCACTGATTGCATAAGAGACTTATCGTTTCCCATGATTAATATGTCATCTACATATATGATAATGAAAACAATACTCCCTTTCTTGCGTTTACTATAAACGCATGGATCCTCCTTTCTTCTGACAAAGTCAAATGATTGATAGCTTTGTCAAAACAAATATTCCAACTCATTGAGGCTTGCTTAAGTCCATAAATGGACTTTTGTAGTTTGCATATTGATTTGGGTTTTGACTTGGATGTAAAACCCTCAGGTTGTATCATATACACTTCATCAATTAGATTTTCATTGAGGAAAGCGGTCTTAACATTTATCTGCCAAATCTCATAATCATAGTATGCAGCTACTGCAAATAAAATCCGAATGGACTTAATCTTTGCAACTGGCGAAAATGTTTCATCATAATCGACCACAGGCCTCTGATTGTAACATTTTGCTACCAACCTAGCTTTGTAGGTTTGCACCTTGCCAAATGCATCAAATATTCTTCTTGAAGACCCATTTGCATCATATGGGTCTAACCCCTGTTGACAAATCAACCAAGTTCCAAACTTGATTGACATGCATTGAGTCCATTTCAGATTTCATGGCTTCTTGCCATCTTTGCGAGTCAATGTCTAACATAGCCTCGCTATAGGTTGCATGCTCATCATCATCAGAAATATCTATCTCATTTTGACTTTCAATAAGGAGATTAAGTCTTTAAGGATGACGATGAGTCCTAGTGGACCTACAGAGTTGGTTATTATGCGTTTCTGTGCTTCTTGTATTTTGATCATGAGAAGGTTCTTGTGTGTTTCCACCACTATGAGAGTTTTTAGGAATATCATCTACATGTGTTTCCTGAATGGAAGGATGTACAACCATTGTATCATCTTCCATTGGTTGTGTATGAGAATCTTGCATTTCTGCATCAATCATCACATCACTCCCACTGGCTGAAGGTTGTACTCTAAGTAACACACATTCACCAAATACTCCCACTGAATTCTTGTCTAGGTCATTCGATAAGGATTCAACCTCTATGTTGCTTTGTGGTTCTTTAATTTCTTCAAGTTCTATCTTATTGTAACTCTGTTCCTTGTAGACATAGTCTTCCTCAAGGAAAGTTGCATTTCTGGAAACAATGACCTTATGTTCTCTAGGAAGATAGAAATAATATCCTCTCATTTCCTTAGGATATCCCACAAAGTAACATTTCTCACTTTTAGATTCCAACTTGTCAGTAGGCATCTTCTTTACATATGCAGGGCAGCCCCAGGCTCGCATATGTGTAAGAGCAGGCTTCTTGCCACGCCATATCTCATATGGCGTTTTCTCTACTGACTTTGAAGGAACTCTATTCAAAATATAGATTGAGTTTTGTAAAGCATAGCCCCAAAGGTATGTTGGAAGAGCTGAAAAACTCATCATGGATCTGACCGTATCCAATAAGGTTCAATTTCTCCTTTCAGCAACGCCATTCATTTGTGGCGTTCCAGGAGGTGTCCATTCTGATTGGACTCCATGAAGTTTTAAGTAATCTATAAATTCTCTACTCAAGTATTCACCTCTTCGATCTGATCGAAGAGTCTTGATACTCTTTTCAAGTTGTTTCTCTACGTCTAACTTATACTCCTTGAATTTCTCAAAGGTTTCGGACTTGTGCTTCATAAGATACACATATCCAAACCTTGTGAAAACGTCTGTAAAAGTTATGAAGTAAGGAAAACCTCCCTTAGCTTGAGTGGAACACGGCTCACATATATCTGTATGGACCAACTCAAGTGTCTCTTTGGCTCGCACACATTTCTCAGAAAGTGGTTTGTTGTTCATCTTTCCTCTCAAACAAGATTCACAGTCATCATAGGACTCCAATTCAAATGGTTCCAGGTAGTCTAACTTTCTTAATCTTGTTATCCTTGATTCATTGATATGACCAAGTCTACAGTGCCATAAGTAGGTGTGATTTCTTGGATTACTTATTTTAGCTCGTTTGTTTTGCACATTGAGAATTTCACGATTACAATTGAGAATATATAAACCATTCACAAGCGGAGCATTTCCACAAATAATACCATTCAAAGATAGTATATAACTGTCATTAGCAATATATCATGAAAACCCCTCAATGTCTAACATTGGAATGGAAATAATATTCCTCGTAATCGAGGGAACAAAATAACAATTATTAAGTTCTAATGTAAAACCCGAAGGTAAATCTATAGGAGTCCGATTTTGTATTCAAATGTCAGGATGGGAATTCAGGAAAACAGTAGGAGAAATTTTACAATGGAAAGATTTGGTGCAGTGATTTGGTGTGAGCATTATTTAACAAGGATGATCTCATATTAAGAAATTATATTCCTTCCGGAAAATATGTTGTATGAATTGTGAGGGTTAATACCCAAACTGCTTCTTGTCATATTCTGAGAATAACCTGGTATGATCTGTCATGACAGGCTATGAATCCAGACAGAACTGTCGTCTTTATAAACACAGGTTAGGCAAATTTCTCTCTCAAATCAAATTATGCAGGCTTGTCAAATGCAGTTTAAATGTCATTGTTCTAAATTTTCGTCTCATCTGTGTTTCCAAACTAGATTTGTTGCTTGCATTTGAAACAAATGACCCGAAGGCTGTAAATAACCCAATGGAAGCAAATATCATTGCTGAGGTATGAATGCCTCTTGCTTTTCCCATGAACATCTTAATGACCATTAGCATCGGATCACAAGAAATATATTAAGTTCCAATTTCTATATAATGATTTTGGCCTACAGATCGTGCGTAGATTGTTGAGTAGAGGTATATTGGAGGAAGATATAGGCATCATTACACCCTACAACTCTCAGGCAGATCTTATCCGGCAAGCTGTTTCCACATCAGTGGAGATACATACCATTGATAAATACCAGGTAATATTTACACTGATGTGATTACATTCTCGAAAATATCTTCAGTTTGCAACTTTTTATATTTGTAAAAAGAAGCAGCTGCTCTACCACAGGGCGATCATAGAAGGGAAAGAAAATCAGTAGACCAGCCTATATAGAAACATAGTTGTCTAAGGTTATCCTCTGGCATGTTGTGTAATTGTCAATTATACACACAGGTTAATCTAGTATATGGTTTTGATATGGCTATAGGGGCCTGAATGCCAGCTGGAAGAAGGGGGGGGGGGGAATGGTTGGCTTTCCATTTATGAAAAAAAGATTCGAGAAGCCTAAAAACTTTAAAATTTCCTAGCCCAAAACAAGAAGTCTAATCGCACAATGCTACTTCAGAGACACTTGCTTAGGTTCAATACTGACTTTTCGCCTAGAAAAAGCTAACTAAATCCTCATACAATTGGCTCTCCATCTGTCCTCAACCGTTTTTAAGATTATCTTGTGGCAGCTATTAGCCTCCAAAAAGCTCGTTTCGCATATCATGAATGACGCAATCTACTCGATTGTTTGCTTTTAGAATCAATTTTCTGTGGCTCGAGAAGGTCTTGCAATTACATCAAATAATGTGATTACTTGGGTAGAAATCGGTACATTGCTACTCCTAATTGTCCTAGTCTTAATCTATGTTTGCAGGGAAGAGATAAAGATTGCATTCTGATGTCCTTTGTAAGATCAAGTGAAAATCCAAGGAACTACATTTCTTCATTGCTTGGACACCGACACAGGGTCTTTCGGAAACAGTCTCTCTACTTACCAAGGTAGAGGTAAGGTCTGCGTACACTCTACCCTCTCCAGACCCCACGTTGTGGGACTTCACTGGGTATGTTGTTGTTGGAGACAGGCACAGGTTTAACGTGGCTCTTACTCGTGCTAAGGTTTAGATATGGTTCCTTTGAACGGAATTTTTCCTCCTTTGGAACTTTGCACTAGTTCCCTCATACTCTATGAAATAATGTACTTCTCTTTTGATTGAGCAGAAGAAGTTGATAATGGTAGGTTCATGCATTACGCTATCAAACGTGCCTCTGCTAAAGCTTCTCATTGAAAAGGTGGAAGAGCAAGGTGGCATTTTGAGCGTCACCAAGAAGCATATTGCTCATAAACCAGAATTGAGAAGATGTTCCAACTTGAGATGACGGTGAAGATGGTAAAAAAGTTGCACCCATTTCCCCGAATTTTGCTACATGCGATCATGTAATTTATTGCAAACTCAAGTTCTCTAATGTAAATGTAAATATTGATCGTCTGCGAGACCACACCCGATATTTATTGTTCTGTAAATAATGAAAATTTCTGAGTGAAAAGAAGTAGTTAAAGGATCAACTTATCAACGAATGTCTAATGATTTATTGAATTGCCAGCCCAATTTGTTAATGGCTAGTTGTTACACCCCGTACTCTCACACATTGAATGGATCGTGAGTTAGTAAGCATAAGGCAAAGAAGAGGTTGTCCTTGAAAATATAAAGAGAATAATTAAGTTAGAACCGTCGAGAGGTTGCAAGAGTTAAGAATCGCTAAGTCATTCGCGCTTGTAGTACTTACGTTTATTGAGTTATGAGTAAGCTAATGTAAGTTGGAAGAAGTTATGATGCCTATAAGAGATTAAGGAAGACTTTGAATAAGTGTTAGAAGTATACCAAAAAGGTTTCGTATATTTCCCCATGGTCTTATGCGCACTCGAGGGCGTAATTAGTTAACTTAAGTTCCGACGCCTCGAGATTCTTCCCTAAAGTCGCGTATGACTTAGATAGATGTTAAGAAGGTGTATGGAAGGTTAGAGGTCATTTGGACTAAGGGGATCATCTTTCTATGATACGTTAAGCGTTTCGCATTGCGAAATGCAATCCACTTCGCAGATCAGGGTCACTCTTCTGCCCCCTTCCTGCCACCATCTACGATGGGAAATGCGGCCACAGATGGTGATTTGCGGCGTAGATCCTCCCGCAAAGGTGAGGTGGTGGGAAGGTTCTATAAAGGCCCAAAGTCGGTCATTCACTCAAAAACATTTCCCATTTCGTCCCAACTCACCTTAGATGCCCTCAAACCATTTCCCTAGGTTCCCACACCGTTAAAGGACATCCCCTAAAGCTTGTGATGCAAATCTTCCATTGAAAAGACTAGACTAGCTTAGAATTCTACCTTAGTTCTTGAAAGGTGTTTGGAAGTTCTTGGAGGTTGAAGAAGAGCTTGGTGGGGAGAGTTCATGACTGGATTGGAGGTAAGGTTCTTGCTATCTTTTATATTCTTAAGCACCCCTAGCTTAGAGTGATCTTTTAGTAAAGAAATCCATGGGAAGTTAAGGTAAAACTTCATAGTTGGGCAAGATAGTTGTTATGTTACTTGATGGATGATTGTAATGAAGTCTTTGAGATAACCATGGATAGATTTCATGGAGTATTGTTGTTATAATATTGATACTATTGTACCTAATGTAAAGGAGATGAGAACAACTTAAATTACTATGGGGAAAAAAAAGGAAAAAAGTATGTGCACTAGGTGTTCGACGAAATGTTGCAATAAAGAAATCTTAAAGCTATCGATAGAATATTGACTTGCATTATCTTTATTACTTAGGTCGACGATTGTAAGACAAGAAATGCGCCATAGGATTGGTGTTGGCAAACAACAAGGTATGTTGAGACACTTTCTTTCATTCTTTTGACATGATTACCACGAAACATAAACGAACGATATTCAAGATGACTCTATTCTTAGTGAAACTAGGAAGCTCATGTTCATTGATCCAAAAAGGGTATTTTCCTATTCATGATACTGATTCTTGGTCTTGTTGAAACATATGTTGATGATGTAAGCTCCGTAATGATAATCGGAGGTGTAACGACCTTACATCACTCCGACAAGCTCAAAAGGTTATTACATGGTATTTAAATGGTCTTTATGTATATGTATTACATATCTATGTTGCCCACAATGGCTTATGGCGTTATATACACAGCTTATACATATATGATATTGATTATATTGCCCACAAAGGTCTATGTCGTTATGTACGTAGCTATACAGATATGATATTGAATACATTGCCCACAAATGCCTATGACGTTATATATGCAGCTTATACAGATATGATACTGATGATATTGCCTTCAGAGGCCTACGACGTTATATATACGCGATTATGTTCCATTTATGTACAGTATGGTCCTCAGTGACACTTTCGAGTTACAAGTTGTTGCTTTCAGTTTTCTTTACTCATTGATGCTCTTACTTATGTTTACTTATGCCTTACATATTCAATATATTCTTTCGCACTGGCGTCCCCTCCTGGGGTGTTGCGTTTCATGCTCGCAGGTACAGATAGAGATACAGACAATCCTTCGCAGTAAGTGTCTCGACTCAGCTGAAGAGTGTCTCGCTCCTTTCTTTCGAGATGTGTAGTGAGCTGATAGGTATGGTAGTTATATATATATATATATATATATATATGTACATAGTTGGGTATGACGGGGCCCTGTCCTGACCAGATGTTGTTGACATACTCCTTAGAGGATTGTAGACAGTCGTCTTATATTTAGTAGTCCTGTGTGGCCTTGTCGGCCTTGTTGTGTATATGTAGGTTGTGTCTTTTCTGCGTGTAGATGGTTATGTCATTTGATCAGTAATTATTCGCTAGAGGCCTTATCGACCATGTATTGTTAAGTATGCTACATGTAGTATGGGTGGTACACTCGGGCCTTAGGGCACCGGGTGCCAGCCACACCCCCAAAGTTGGGGTGTGACAAACTTGGTATCAGAGCAGGTTAGTCCTAGGGAGGTCTACAAGCCGTGTCTAGTAGAGTCTTGTTTATGGATGTGTAGCGCGCCACATCTATAAACAGGAGGCTACAAGGCATTTATGATAGTTACCTTCTTTCTTGATCTAGATCGTGCAATAGAGCCGAGCTATAAGTATTCCATTCTTGACCTTATCGTGCTCACGATTGCGATGATGCCTTATCTAGTGGTATGTCCTCTATTGAGATCGATCCATCAGGTGATACAAGCAGATTACCTTCTCATATATCATCGACTCAGATAGGATTAGGGGAGCGTCAGAGAGTTCATAGCCTAGGGAGCTAGTTGGTTAGGGACCGTCGATGTTCAGTGGGTTTTCCCCAGTTGGGAAAGAGGAAAGGACCAAAAGGGCTAGAGTGGCTACTTATTATAGGGGACAACGGAGTGAAGAAGGGTCACGAATGTACGGTCAATATGATAGATCAGGTATGATCAGGGTTCTCGGGTAAGATCGAGGCAGGGGTCATATACTTTGATATATCGGGGTCAAATGGGTGCAGGCCAAGTGGGGTCGTCTAGGCCAAGTGGGGTCGTCTAGGCCATGTGGTCGAATGTATGCGGGGCATGTTGTAAAGGAACTGGAGGTTGCTAGTAGCATAATAATTGAGAACATAAGATTTGAGAATGTCCCAAAATGGGGCGCAGAGAAGGAGATGAAAGCGAGAATGGAGCCTCGAGTTCGGATGCTATCCAAGGTGAGTAGATGACCACATGCATGTTATTGCTTTTATTGTTAACCTATCAACCTTTCGTATGTCTAATATGAATTTGTTTTATACCTAAGGATATTGACTCCATTTCGGAAATTGATTTCTATGGTATTATTTGTGGAATGAGATGAGTAAGTTAGGAAGGAAGAGTATCAATTCAAAGGGGGGATTTCAGGCTCAGTTGATAGCGAAAACCATGCGTATATATTGTAGACTGGAAGGATATGAAACCCTCCCCTGACCTGGCTATGGTAGGCGTAGAATATTACCCGAATGACTATACTGGATAAGCCTGAATTTGCAATATCAACTCGGCGATCATATGAAGGCGTCAATATCATGGGGAAAAGTGGTAAAATTAAGAAAAGATTGTAATTAGAGAGTGTAGACAACGTCACTGGAAAGTCTATAAAGTTATGAGATCCATTCGTTCTATGAAATTTACGTTAACTCGAGTATGAGGATTCGCTATGAATGTTGGATTCAGGTATGGAACACCTGGCTTAAGGGATTAAGGTGACCTCAAACTATTGATAATAAGAACTGGGTTGGATGAAAGATTGTTCTGGAAGACATTTAAGAGAAGTACGCAAGATGCCATGCTCAAAATAGTAATTCCAACTCATCTACAAGAACTGGGTCGTCCATAATGTAAGGGACATGACGAGTTTCCGTCAGTCTGAGAAGGAGTCCTATTGTTCGCCATAGAAAGTTATGTGCATGAATCACAACAAGGGACAACAGGATTCAATGTTAGAAGAAATAAATTCAGTCTGTTATGAAGTATGGTGGGACTTTAAGCACCTATAGGACATGGATATCTTGAGGCAAATAATCGGCGATAAGGATCATGAAATAATTAAAAAATGGTTGTAATCAATAAGTAAAGGACAAGTGAGACCTCACTCCCGGGGAAAATTCAAAACCGAAAATGTGAAGGTGAGGCGATTGAATGACCAGTTATTAGGAGTTCCAGTAATAACTAAAGCAAGAAGACCCAACCAACTATGAGTGTGGACCAAGCTATGCATTGGATTTTAATATGCGAAACGTTAATCCCATTGCAAGTGCTGTTATGACGTTCAAAAGGATAAATGGATGTAACGGCGAGTAAAACTCGGTGTAAGTACAAAAGAAGCGATAAGGATTGTCGATGAATTCAAGGAGACAAGATAAATATTAAAGGAACGAGTTAAGAAGTGAGGACGATAACTCAAAGATGGGGGAGTAAATGAACAAATGGTGAATTGTTCATCGTATTGAGTTGACTAAAAACTTCAAGAAGTAGACGACTTAATAGACATAAAGATTAACAAAGTCGACCGAACCAATTACCAATGCACGCAGTGTGAAGGGCCTAGACCAAGGGACGAATGAAGAAATGTTAATCCAAGAACGACAACCAGAGTTGGATAATGGAACAACATCTTACGATATAGAATCTTTCATAATTTTTCACACACCTAACAATGGAATAAGTTAACAACATATGTCCTATCAGCGATAACGTCATGGATTGGAACCAGGTTTAATGTCTGAGATCGCATGTGTGCCAAGATACCTCAAAAGAAATATGAACATGGCATATAGATAGCAAACTGGTGCGTTTCAGGAAGGAAAAAATCATGAAAGAAAGTTGGTGATAACCACTAATGGTAAAGCAAGACTCATAGCAGATTAATCGTAACAATGAGCGCACACCAAATTGGCAAGGTCGTCTATGGAATATTCGGGATTAGAGCTCTACGAGGTATAGGAAATATCGACACCGCATCTGGTAACAAGAGTCAAAACTAACGAAAGGTTCGCAACCTCTAAGTTTAATGAAAGAGAACCCTCAAGTGCCAAGGTCAATTGTAACCTTCCAGTACGGAAATTATGAGGCAAGTTTGGACCAAGGTCCTACTTAGACCCTACTAAGATGTATCATGAAGTTAAGCAGCGATATGAGAAATAACAACATGGAAAGGAGATCGATCGAGATCGTAATTAGTATAATTATTGACTAGCATAAAAATGAGCTGGCATCCCTAAATGATACATCAATAGAAATGTTTGTTGAGATTTGGAGGAAGACCTAAATTCGAAAAAGAAACTAAGTGACTTACGAGTGGAACACACTTCTAACGTACAAAGAAATTCCTACAATTATCCTAAGAATGATAAGTTCACAAACTAAGTGCCAAAGAGGGTAGCCTTCGTCGAAGATCCTTATTGAAGAATAGGGGCATGAAAGAAATGAAATAAGCAGTAGAAGAAGGAAGGGAATATAAAATCACCATTAATTATTTTAAACTAAGGGCCTTGTACGACTACAATTTAATGTGCGATCAGACTTAATGTTAACCCATTCAGAGATTGATGATCAACCAATACTTTGTGTAAACCTATAAAAGAGATTTTGTTAAAATGTTTCGCAAAGTTGTAAGAGGTGTTTATGCACTTGGGCATGTTGGTAAGGGGGCACGATGAGTCCGAGAAAGAGGTTTTGAATGCAGGTGAATTATAGCTTACCATGCGACTTTATGGATAAATGCACGATAGTCTGAGGCTGATAAGTGAACCTGACAGAATGGATTTGACTGAGATCCCTAAGTTGAATAAGTTTAGTCTTAAAGAGAATCCTATCAAAGCTTCACCAAGAACCACCGGAACCAAAGATTATTCCTATAAAACCTAACATTCGAGAACGAATGTTCTTAAGGGGAAAAATGTTACACCATGTACTCTCACACATTGGATAGATCATGAGTTAGTAAGCATACGACAAAGAAGAGACTGTCGTTGAGAATATAAAGAGAATAATTAATTTAGAACCGTCGAGAGATCGTAAGAGTTAAAAATCGCAAAGTCATTTGCGCTTGTATTCCTTACGTTTATTGAGTTACGAGTAAGCTAATGTAAGTTGGAAGAAGTTATGATGCCTATAAGAGATTAAGAAAGACTTGGGATAAGTGTTAGAAGTATACCAAAAAAGTTTCGTATCTTTCTCCGTGATATTATGCGCACTCGAGGGCGTAATTAGTTAACTTAAGTTCCGACGCCTCGAGATCCTTCCCTAAAATGCGTATGCCTTAGATAGATGTAAAAAGGTGTATGGAAGGTTAGAGGTCATTTGGACCAAAAAGATCATCTTTCGACGAAGTTTGACAAAGTTAGGACGATACGCTAAGCATTTCACATTGTGAAACTCAATCCGCTTCGCAGATCAGGGCCACTCTTTTGCCACCTTCCTGCCACGATCTGTGATGGGAAATGCGACCGCATGTGGTGATCTGCGGTGCAGATCCTCCCGCAAAGGTGAGGCGGTGGGATGGTTCTATAAAGGCCTAAAGTCAGCCATTCACTCCAAGACATTTCCCATTTTGTCCCAACCCACCTTAGATGCTCTCAAACCCTCTCCCAAGGTTCCCACACCATTAAAGGACATCCCCTCAAGTTTGTGATGCAAATCTTCCATTGAAAAGACTAGACTAGCTTAGAATTCTATCTTAGTTCTTAAAAGGTGTTTGGAAGTCCTTGGAGGTTGAAGAAGAGCTTGGTGGAAAGAGTTCATGACTGGATTGGAGGTAAGGTTCTTGCTATCTTTTAGGTTCTTAAGCACCCCTAGCTTATAGTGATCTTTTAGTAAAGAAATTCATGGGAAGTTAAGGTAAAACTTTATAGTTGGGCAAGATAGTGTGTTATGTTGGTTGATGGATGATTGTAATGAAGTCTTTGAGATAACCATGGATAAATTTCATGGAGTATAGTTGTTATAATCTTGATACTATTGTACCTAATGTAAAGGAGATGAGAATAGCTTAAGTTACTATGAAAAAAAGATAGGGAAAAAAGTATGTGCACTAGGTGTTCGGCGGAATGTCGTAACGAAGAAATCTTAAAGATATCGCTGGAATATTGACTTGGATTATCTTTATTACTTAGGTCGACGATTGTAATACAAGCAAGGCGCCATAGGAGTGGTTAGCTAACAACAAGGTATGTTAAGACACTTTCTTTCATTCTTTTGGAATGATTCCCATGAAACGTAAACGAATGAAGGATATTCAAGATGACTTTATTCTTAGTGAAAGTAGGAAGCTCATGTTCATTGATCCAAAAATGGTATTTTCTGATTTATGATACTGATTCTTGGTCTTGTTGAAACTAGGGTTGTCCAGTGGGCCGACCCGGCTCGTCCCTCTACATGCCCCGCCCAGCCCTGATCCCCCATAAAAAAAGAATTTGTCGGTGTCGGGGTTCGAACTCAGGACGGGGTCTGGGATCCTCCCTCCCATCCCGATCCCGACCCGACCCGCCGCATCCCTACCCCATCCCGCCCCCCTCCCTCTTTGCCAAAAATAGTCGTTGTAACAACGGCCAAATTTCGATTTTAAGCCGTTGTGTGATGGCTATAACGGTCATTCCCCCCCCTCCTACCCCCTTAATATTTATTTTTAATCTCTAAGTTAGTATATTTACACTTTAACCCTATTTCTCAACTATAAATACTTTATTTTTCTCACAAATCTACAATTCAATTGCCTACTAAATATTATATTTTGTTGCTCATTTATATCAAAATTAAAAAATTGGGAGTGAAGTTGGCAACTAGCTTGAGGATCATCCATCGAGCAAAGTTTCAATTTTCAACCTCGATTACACATCGACATTACGTCGACGTTTGGTACCTTCGTTCCTTCTTTAAATTATTATTGTTACGTAAATTTAATTATCATACTTAATTTCATTTACTTTAATTATTTATTTGCATAATTATAATGGAACGCTTTGGACTTATGATTAAGGGTAAGAGTAAGGGTAAGGGTGCTTCTTCTAGTAAGGGTAACAATGGTAAGGGTACTTCTTCTAGTAATCATATTCCTAGTCCGGATGATTTTATTGATTTCACTCATATAGATGAAACTGTTTTTTAATGATATACCATTAGATGATGAGGTAGATGAACCAAACTTTAATTTAGACGATAATCTAGATGACACACCCACTAGTGCACCTCAACCTCAGGCTCAGACTGAGTCTCAGCCTCAAACAAAAACTGGAATGCCTCATATTCCCTCTAGTATGAGTCGAGGCCCCACACAACGAAAATTAAAATCAGCTGCACGAGATTTTTTTTATAGAGACCAAGAGAATCAACTAGCTAAATGTAAAATTTGTAAAAATATTTATAAATTTAAAACCGGAAAAGGTCAAGGTGAGACAGAAGGTTTATTGAGACATATACAGGGCGAGCACACAGCTAGGTTGAATCAATACCATACTAAAAAATCGGGTGTGAATGCCATTTGAGTCGGGACAAGGTTCACATAGTGTCCCCGACCAAGTACAGGGTCAAATTAACCCGACGACGGGGGAAGTTTTTGGTCCTAAATATGATAAAAACAAAGATAGAGAAAATATAGAAAAATTAGTTGCGGTGGAGGGTTTGCCTTTTTCATTTCCTTCAACTTCTGATTTTATTCATTACATTCGAAAAAACATACAATCCTGTTTTTAATGATTTTCCTAGATCAACTGTTAGAAGGGATGTTTTTAAATTTGCAAGTGAATATCAACAATATTTACGTTATGCATTGTATAATTTTAATGGCAAAGTGGTTATCACTTCTGACATAGGCCGTAGTACTAACAGTAATGATTATTTAACGGTAACATCTCATTGGATAGATCAAAATTGGTCTATACAAAAATGTATTTTAGCAGTTAGATATATTGATGATAGGCACAATGAAAGTTTTATTGCACAAAATATTAATGAAATTTATGATTATTGTGGAATAATTGATAAAATTATGACTATACATTAGATAATGCTACTTCTAATGATTATGTTTTGCAGGGTGTTGTACCGTACGAATTAATTGTCAATGATGAAGGACATGAAGACTTGCTGAAATATTGGAGGCAGAATGAGAAGACATTTTCGACACTAGCAAAGATGGCTTGAGATGTGTTGAACATTCAAGCGTCATCAACAACGTCTGAAAACGCTTTTTCTGCTGGAAGATTTCAAATAGGAGAGCACAGACATTCATTGGCGGGAGACACATTGGAGATTGCAGTTCTATTCAGAGATTGAATTCGAGCAGAGCGTAGAATGTGCGGTCAACCGGAGATCAATGAAGAAGAAGACTACAACTACAACGAAATCTTATCCGAGGGAACATGAAGCGACGTCGAACAATTTGATCAACAAAATCCAATTCCAACCGAAAATCCTCAAGACATTGTGAGGAAATTCTAAAAAGTGTGGTTAACTATGTAATTCTTTTAATTTTAATTTTACTATGTGATTTGCAACTTTTGAACAACACCACAAAGTTGCAATTTTGAAATTGTATTACAAAAAAATCATATTTCTATTAAATAATATAATAGGCACAAAAATAACCTTGGAATATTTTTATTACACCATCTTGTTCAATTATTGAAGTGTTTATATATATTATTTTTTAAATTTAAGTGGCAAAAAAAACCCAAATCCCAATCCCGACCCGACCCGTCCCCCCAAATCCCGGCCCCTCTTCAGGCGGGATGTGGGACGAAACGGGACCTCTTCCCGTCCCGCCTATCCCGGCCTGCTAATTCCGCCGGAGCCCGCGTTCCGACCCCCTTTCCCGTCGGGTCTCTTCTCGTCGGGACCTGGCCCGCCCCGCCCTGTTGGACAACCCTAGTTGAAACGTATGTTGATGATGTAAGTTCCATAATGATAATAGGAGATGTAATGACTTTACGTCACTTCGATGAACTCAAAAGGTTATTACATGGTATTTAAATGGTCTTTGTGTATATGCATTACATATCTATGTTGCCTACAAAGGCCTATAACATAATATACACAGCTTATACATATATGATATTGATTATATTGCCAACAGAGGCCTATGGCGTTATGTACGTAGCTATACATATATGATATTGATTATATTGCCCACAGAGGCCTATGGCGTTATATACGCGGCATATACAGATGATACTGATGATATTGCCTTCAGAGGCCTACGGCATTATATATACGCGATTATGTTCCATTTATGTACAGTATGGTCCTCAGTGACACTTTCGAGTTACGGGTTATTGCTTTCAGTTTCCTTTACACATTGATGCTCTTACTTACGTTTACTTATGCCTTACATATTCAGTACATTCTTTCGTATTGACGTCCCCTCTTGGGGCGCTGCGTTTCATGCCCGCAAGTACATATAGAGATACAGACGATCCCTCGCAATAGGTGTCTCGACTTAGTTAAAGAGTGTCTTGCTCCTTTCTTCCGGAGCTATGTAGTGAGCTGATAGGTATGGTAGTTATATATATATATATATATATATATATACACATAGTTGGGTATGGAGGACCCTGTCGTAACCAGATGTTGTTGACGTACTCCTTAGAGGCTTGTAGACAGTCGTCTTATATTTATTTAGTAATCTTGTATGGCCTTATCGTCCTTGTTGTATATATGTAGTTTTGGTCTTTTCTGCGTGCAAGTGGTTGTGTCATTTGATCAGTAATTATTCGTCAGAGGCCTTGTCGGCCCATGTATTATTGAGTATGCTACAGGTATTATGGGTGGTATGCTCGGGCCTTAGGGCATAGAGTGTTGGCCACCCCAAGATTGGGGTGTGACACTAGTATATTTTACACTTGTCATCAGTAACCGAAATGACTGACAATGGCCAATAATTTAGGTTTGCATCTTGAATTTCGGGCATTATCTTGTCATAAAGCAATATTTTTCATTCCTACATAAATAGAGGTAAAAATACAAAACGTAAAGCATGGAGCCTAGAGATGGCAGTGGATCCTGGACCCGGTGGATCCGGATCCTTTTTATAGGATATGAATCTTCAAATTTGGACTTGACGGATCTGGATCGGACCCGGATCTGTTTTTGAAGGATCGAATCTAGATCTGGATTTTGTATTTGAGATCCGTATCCGGTCCAGATCCGATCCGTGGATCCATTTTTTATTAAATATATTCATAACCTAGAATGTAATTTTATAAGTATTTTCTTAAAATTGCTAAGCATATCATTGCAAGTTTAATTCTCAAAATAAGTTTAATTTATCTCCGCGTTAACTCAAAAACCAAAAAATAAAGAGGTAATTTCTATAATAAAATCAATCTTATATTAGTGAATGACTAACATCTCCATAGACAAGTAGTTAAAATTATATTCACTTCATTTGTGAAGATTCCAAGCACATGCAAGTTCTGCATTGTGAAAATACTAATCAACATTTTCCACAACTATTGTCATTGTCCAACATTTTCAATTAATAGCTCACAATCAAAATGAGACAACGAACAAAATATCTCATATGAACATTTCAAAATTGAAACACAGTAAACTGTTAGCTAAGTAAAAATCGTTTGTCAATTCAAAAAAAAAATCTTAGCAAGGCAAAAAGTTTTACATGTGGATCCATATCCGATCCGTGGACCCGGTGGATCCGATGGATCCGGATTTGGATTTGATTTTTATGGACCCGATGAATCTAGATCCAGGTATGACAAACGGATCTGGATTTAGTAGGATCCTGTCCAGATCCGATCTGTTGTCATCCCTAATGGAGCCAATGGCTATAAAGCATTTGGCCAATTAAGTAAATTGATATTATTAGATGTGAAGCAGTGCGGGCTGAATGGTGAAGCAGCCAAAGCAATGGCTTTAGGCCCCAAATTTTGGGGGCCTCATTTTCACTAATAATATATTTATTAGTTTTAGTCGAAAAATAATTATTCCTCCATCCTAATGTATGTGATACTTTTCGTTCCTCGAGCATGAACTTTGACTAATATATTAAGATGTATGTTTTCACCAAATTGATATGAGAAAAGTTGCAACTTATTACTTTTCATGTAGTTCTCAAATATATAATTTTGATCTTAAAATATAAAATTAATCTGATCTAATTTAACTTCAATGTTTAGTCAAATTAACTCCCGAAAAGTTAAAAATAACAAATAAATTGGACCAAGGGAGTAGTATTTAAAAGAAAAAGAGTATAATTTCAACTAAAAAAGGGAAGAAAAACTTATATTTGTTACCAAGGTTGATTGCACCAGTTAGAAAAATAGATTCTATAATAAAATATATGAAAAGTTAGGACCTCGCGGGTTAAAGGTATGAACGAAACCACACATTTCATTCTCAACCTTCTTCTGACTTGCAGAAAAATGAAGAACACAAATAGCAGTTGGTGAAAGATTTTGTGGTTTATTTCCTTAGAAGTATCAGACCAGCAAACGGAAATTAATTTATGAAGTAAAATCACCAGAAGAAGGTACAAACTAAGACTCCCATAGATTCATCACAGCCTCCCTCGGCTGCTCCTTAAAGTTGTCAAGAAAAGTAATCTACAGTTCTACACACTTAAACTATAGACCCCTATTCTTGTTTGAATTGAAATTAATAATCCCCGAAACATACAAAATCAGGTAAATGGTGTGCCGTGTAGGACCACCCACGTGGAAAATCTATGTACTACTTTTTTCTTCCTGTTTTTGTTTTTTCTTTCTTTTTTTAACCCTATCTCTTTCCTTTATTCTTCCATTCCCAGCAACCCATAAACGAACTTCGGGGTCGTTTGGTTGGGAACAAGTTATCCCATAATTAGTTATTTTGGAATTAGTTATTCCACCCTCGAATAAAAATAAAAATAAAAATAATATTATAATCCCGGATTCCGGGGGATTAGTTATATTGCGATTTAATGAACATATATGAGATAAACTCATCTAAAATTAAATCCCGAAATTAATTATTTCTTATCCTTCGTACCAAACGAGCCCTTAGTCTTTTCCCTCAGACTTACCATTAAATTATCATTCATAAAGTACTCTGATCTTCACATTTGCTCTACCTATCAAGGTAGAGGTAAGATTTGTGTATACTATCCTTTTCAGACATCACATTATGAGGTTTCACTGGATATGTTGTTGTTGTACTATGATCTTCACATTTAACAAACCTTTCCCCCACCCACGTCTCCCCATCATCATCTTGCCAAAGTAGTTTTGTCTTTTGTGGAAAGATTGTGTTGAAATCTATTTCAGATTTGATTTCAAGTTTCGAATATTTTTTTTATATAAAACCATCAACTAAAAATGATAGAACGCGAATGAGTAGGGAAAAGAACAAAGATTTTTGTGTTATTGAAAACTTGGCCGAAATACCTTTTGTTGTTCTCCATGGTTTCCAACCTAAAGCTTAGATGTGATGGGTTATGTTCATTTTTGTAGTTAAATATAGTTATGTTAATTTTGTATCTAATTTTGACAGGTTATGATATTTGTTGGGGGAACCAATGGAGCGGGAGAAATAAATGATGCTTTGTCTGTGTTTCTTGAGCTATGATGTCCGGAATTGGATAATGTGAAATGAGATTTTCAGAAACCCAAGTGTTATATCTTACATGGTATGAGACAGATGTTAGAGTAGTTAGAATCCCACATTGGTTGGCAAACGAACTAGTGGTCTCCTTTTATGAATTCGGACAACTCTCCCTCCTAAGCTAGCTTTTAGAGTTGAGTTACACCTAACCCCTATCTACTTCAAGATTCCCCAAAAACTATTGACATTCATATTTTTTCCCGGAAAGTGGACATTCACATGCTCGTTGCATAGAGTTGATGCAGAGTCTAGCAGTTTAAGCTAGGCAACCGGTGTATTTTTGTCAAGGCAACTCACCAACATTTGCACATAAATCACAAAGGACATTTGCGTACGAAATCCTTTCAGATATCCAACAAATAATCAAAAAGTTTCTGTAATCAAATTCGTTGCACATGGCAACAGAAATTTCGGACTAGTTAGCAGACAAAACTCCGAATAGTATAATCAACAAACAATTAAATGAAAGAACAGTTGGAAGAAAACAAAAAAAGGAAGTTTTAAACCAAATATCCTACCTAAAAGCTCAGTTTCTCCTTAGCAACTCTCGCAGAAAACGTTGGACTGGGGACTCTCAAACCCTTGGATTCACTGTTGGTTCTCTTCAAACGGAATAACCTCCTCAGTAACATTTATTATTTCCTCTACTTCAACTTCCTTTGCCTCGTATTCCTCCTCTTCATCACTTACTTCCCCATCACGCAACTTTTCCCTCTCCATTTTCTCCTCTTCATGCAACCGCTTCCATTCGCTAATCCATGCTTCCCATTCATCTTTCAACTTCTTTCGCTTCTCGCGATCTTGCTCACTCAACTGCAATGAAACATCCTGATCCTCTGCTTCATACTTCTTGCTGTATTTCTTCAAGTTCTTAGCAATCTCTTCCTCTTTCTCCTTACTCAAGAAGGATGGTGGCCTAGGGCGCCACAAAAACTGCGCAAACATGAAGCATTATGCAATGGATAACAGCATATTGCTTCGGGGGGAAAAAAGGCATAGACAAGCAAATACAAGATGATAGACAGGGAAATTGCGAAGCATATACACTCCTAGCAGTCAAAAAGATAAAAATTTGCTGCCAGGCCTCCTTAAGTTTGCAATTGACAAAATGACCCTCTTTAAAAAAATTGGCTGACAGACCCATTTCCATTTAAGTTTGCAATTGGCAAAATGGCCTTCTTATAGTAGCTCACAGTTTGAGGATTTATCCAACAGAGACATATGTATGTTACAACAGATGCTTTGGTCCGCTAGATGTGATATTGATCGGACTTTATCGTCTTATTCCTTATTAGTTTTATGATGATATTTTTGTATCACAAATAATTAGAGTATTTTTACCTAATCTAAAAAGTGGGTCATTTCACTAAGAAAAAAAACTTGCGAGCCTTTCAATTAGATAGAAGACTTGAACGGGCCTTTTAACAAAGAGTACCCCATTGTGCGAACTGCAGAATAAAAACTACAGAACACCTACCCTTAGTGATGAGTATCACGGAATTGTGTGCAAGGATAGCATATTGAGAGGGAAAAAATGAGGGATCAATAATCAGTTACCATCCCAAACATATAATATTTCAGAGGCCGAATAATTTGAATCATGTGACCAAGTCGCTTATAGATAGGAACAAGAAGTACAGCAAATAATGCTGTTACCTGGAAGAAATGATCCTTGAGTATCCTATACAGCAGCTTTCCATTGAAAGACCAAATGTTGAATCCATTTTCCATCTCATGAACTGAAGTAACAGCTGTCGCTACATACCTTGAATTGCACAATAAAGCAAAAAAGCATAAGGACCAGATAGGAAGGTTTTACAGAGCAAAACCGATGAGTAGAGCTAAATGCAATACCTTCCAGTAGGATCCCATTCAACATCAGTTGCCATAAAATGCTCAGCAGATGCCATGGTATCAAGCTCATCGACATCAAAGAACTCCAACTGCCCATTGAAACCTTTCATTCCAGCCAAAATAATGAAGCGGCCTCCAGGTGACCAGTAGAGAGCATTAGCCTGCTTTCCCTTGAGAGTTGACAGCTTTGAAACACGGCCTGTGTTAGTGCCGGACCGCATAGAGTAGAAACTGACATCTGGCCTGGGATTGTCACCATGGATGACAGCAAATCTGTGACCCTTAGGCTCCCAAGCAAATGCGATAATTTTGTCATTCTTGTTGTCAAGCTCCAAAACCTCAATTGGAATGTCCCGTTCTTTGATTCTGAACAGCTCAAAACCACTGTATGTGCTTTTCTTAGTCTTCGTGTACCGGTCAACTTTGACAGCAAAGTAGTCTCCATTGCTTTGCCAATACATTTTGCAATCACTGACACTGAAGAGATTCTTTTGCCTCAACTCCTCTTTGTTTGGGATTTGCACAAGACTGACCTGTCAATTTAACACAGGTTTAGTTGAAATGCAAATACAAGTAGTTCTTTAAATTATTGCTGACTTGAAAAAGTTTTAGAACAAACCCTGGCAGGTTGATTTCCGCATTCAGGAACAAAAAGTGAAAGAATTGGATCTGTTGGCGACCAGCTAAAATCCATAACATTTTCAACCTTGATAGATTTCTTGTCAACAAGCGAGAAAGTATCTGTTTCATAAACAGAGATGACATTCTTTCCTATTCTTGCAAAGTACTTGTCCTCTTTACCACCGCTCCACCTGGAATCATACCAAAAAGAAAGTAAAAGAGTATCCCACCATTCATCTTTCATTGTATTTCTGAGATGTCGCATATTCATTTAAGTATGAAAGAGTGAGTTTGCAGATATTAGGAATAACTGAAAGTGGTCGTACAGAAGGATAGAAAACATCTCTAACAATAGGATAAAAGCTCACCTAAAAACTGGCCAAGACACACCAGCAACACCTCCAGTTCCTCCAACTGCAAATTCATCAGCGCTTCCCTTGAAATCTCTCATCACTTTTCCAGTTCTCACATCAAAAATATTTAGCACAACCCTCTGAAAGAAATCTGTATTAGAGATGGCCACAACTGGATACACAAACACAGCAAAGCTGAGACTTACATGAGTGTCACGAGGGTTACTTGGCTCGTGGCTGCTGTATGTCACCAGATATCTCTCACCGGGGGAAAAATCAATCAGCTTTACCTGCATTTAAAGCCTGTAGAGCTAAGTCACAGAAACCTGCAAAAGATTATCAGAGAAATGAGCACAAAACTAACCTGAGGATGCGCATAGCGCATGAGGCGGTTGAAAGTGGTGGCACCACCCCAAATTGCAGCACCTTGTCTGTGAACTGTTGCTAAGTAAGTTCCCATAGGGGACCACTGAACGAAACTCTCAGTCCAGCACTGCACTCAAACAGACATCATTAGCAAAGTTTAGTAATGACCCATCTGCATAAAAGAAATACATATGCTTTGTAGGATTCAGTTTCTTACAGGGGCATTTTATTTTTTGAAGATATGACAGTCTAAACAGTAAAATAAGAACAATCATGAGTGGGCAAAGAGAAAATAGGTACACTTACAGCACGTTTATAAACAAGCTCAGGCTTCATTTGTCTTGCATCATTCCATAGGACCTCTGTGTCATTGCCAGCTCGAACCACGTACTGGTCTCTAGCTTTCTCATCAGTAAGCCATTGTTGTAGATTCTCCTACCAGGGATACGAACATCTCAGCAGTAGTAGATGAAGGAGAAACTAATACAATTAAGACTCGGAGCTGGCTAAGAAAAAACAGAGCTGTTGAAGAGCATTACCACTTGAACATAAGGCTTGATCTCTGGTGGAGCCCACTCGTCTGGAACTTTCAGGAACTTCTCAACGTCTTCAAATGCGTTAACAGCAAATATGTGCGACCTATCTAACTTGTATCCATGAGTCTTCTCCCTACTCAGATCAGCTTCCTACAGCAGAAAAAGTAGCAACATAATGCTGGTTAGACAAACAAACTTAGGTTCATATGCCAACTTCAATCCCATCAACTGGACTACATAAACAGGCATGGCGAACTGGATAAACAAAAGATAATCCATGAACATCAGACATTTTCAAATACAAGTCAGGCATCACCGAAGTGGAGCTCCAAGGCTTGTCTAGACATCTCAACAACAAATCACTCATAAATTGACAAGAGCTGTGAACCGAATATGAGTTTCGCTCCTTCGGAGGTAATGCTTACTGGGAAATGCATAAATAGTCATGTAAACTTAACACGGCATTTTACTGCTATTATGTTAATAAACAGGTAGCAACAGTATACTGGTCAGTCTCAAATGTTGCCGATCCATTTCTACCTTTTAGTTCATATATTGGATACAACATCAAACAAAGCAGTTAAACAAGTGAACACTGAACAACATCCTGCAATTAGTAAGCCATGGATCACAACACTTGAACCATATAAGTTCCTCATATCCACATCACACAAAAACAACTTAACAACAGATCTAGGATGCAGCCAAGACATGTTTACAATCAGCATCAAACTAAAGAACAGATTATGACACTTCACACTTTCTCAGTGTAGATGAATTTTTCATTTTACATATTTTATATCCATTCATAACCATATACTACTATTTCCTAGGCTAAGTAAGAAATCTACACAAAGAAAGTACTACTCAAAACTCGAGACAGTAACAACATATTCACCTGCCACAAAGATAAAGATGGTAGAAGAACTAATAAATAACATCTCTTGACAATTCAATTACAAGTCACAAGTGTTGTCTAAAGAATGAGATACTCTGTAGCCGCTAAAAGAGGCAAATCGGAGTACCTGAAGAGTATTATACTCGATGAAGCAATACCCAACGGTTTTTTGAGTCTCCTTATCAACAGGCATCCAAAGACCACCCTCCTTTATAACACCAAGCTGGCTGTAAATTTTTCGAACTACTCCTTCCAATTTCTCAAATTTCTCTTTAGGCACCACTGGAAGATTGTCCACCACCAGTATGTTCCCAAAACCATTATCAAACTCCAAGGAGTCCTCTTCCATCACATCGTCATCGTCGCTGCTCTCATCATATCCAAAAACAGCACAAATTCAAAACCCACGAAAAAGCTAAAACACCATTTTCACAACATATGAACCAAAAAATACAATTTTTAATAAGATGAATCTAACTTTAGAGAAACGAAACAAAACTAAGCAGAACACGTATAAAACCATATATAAATCAAGATATTGACCTGCGTATGAAAATATAAATCAAGATATCAAAAGCCACAAACTCAAAACCCCAAGAGAAACCCTAAAGATCCTATCTTCTCAACGAAAAGGCACAAAATGTTGAAACTTTACATCAAAGACAGTAAAAAGCCATATGTAAATAGATATTGTTGACCTGGGTATGAAAACACGATATTCAAAATATGCACAAAAAAAAAGATATTCAAAGTCCAATATAATTTAAATATTCAAAAACCACAAATTCAAAACATAAGAACAACACTAAAAATCAAATCTTCAAACCGGATTTGAGAACTCGATAAAAGAACAAAAGGGTAACCCGGTGCACAAAGCACCCTGCGTTAGCAGGGTTCGGGGAAGGGCAGTACCCCGAGGGGTGTGATGTAGACAACCTACCTAATGCAATAATTAGTGGCCAGTGGCTGATTACACGGCTCGAACCCGTGACTTTTAGGTCACACAGAGACAACTTTTACCGTTGGTCCAAGGCTCCCCTTCCAAACTTCACATCATAGATTAGAAATCCAGACATAAATGTCCATATAACAAGATAAAAGTGGGTATGCAAATTCAATATATTGAACTGGGTATGCATATAACAATAAAACCAACAAATCCAAACAACCAAGAAAAACACTAAAAAGCTCCAATCTTCAGACCATATCAACCAAAACTATTAAATCAAACTGAAAAATCACAACTTTACAGCAAAGAAACAAAACCCATAAACATGAACAGATAAAAGTGCATATATAAAACAAAAAAAATGCAAACTTTACAGCAGAAACACATTAAAATCAAGATTGAGACCTGGGTATGCCTAAATCTTCACCAGGTGGAAGATGAATGGAATCAAGATCCGTTTGGGTAATATCCACTCCAAGCCTATCAGCTAAGGCTCTGATTTCTTCCATGGATACCACGTCCGACATGATTGAACTCTACCTTTTAAGCTCTTTGTTTAACTTTCTTGCGGTGTTCAATTCGACTATGAGATTGTGCAGAGATAGCCACCTTTGATGCTGAAGTGAAGTGTGAGCTTAGCGATACACAAAAGGAAAGTATTGTAGGGTTTCTATGTAGCTCTTATTGGGGTTACCCTGATTTTATGATCCGGGTAAACGGGTCGGTTCTGCGGGCCCTCCCACTTGATCTTCCTTTTCCTTCCTGAATTTGGACTTTTTTATTTTATTTTGAAAAAATAACACAAAATACCCTAAAATGTAAAATATTTATCAACTCATGCCCTACCGAAAATATTTAGATACCATCATGGTATATAAAAGATAGGATATCGTAATTTTGAGGACATCCAAATAAATAGCTTTGAGGACGTAAAAATAAAGGGATATGAACGGGTAATTATTTTGCTTGGAGGGACATCTATGTTCTTTCCCCTTTTATTTCTACTATATGCAAAAATTATAGGCTTTTAACACATTTACTATGAAAAATTAGATGAGAAGCTTTTAACACATTTTCCACCCATAAAAATTAAAATGAAAAATGTAATAATAGTAATTCTTAATTACTAAGTTGACAAGTTACTAATTTGCTTAGAAATTAAGCTTAAGGAATGAATTTTAGTTTTAAAGTCATCATATATGACTAAAGCGTGTTAAACGAGTTGAGTCAAATAGGCTCAACCGAGCTTGAACCTAATAAGGTCGAATTTCAGCCGAGCTTTAACTAAATCGAGTTGAATTTAGTTGAATAATATAAAATGTCACGTAAATATCTTTTTATTTAACTTATTTTTCGTATTCCACATACTACAAAGAGAATGAGACCACTCCATACCACTTGAAAGTATATGCGGTTTTAGATTGAAAATGTTATAGTTAACGAGGGACAAAACCTCATGATTTACGTATTAAACTAGTAATTGTATACGATGAAAATCGTCACGACACGTGGCAAGGTTTAGGTATGGAGTTCGAGGGAGGCGGCTGAGTTCTACATCAGATGCAAGTGACATCGGGGTAGGTCGGATGTTGAGACAAGACCGGTTAGCAACCGAGCCAGTTGACACCGGGTGAAGAACCGGAGGTGTCCAACGTATACCCATTTCTGATATGGCGTCAACTGTTACTCCTCCATCATTAATAGACTTTAATTGATATTTATTGCATTTAATTGGAGAGGAAATCTCTGTCATTAACACTTTGTTTCCTAGCTATAAAAGAAGTTTAATCTTCATGTTGGAAGGGCATTCAATTCTCATTATTCACACTTGTACGATTTTACTTATTGCAATTATAATCATTTGCTCTCATTGTTGGCTCGAAACCGAAGCAATTAAGCTAAGTCCCGGACCAATTTTACTGAGAAGATTCATCTTGATTTACAGCATTACAGGCTAACTTTCTTACTTACTATTTACTTTTGCTTAATTATTGTTAATTGTTTATCATCACCTATTGCAAATCAATGAACGTATTCTTAAAACTACTTATAAATTCAACAGTAATTTTTTGGGGTAAACAGTAATAAAATAAAACATGATTAGTTTAAGGGAGTTTTGAGGTACCAGCTCTTACATCTTTGTAGAATTATCAACATTGCATGCAATATTATAAACTTTTCACCCAAAGTTTTTTAAAAAGACACAATTGAAATTGAAATTAAAAATTAAAATTAAAATATATCCCAATTTATCCAGGTTAAACTTAAATACATATTTCATATTATATTCAATATATATATATATATATATATATATCATTTTTAGTTAAATTAACCAACTAAAAACCAATCATCTACCAATAAAAATATATTTACTAAATAATTTCATTATTATTTAATCCCGTCATTTTAACTCCAACATCAAGGTGGTCAGGAAAGTAATGGTAAGAAATGCTTTTCAACTCCCCACACTTTCAGAAAGCATTTTCTATTAGGGCTGGTTTTTATGTGCTTTATTCTTAATTTAATTTAATTAGCGAGGGAAATAATTCTCACAATAGGTCTCGATATTTGTTAATTTCCTCAAAAGTCAAACTTTTCAATTAGAATCCTAAGTTTACTATATTTGTAATTCCTTTTCCTTTTCCTACTAGGAGTATATACATCTTACATGGAATATAATAGTACCATAAATAAAGAAGCTAACAAACCTATATATAGTCATCGCTGTTTTCTTTTTGTCCTTTGTAATTCCTCGCTTGTGTCTTCCGCTAGCCATGGCCGCTAATGTCTTTACTGCTACTGCCACCAGCAATCTACTCGACAAACAACCATGCTTGTTTTCTCCTTGCAAAACAACTCCGTCTTATAAAAACCTCCTAATTATACCGTATCAACAACAACAACAACAACGTCTCTTCATGAAGAACCCCCAGCCCTTAAAAGCCGTTGTTGTTAATTCATCGTCTAAATTAACCAATATGGATCCACAACATGACCATTATTCAGACGATGACGACAAGCCTAGGGAAGAATGTGGAGTTGTTGGCATCTATGGCGACCCAGACGCCTCGCGCCTTTGCTATTTAGCACTCCACGCGCTTCAACACCGTGGTCAAGAAGGCGCGGGTATGGTAACGGTCCACAATAAAGTTCTCAAATCGATTACAGGTATTGGATTGGTCTCTGATGTATTCAACGAGTCTAAACTTGATCAACTCCCCGGTGACATGGCTATTGGTCACGTCAGGTATTCCACAGCGGCTGGCTCCTCTTCAATTCTAAAAAACGTTCAGCCTTTCGTTGCGAATTCTAAATTTGGATCCTTTGGTGTTGCACACAACGGTAATTTTGTGAATTACCAATTGGTTCGCGCTGAACTTGAGGAGAAGGGATCAATTTTCAGTACTACTTCTGATACGGAGGTGGTTCTTCACCTTATAGCAAAATCTAAGGCGAGGTCTTTTGTTTTGAGGGTTCTTGAGGCTTGCGAGAGGCTCCAGGGAGCTTACTCGATGGTGTTTGTGACTGAGGATGGTAAGTTAGTGGCAGCAAGGGACCCGTTTGGGTTCAGGCCATTGGTTATGGGTAGGAGGAGCAATGGCTCTATAGTTTTTGCCTCGGAGACATGTGCTTTGGACTTGGTTGAGGCTACGTACGAAAGGGAGGTCCATCCTGGTGAGGTAGTGCTAGTAGATGATACTACTAAAGAAATTCAATCAATGTATCTCCTGCGGCCTCATCCTCCTAAACCTAAATCTTGCATCTTTGAGCATATTTACTTTGCTCAACCCAATTCAATAGTATTTGGGAGGTCGGTATACGAGTCTAGATATGCTTTTGGGGAAATTCTTGCTACAGAGGCCCCCGTGGAGGACTGTGATGTTGTGATAGCAGTTCCATATTCGGGCGTTGTAGCAGCACTTGGTTATGCAGCCAAAGCGGGTGTACCATATCAACAAGGCTTGATAAGGTCACATTATGTCGGTAGGACATTTATCGAGCCATCACAGAAGATTAGGGATTTCGGGGTGAAGCTTAAGCTCTCACCAGTTAAAGCAGTATTGGAGGGGAAAAAAGTGGTAGTTGTAGATGATTCAATAGTCAGAGGGACGACTTCCTCAAAGATCGTAAGGATGTTAAAAGAGGCAGGGGCGAAAGAGGTTCATATGAGGATTGCAAGCCCTCCAATTATAGGGTCTTGTTACTATGGGATCGACACTCCTAGAACACAAGAATTGATATCTAACAGGATGAACGTCGAGGAGATTAGGAAGTTTATTGGCGCTCATTCTCTAGCCTTTCTTCCATCTGATAGCTTTCGTAAGCTATTAGGCAGTGATTATAACAACTTTTGTTATGCTTGCTTTACAGGCAAGTATCCACTCAACCCAACGGCGCCTATGGAGGAGTCTATAGATGATAAATGAAGTTAACTGCAGCTGCTAATTAATTTTTCCATTAGTTCTTTATAGTAGTGGTATTTATAAAATGATTATTTGTGGAAAAGTAAAGTTTCCCAACGTGTGTGCATAATTTCTTTCATTTATAATGTTGTCCATGCTATATCATTTTTTTCCAAATAATTTCAGCTACATTCGTCAAGTACAGAAAAACATTTTATCATTTTTTTTTTTGGTTGAGAAAGTACTCCTATAGACATTTTATCGTAGCGAAAAAATATTTAAAATACCCTATAATATAATTTTATATATATCAGGTAGAAGCTTCCCTTTGGGGGCAAAATTTGATCTCTTGCGTAGATGTAAGATGGATGGAGAAAAATCTTCTATATGCTTTTGATTTTTCTATGTCGTATAAAACATTTGCTAATTTTTACTGGAACCTAAAAAGATTTATATTATTTCAGAGGATCTTCAGGCATTCACTGGCATTATAACATATATCTAAAGGCTTGGATTATTGGATACCTACTGTTATGGTGTAACATGTTTTCAAGATTTGGCAGTGCTCAAAATCAAAGTGTAAGAGACAAAAGGTTGACCACAATTCACCTGCCGTCTGATTAAAAGAACATGTGTGTATGTGTTTATATTAGCTTAGTTTCACATGTAATGTAAAATAAAAAGATACAAAAGGAGTAAAAAGGCTGTAAATATTTGTAGAGAAGAATTTCCTTTATATTTGGGGGAGGGAGGAGGTCTAAGTATTATTTTTACATAGGGGTTGGGGAAGGAAAACGGGAAGGAAATTACAATATGGGATTCAAACCCTCATCAATAATATGAAAGTTCAGATAACCAACTAAGCTACTAGATCATTACCTATAATCAAGACACAGAGGTCTAAGTATTAGGTTTTGAAATGCAAAGAGTGTATGAGCAACTTAGTCTTATTCTGAAAGTAACTTACACTTCATCTTCAAAGGCATTATAATTCACCAAACAGCCATATTCAAACACATTGCCTAATGTACTGAGCATAATAATTAACCGTTGCAACATGAGATAATGGATGATATATGAACTTTTTCCGCCCTCCTTATGATATAGTAAAATTTAGAGATATGGGTCAAAAAACATATCCTAAAATATAATTTTTTTGAGTTTTCTATCTGAACTATTAGATGTGAGAATTTTCTGTCTAAACTATCACCAACTAGTTAACAAAACACACTTCAACTATTAGTTATTCACATTTCCTACTTAGTGTGTTTTTGACTCTTAGACTCTAAAATTTAACAAATGCATAACGTTATGACAAGACATATGTCTATATACTATCCTGGAAATAGATTTCTCTTTAACTTGCTTGTTTATTAATAACTATATCCTGCTTTGGCAAATGTTAGTAAAATGAAAAGAATAGAAGTAGAAGAACTTAATTCTGGCATGACAAGTTCTGAATTAGGATAATATCCACAAAATCCAATCATTAAACAGGGAGAGTGCAATTAATTGAAATAGCCCACCCCTAAAAGTATTCCAATGTGAATCCTCCCAATTGGCATGTACATTTAATAATCCCCTTCATGATGACCATATATTATTTTTGGTTATGGGTGACAAAATTGATTGGGTAGATGAAGGAAATAATTACTAGTTTACTTTTACTTTTTCATTATAAAATTTGCACATCTTTCAAAATAATAAATGAAATACATAATTTATCATAGTACTCATATTAATTGATGTATATTTTTTATAGATTTGAAATGAGTAATTAATACCATGGACAAAACATGAAAAGAGAAATTATTTTCTCCTAATATACTAAAAGTGACAAGTAAAAATCTATTTTTAAAATATTGGACAAGTAAAAGTGAACAGTAATAACCCACCCCTGAAAGTACCACATTCGAAAAGCATATTGGGACAACAGATCACCCCTACAAATTGTGTTAATTAGCACAAATATGATAAAAACTGCAGCTAATTAACGAACTCATGAGTAGACAAGAAACAAAACTATACCTCCTAATTAGTATACAACATTTAGCAATTCTCTTGATGATGACTCGATTGTGCTCGATGTTTGATTATGGTAACGAAATTGTTTAGGTAGATAAAGGAAACAATAGCTCATCTCACCCCTGAAAGTATACGTACATCAAGAAAAACATCTCTTACTTTTCTTTTCACATTCTTTTTAAAAAATGCCACATTTTTATTACTTTTAATTACAATATTCTAATTTTAGCCTTAATTATTCTTAATTATTATTTATCTCCGGATCGGGTATTTCTGAAGTACAAAGGGGGTTATATCATCTCATGGCGAATTGGTTAATTATTGGGCCGAGCTGGATTTGAACCAGCGTAGACATATTGCCAACGAATTTACAGTCCATCCCCATCAACCGCTCGGGCATCGACCCATGAAGAATCAATTTTAGACTTATTGGTAATCCATAATCAACTTCCTTTCGTAGTACCCTATCCGGGGAATTCATACCAAAAATAGACTAATTAACTATTCTGACTTTTTCTTATAGTAATAACTTTTAAATTTAATATTACTCTCTTTCAGCATTTTGTAGCTATATTTAATGTAAAATAAACTTCAACCATATGTACTCTAACATTTGTGTCGCGGTTTATAAATAATATTCACGTGTAAAAATATATTATTGTTATTCAACTGCACAAGTGAATTTTATCATATTATACTGAAAACAAGTATTGAATCCTAGTTAGGATTTGGAGAATGTTATAGAGTAAAGTAATAGAATATTTCCCGAATATTATTTCATTTATTAAATATTTCTTAATTTAGGTAGAATTGTATTCCTATTGTAATTAGGTCTCCTATTTTAGGTAGAATTATATTTCCTATTGTAATTAGTTTGATTAGTTACATATTTTAGATATTCTTGTACTAATATATATATTGTGCATTATTGATGACTACAATCAAGGAACATATTCATTTATGGTATCAGTAGCCCAAATAATACCTCTACCGCCGCCGACCATAACTCTCGGTCACCACCCCCACGGAACCCTAGTGTTTTTTTCCCAGTCATTCTCTCTCCCTTCTCCTCCTAAATTTCATCTTCCATGGCTGACAAAACCAAATTTCATCATGCACTTGCAGTAAACAACATCAAAAACTTCATCCCTATCACCCTTGAGATGGAAAAGGGTCAATACTCCTCGTGGGCGAAGCTTTTTAAGATCCATTGTCGTGTTTACGAAGTTATCGACCACATCATTCCTCCTACACCGAAGTCCACAGACCTACCCTCGGCTTCGACTTCTGATGATGTACTTTGGTCTCGTTTGGACGCAATCGTCCTCCAGTGAATATATGACACAATTTCTAATGATCTGTTGCACACCATCATTAAGACCGATGCCACTTCCCACCACGTTTGGAAAGTATTTTCCACGACAACAAAACTCAATGAGCGTTATACCTTGAAAATTAGTTAAAGACGTTCATCAGGACGATTTCCCAAACGTGTCTGCATATTGTCAAGAACTCAAGATGTTTGCCGACCAACTCTCCAACGTCAGTGCACCGTCACTAATCAACAATTGGTCATGCAAATTATTGCAGGCTTGAACGAATCCTATGACGGCGTTGCCACCATCCTTCAGCAATGCACGCCGTTACCTCCGTTTTATGAGGCTCGTTCGAAGCTTATTCTTGAGGAAACCCAGAAAATCAAGCGCATCACCACTCAGGCCAGCATTGCCGATGCTGCCCTCACAACCACTGTCGGGCCCTCCGCCGATAGTAGGGCTTCCAACTCTGGCAACCAGAACAGCCAGCCCGAGGACCCGCATCCACCTGCAACAACTGTCGGAGCAAGCAGTCCAGCAAGGGCCATGTCGGATGGAATTCCGACAACAACGACGGCGGGAAGGGGCAATCTCCGCCGGTAGGAAACAGCCAGCAGCGACCACAGCAGTGGCAGCAGCCTCCGCCGTGGGCTGCCTACCCTCAGTGGGCCACATGGACCCCACCGTTATGTGTCTTTCCTCCTTGCCCGTATCCGACATCCTTGTGGACTCTACCTCAGAACCAACATGCCCATTATGGCATACTCGGGCCACGTACAATAGGCCTACATAGCACAGGCACCCCGCCCTTCAACTTATGCACCGACTGACATTGAGGCAGCTATGAACACAATGTCACTCAATGCTCAAGACGAAAATTGGTATATGGACATAGGCGCCACATCTCACATGATGGCATCACAAGGTACTCTCTCATCTTATTTCAATCTGAGTAATTTAAATCGAAATATTATTATTGGTAGTGGACAAGACATTTTCATTCACATTTTTGGTCATTCATCCTTATCCCCACCACATCCACCACTAATCTTAAAAAATGTCCTACATTCTCCTAAACTCATTAAGAATCTAATCTCTATGCGACGCTTCACAATTGATAATAATTTTTCCCTTAACTTTGATCCTTTTGGTTTTTCTGTCAATGATTTTATGACAGCGAGACGAATAATGAGATGTGACATCACCGGAGATCTCTACGCTATTTCAAACGCCGTCAACAATCCAGCCTCAGTTCCATCAACCTTTGCTGCTCTTTCGTCTTCCTTATGACATTTTAGATTAGGACATCCGAGAGATTTAGTTTTACGCTCCCTTAGAAAAAATAGTTTTATTAATTGCAACCGTATTTCTAGGACTCCTATATGTGAATCCTGCATTTTTGGGAAACATATTAAATTACCATTTTCTGCATCCACAAATTATACTTTACTACCTTTCGATATCATGCATAGTGATTTATGGACGTCCCCTATTTTAAGTACGGCTGGCCATCGAAATTATGTGTTATTTTTGGATGATTATTCCAACTTTCTATTGACTTTTCCAATTGGCAATAAATCCTAGGTCTACCCCATTTTTTCCTTATTTAGTGTTTTCGTAAAAACACAATGAAAAAAGCATTAAATATTTTCAATGTGACAATGGCAGGGACTTCAATAATAATCAATTCAAACAGTTTTGCTCCAAAAATGATCTTACCTTTCGTTTTTCCTGCCCTCACATCTCCTCCCAAAATGGTAAAGCCGAACGGAAAATCCAGACCATAAACAACCTAATTTGTGCCTTACTTGCTCAAGCCTCAATTCCCCCCCCCCCAATTCTGGCATTACACACTTTTCATGGCCACCTATCTCCTAAACATAATCCCAAACAAGTCTCTAGCTCAACGGTCGCCCTCTCAAGTTCTATTTCGTATGAACCCCTCCTGCCAACACTTGCGTATCTTTGAATGTCTCTGTTATTCTCTCCATCCGACCACTCACAAACTCCAACCCCGGTCTTCCCCATATGTGTTTCTGGGTTACCCCACCAATCATCGTGGTTACTCGTCTTATGACTTGTCGAGCCGTAAAATTATTATTTCACGTTATGTCATATTTGATGAGTCTCAATTCCCCCTTGCCTCCCTAAACTCGCCATCTCGACATTCTTACGACTTCCTAGATAATGACCTGAACCCTCTTCTAATTTATCATTTACATAGTACGTCGTCCCAGGCCCTAGCACCTGCCCCACATCGAACATTCCGGGACACACTGCCCACCCGATTCTACCAACGGTGGCCCGGCATAGCCCGCCTCCGGGTGATTCCGCAGCCACATCTTGGCAAACTGAGAATCGGCCAGCCAATCCTGCCACCCCTTCTCTTCTTCCTCTTCCCGGTAGTCCCGCGATACACACACCCTCCTATCCCTCATCCCGAGACATGCTCTCGGACCATGGAAACTCGTGCCATACACAGAATTCATAAACTTAAATGGTTGTTTAACCTATCCGTTTCAGTTGTCCCTTCCATTGTCCTTCGAAATCTGAAGGATGTCTTATCCGACCCTAATTGAAAAGTCATAATGATTGACGAATATAATGATATTATTGATAATAAGGCGTGGGACCTAGTACTCCATCCACCGAATGCTAACATTATTCGTTCTATGTGAATTTTTAGACATAAAAAGAAATCTGATGGTTCTTTCGAGAGGTACGAGGCTCATTTTATAGGTGATAGAAGGTCTCAACAGGTGGGAGTGAATTGTTATGAAACGTTCAGCCCGGTCGTAAAGCCCGCAACCATCCAGATCGTCCTCAGCATTGCTCTATCCAAGTTGTGGCCCATTCATCACTTGATGTCAAGAATGTCTTCTTACATGTGGATCTTCATGAAACGGTATATATGCATCAGCCCATGGATTTCAGAGATCCTATTCATCCGAATTATGTGCGTCTGTTGCAGAAATTGCTTTATGGACTGAAATAGGCTCCTTGAGCATGATACTAGTGGTTCACCGATTATGTCTCCTCTATTGGTTTTTCACACAGCAGATCCGATCATTCCCTATTCATCTACAACAAGGGTATAAACATGACTTACCTATTATTATATGTTGATGACATCATCCTCACCACATCATCTGATGCTCTCCGTCGGTCCATTATGTCTCTCATTCCTCTGAGTTTGTTATGAAGGATCTGGGGGCCCTGAGTTATTTCTTGGGAATCTCTGTCACTCGACATTCTTGCGGCCTATTTCTCTGTCATAAGAAGTACGCCAAAGAGATCATTGACAGTGCATGCATGACATCTTACAAACCATCCTACACGCCAGTAGACACCAATTCCAAGCTCAACGCTGATTCCGGCCCCCCATATTCAGACTTGACTCACTATCATAGCCTGGCTGGGGGCGTGCAGTACCTCATATTCACGAGACATGACATATCATATGTCGTGCAATGAATCTGCCTACACATGCACAATCTGACGGAAGCACACGTGCACGCTCTCAAATATATTTTACGATACGTCCAAGGTACATTTCACTTCGGATTACATCTATACAGGTCGTCGCTCACTAGTCTCACTGGTTATTCTGATGATGACTAGGGTGGATGTCCTGGCACCTGACGCTCCACGTCTGGTTACTACTTTTTCCTCAGAGATAGCCTATTGTATTGGTCTTCCAATAGGCAACCTACACTATCCCGATCCAGTGCCGAAACAGAGTATAGAGGTGTCGCCAACGTCGTCTCTGAGTCTTGTTGGATCTGTAACCTTGTACTTGAGCTTCACTGCTTGATTCAAAAGGCAACACTGGTCTACTGCGATAATATTAGTGCGATATATCTTTTCGGCAATCCCGTCCAACATCAGCACACTAAACACATTGAGATGGACATTCATTTCGTTCGCGAAAAAGTGGCTCGTGGTCAAGTTCGTGTCCTTCATGTTCCTTCAAGGTATCAGATTGCCGATACCTTCACCAAAGGGCTTCCGCGCATACTATTTGATGATTTTTGAGCCTGTCTCAGTGTTCGTGAACCTCTCGCTCCGACTGCGGGGGTGTAATAGAATATTTCCCGAATATTCTTTCATTAATTGTATATCTCTTAATTTATGTAGAATTGTATTCCTATTGTAATTAGGTCTCCTATTTTAGGTAGAATTATATTTTCTACTGTAATTAGGTTGATTAGTTACCTAGTTTAGATATTCTTATACTACTATATATATTGTATATTATTGATGAATACATATTTCTTTATAAAGAAATTGAGGCTTAAATAACATGTAACGTATTACGTGCATAACTGAAAATTTCAAAATGCATGAACTTTCAATTACATAATTGAGTCAAAAGATATATTTTCGTTAAATGTCTTATCAGTCGAGGTGTACCCTAAAAGGTACCTTAAATATTGCAGACCGTTGATATTAGTCTAATAACATACCAACACATGATTCTATTTGTTGCAAAATGTACGTGAGTCATTATTAAGTGTTGTGCATGAGAAGCCAATACTAGTATAGTATTGTAAAAATGAATATCCATGATCTTGTTGGTACTCTATTGTACTTTATAGAGCAGTACGGGAAGTAATAACTATTACAAATATTCGAAAGGATAAATAAATGGTCAATCTTCAAAACTGCCGCATATGTGTTGTGTCTTGAATCTTGATCACCTTGCAAAGCCAATGTTGAGAACTGTCGCAAGTTTGTTGTGTCTTGAATGTTGATATCCTGAAATCAAGAAACAACTAAATCTGGATGGTTACAACGTTGTGTGTTGAGTCGAGGATAGCCCTCTATCCTTAAGACAAGATTGCCCCGTATATATGTTTTTACGTTAGCGGGCAATAGTCTCCCAAGATAAAACAACACTTTAATCTCAACACTACAAAGCCAATAGGTTGAGCCTGCCGAATAAAACAAATATGACTCGACTTGCTGAAGATATGGAATAGGAAGGAAGAGTTTCTATCTTCTCTTCTCGTTTGTCTCTGTTTTCTATCTTCTCTTCTCGTTTGTCTCTGTTTTCTATCTTCTCTTCTCGTTTGTCTCTGTGTATATAGTGTCTTTGTTGTGTATATCTTGTGTATATATGAGGGTTTACTCACTGTTTTCCAGTCACGAATTGCACAGATTTTCACCACTATTTTGGACAGATTTTGGCTACTGTTTTGTGCTCTTTTGTGACTGAAATATGCTGCTATTTTCGTGTGTTTTCTGAGCTATATTGCTGACTATTTTTCAGCCTGTTGTGCACTGTTTTCAGTCATCTGTGCAGTGTTTCTGCTCACTGTTTTGTGTCGTTTTTGTTCACTGTTTTCCAGTGATTTCCAGTGCTGTTTTTCTGCCTTCTGTGCTATCTAGAATTGAGCCAACAACTGCTCAATATATAGCATGGAAGAGGGGCTGTCCAACTGCCAAAAACAAGGCTGTAATGACCCTTAAGGGAGGCCATTAAAACAGCCAAGTAATGGCTGTTAAGGCCATTGAAAGAGGCTGTCCAAATGCCCAAGTAATGGGATGTTAATGGAGGAGTTAATCAGCCAAGTAATGGCTGATTAATGCCTCAAAAAACAGTTCCAACGGAGGCTGAACCAACTTTCCAGAAACTCTGGAGACCAAACTGTAAATATTGAAACTTCAGGGACCAAACTGTACATATGAAAGAATTCATGTCCAAACTGTACATATGAAACTTCAGGGAGCCCACAGCCCGAGACCCGAGACCCGGAACCGGACGGGCTGGCGGCGACGGCGCGCGTGTGGACTTAGCCTTGAACCCAAGCACATCTAGGTCTTCCCTCCTTTAAACACATGGGATACCCCTTGGGGTCCCAAACCCTTTACCAATTAGAGACTTATATAGAGAGCAATTCTTCCTATTCCCACCGATGTGGTAGATTTGTCTCACACCACATTTCCATGCCTCAAACACCTTACTTCGTGGACCAATATCTCTTTCATTTCTTAATGAAATTTGACGATTCTTGGCCCTACGGTCATCTACTCACTTCGTAGATCATGCATGTGTAAAGAGACAAAGCCTCCAACATGCGGAACACTAGTTTTTAATTCATCAAAGATGGGTGGACGCATCTCCCCGCCAAAGGCAAATTTCCAACAGATCTTTTGTTAACACATCCCTGTAGCTTAATTTATGTTTTTTTTTTGTGAAATATGTGATTAGTGAAATGATAATACTGATAATTCCTAGTTAGAGTCTGAAAGAAATAATCCCTTGATTATTTTCATTAATAAAAGAGAATATATACAAGTTACAATTTTCATAATATGAAAATCATATTCCTATTCTAATACCAAAATACTATTCTAGTAGTACAAGAATCCTATACTTATGGTAAGTGTACAATGTTAAGTAATACAAAATAATATACAAAATATTTACCAAAAAACTTGTGATATACTCTATAGAACTCGTGATATACACTTCATAAGAAAAGTGTATATCACGGAAATATTTTCTCTTTTAACATAGTCAACGAAGAATTAATTAGTACATATATATTCTATTAGATAAGTGCTACTCGTACATGTCATATAAGTATTATCTTAATAGCGTCATAAGTCATAACTTATGTGACTTTTTAAACATGAAGTACAAAAACTAATCGAACCGTTGTAATACCAAAGACCAAAATGATTGAAATTGCTTTGAAAGGTCAAATTTTAGTAATACATAATAGAATAACTATTTTTTTTTGTGTGTGTGAATGAGATTTGAACACATGATCTTTGGGTTGGGTGGTAAATGTGAAATGATGGAATGTTGGAGAAAGGAAAATAATTTATTAGGAATAAAATATAAATAGAAAAGAATTTCTACACTATCTTAAAGAGTTGGAAAGAAAATAAGCTCTTGCACCGTCGTCGCTATCATCGAGACCACTCACTCAGCTTCGCCTTTTAAAATTGCGCCATTTTACCTTTAAGGTAACGATCCTTTTTACTGAAAAAGGCACTTGACTTTTCCAGTGAATTTAGTGCAAATTGATACTCCTCTTTTTCTGTACGTCTTATTCTAATAACTTCTTTTTTTCATATGATTATACAATAGTTGTTTGGGTTCAATAGATTTAATTTGACAATCTTAAGGCGTAGACTTTCACCTTTTGTTACTTAAAAAGCATAAAACTTGAGTGATGGTTGATTTTTTATTTTTTACAGAAATTAGCAATGAAGATAGTAAGGTCTTTTCATGAAATTCCGTCAAATTAAAAAGGAGAGTGTTCCTTTCATGCATTCTTTTACCTCCTCAACGAATAACATTCTATGTTCTCTTAACTTTTATAGAAAAGTGAAACAGTCATGTGGTTTCTTGTTATAGTGATTTATTTATTTAGTGTACTGCCCAAAAACAGAATTGATGCCTTAGATATTCACTTTAACTCTAGATCGACTCATTAAAAAATAGTTTAAGATGATATAGTTCCTTGACATGACAATTAATCTTTTTTCTTGAGTTCTTATTTTTTCCTTTATGATTTCAGGTTTAAATTATTTGCCCTATTTGCCACTCTTATTAACAAGAGTTATTAAGTTTAAATAAAAAATTTCTTATGTAGACGATTTAGACTTTAATTAGTAGATAAGCTATTTGGTAGTTATTTTTTGGAACAATGCAATGAGAAATAAAATAGCAGTACCAAGCATAAAAGTTATACTTTGTTAATTTAACTGATTAAGGCAGAAGAATTATTTGTTAAGAGTCTCACATCGGATATGGAATGGGAACATGGACTACTTATATGGACTTGTACAATCCTCACCCTACAAACTAACTTTTGGGGTTGAGTTATGCCCAAGATCCATTCTTTACATGGTATTAGAGTCAGGCCCATTCCAATTCTTTGTTCATCGATGTTGGGTCCCCAAATTATATTATCCACGCTCCAGTTAACAAGATCTGGGCTTGCGGGGAGTGCTAAGAGTCCCACATCGGATATGAAATGTGAACATGGACTCATTATATAGAATGAGAACATGGACTCTTTGAAAGCAATGAATAAGGATATATTTTCCTGATCTCCTATGTACACCTATATACCAACTCTTCAGTGAAATATCAAT
Organism: Anisodus acutangulus; assembly: GCA_029783415.1. Taxonomy (NCBI): domain Eukaryota; kingdom Viridiplantae; phylum Streptophyta; class Magnoliopsida; order Solanales; family Solanaceae; genus Anisodus; species Anisodus acutangulus. The sequence continues at coordinate 13,701,414 of CM056492.1, forward strand.
AGGCGTACTCATCAAGGCGGTGATCCATAGCATGCGAGACAATCTCAAGGAATGCATCTTCACTTGAGCTAGGGAGCTCAGAGTCCAGTGCTTCTTGAACAATCTCCTCAATCATAGATTCTTTATTCAAGGTTTTTCCGGCACATGATGTCTCCTATGGTAAATGGCGTGAGGCCCCTATCTACCCCTTTCTTCTATAGCATTGTAGAGATGCGGAGTGTGCGTGCACTTTCCAAAGGCATGTCCACCCATAAAACTTCAACAAAGCAATGTCTTTTTCCGAATCAAGTGATTTTATGTACTCAATGATTTCAGAGCTATTTTCCTTTATTTACCTTATCTGCCTTTTCTTCTCCACATTCACACCCTCCGTAACTTGCACATCATCTACCCTCTGCTTCCATTTATTCTTCGTAGATTCTAGAATCTACTCAATCAAAAAATATATTCCCTCTCTGGCTTCTCCTTCTCTTCTTCTGGCATTCCTTACTGCTCCTCTGTTCTAGTCATCGACGTAAATTGTTAGTACACGATAATTATGGGAGAAATTCCATATTATTATCCTACACCATAAAGCATGTAATTATAATCAATTAGTAATATTATAATTATTAGACAAATTAATTAGGTAGTAATTAGCATCTTGTATTTTAGATAACCTAGATTACTACTACATACCATGATTGTATATATATTCTATGGATGTAATGAAATACTCAAGGAATCATTTCCTACATGGTATCAGTAGCCAAAGATCTTTTGCCCTAAACCTTTTTCTTTTTCTCCCTTACACAACCTCCTTTCTTCTTTTTCTACACAAATTTTTCTTTCGGCCAACTTTAGGTTTAATACCTAAACCTAAACAAACCCATATAACCTACTACTAAACTAATAGCCGAAACTTACTCCCTCCCCCCCCACTCTCGGCTAAACAAATTACTTCCCTATCCAAAACCCTAATAAACAATTAGGGTTCTTCCATCCACTACCATAAAAAACACAACCCACTTCTCATATACTTTTGATTCTAGTGGAAACTATGACCGAAAAACAAACTTTTCATCTCGTTTTTCCGTTAATAACATCAAGAACTTCATCTCGATAACCCTTGAAATGGAGAAAGGGCAATATACATCTTGGGCAGAATTGTTCAAAATCTATTGTCGTGCCTATGAGGTCATCGACCACATTATACCTTCCGAGTCATCCTCAGACGCCGGTTTGGTGAACAAAAAGCTATAGTCCCGGTTGGATGCTATTTTCCTTCAATGGATTTATGGCACTATATCCAACGACCTTTTACATACTATTTTGGAGCCGAATTCTACGGCTCAACAAGCGTGGGAACGTCTACAAAATATATTTCAGGATAACAAAGTTTCTAGGGCCGTTTATCGTGAACACCAGTTTACGAATATTAAACTGGATGATTTTTCCAATAACTCCTCTTATTGTCAGGAATTAAAATGCTTGTGGACCAATTATCCAACGTTGGTTCGTCCGTGACAAATCAAAGGTTGGCCCTTCAGTTGATTGCAGGATTGAATGAACATTATGATGGGGTTGCTACGTTCATTCAACAAAGTAATCCATTGCCTCATTTCTATGAAGCCCGTTCAAGGTTAATTCTCGAGAAAACACGGAAGGCAAAACAGGCATCTTCTGGAACTTCCACCGTCGGCACTGCTCTCGTCTCCACCAACTCATTTTTCACGGATTCGGAGCCCCAAATTTTTGGTTCGGGGGAAATAATAATCGTCAAAATAATGGCCAAAAATGGGGTTCAAATCGTAACAATAAAGGAAAAAATAATGGTGGAAAGGGACAAGGCCATGGCGGTGGCCAACTCACCGGCAGCAGCGGGCAGTGGCGTCCAGGCAATATCAGCGGTAATCAATGGGGGCAGTACCCACCGTGGACCTGGGTCCCACAGTGGTCTACCCCACCATGTATGTACCCTACTTCTTCGTGGGTCATGCCTCCACCTTCAACTCGCCAACCCAAAATTCTAGGATCTTATCCCCAACATGCGTTTACGGCTCAGGCACCATCATCGGTAGGCTATGCGCCCACTGATATCGAACAAGCCATGAACCACATGAATCTAAATGTTCCAGACGAGTCATGGTACATGGACACAGGGGCTACGTCACACATGACGGCATCTCAAGGTAATCTCTTCTTATTGTAATATGAGTAATAATAAAAATATTATTTTTGGTAGTGGGCAGGAAATTCCAATTCGTGGTTTTGGTCAGGTAACACTACCCTCTCCACACCCACCTTTACACTTGAAAAACATCTTACATGCGTCAAATCTAATTAAAAACCTGATCTCTGTTAGACGTTTTACAATTGACAATAATGTTTCTGTAAAGTTTGATCCATTTGACTTTTCTGTGAAGGACTTTCAGACAGGGATGCTACTTATAAGTTGCAATAGCACGGGGGACTTATATCCCATCACCTCTGTTTCCAAAAATAGCATGAACAAACCATCAACCTTTGTTGTCATTTCTCCTACTCTATGGCACACTCGTTTGGGACACCTAGGAGCACAAATTTTTAGTAATTTTAGGAAGAATAATTTGATTTTGTGTAATAAACCTTTGAACTCTTTTGTTTGTCAATCTTGCATGTTTGGTAAACATGTTAAGCTTCATTTTGCCTATTCTATTTCTCATACTTATCTGCCATTTGATACTGTGCATTGTGATTTGTGGACATCACCCGTTTTGAGTTCTGCAGGTCATAAATGCTATATGCTCATTCTAGATAATTATTCAAATTTTTTGTGGACTTTTCCATCGGGACATAAATTACAAACATCCACCATTTTTAAACAATTTAGTATTTTTATCAAAACTCAATTTGGCAAAAGCACGTTTTCAATGTGACAATGGGGGTGGATTCATAAATGCTTATTTTAATGATTTCTGTCACTAAAATAGGATGTCTTTGCGTCTTTCGTGTCCACTTACTTCACCACAAAATGGGAAAGCCGAAAGAAAAATTCGAACGATTAGTAATATGATTCGCTCTCTTCTTGTGCATTCTTCCACACTACCAAAGTTTTGGTACCATGCACTTCAAATGGCTACCTAGCTTTTAAATATTCTTCCTAGTAAATTGCTATCCAATGTGTCTCCTACACAAATGTTGTATCATCGTCTCCCGTCTGTTACACATTTAAGGGTGTTTGGATGTTTGTGTTATCCTTTGTTTCCATCTACTTCCATTAACAAATTGTAGGCTCGATCTACTCCTTGTGTGTTTTTGGAATATCCACAAAATCATAGGGGATATAAATGTTATGATTTGACGAATGGGAAAATAATTGTCTGTCGTCATGTGATTTTTGATGAGTCTAAATTCCCATTTGTTAAGTCTCATGTGGCATCCTCACATTCATATTATTTTTTGGATAATGGACTACATCTGATTTTACACTACCATCTCCATACCCAATCACATGTGGAACCACCTCCTAAAATAACCAACATGTTTCGGCCCATCCACAAAATGGGATTGGACCGGAGACCATAGCCGTGTTGCCGAGGGTCTCGGCCCAATTCTTTTCTCATGGCGGGCAGACCCAAGTGGAGGAGCCCACTGCTCCCTTACCTACACCTGTAAACTAGCCCAACACCGGCCATCACACTTTCGCTCGGCCCATTACCATTCCCGAACAGCCCTGGACCATTGAAACTCATGCTATGCACGGGATCTTTAGGCCCAAGCATCAGTTTAACCTACTATCCACAGAACAACCGTCACTTATACTAAAAAATCCCAAAGCGGTCTTGTCCGACCTGAATTGAAAAGCTGTCATGTTAGACGAATTTAATGCTCTTATTAATAATAAGACGTGGGAATTAGTACCACACCCGTCTAATGTGAATGTCATTCAGTTTTGGTGGGTTTTTTATCATAAGAAGAATTCTGACGGTTCTTTTGCGAGGTACAAAGCTCGTCTTGTTGGTGATGGCAGGTCTTAGCAGGTTGGGGTCGATTGTGGTGAAACATTCAGTCTGGTAGTTAAGCCAACAACTATCCGGACGGTTCTCAGTCTGGATCTTTCCAAATCTTGGTCCATTCATCAGTTGGATGTTAAAAATGCATTCTTACATGGCCACTTACAAGAAACAATATATATGCATCAGCCGTTGGATTTTCGAGACTATTCACGTCCAGATCATGTTTGCCTGTTGAAAAAATACTTATATAGTTTGAAATAAGCTTCTAGAGCATGGTATAACCATTTTGCAGGATTCGTTTCCAAGTTGGGGTTCTCTCACAACAAGTCTGATCAGTCGTTGTTCTCACAACATCATCCACTTCACTTCGCCAGTCTATCATGTCTCTTCTTGCAGCAGAATTTGGAACGAAGGACTTAGGTACGTTGAATTATTTTCTTGGAATTGCAGTCACCCAATATGCAGGTGGTCTATTTCTGAGTCAAAAGAAATATGCCGAAGAAATAATTGAAAAGGCAGGGATGTCTTCCTACAAACCATCACATACTCCAGTTGACACAAAGACGAAATTGAGTAACACAGCCGGCACTCCATATAGTAATCCGACACTTTACCGAAGCCTTGCAGGAGCCTTACGGTATTTGACTTTTACGAGACATGATATTTTCTATGCGGGTCAACAAGTTTGTTTACACATGCATGATTCGAAGAATGAGCATATGAGGGCTATAAAAAGGATTCTGCGGTATGTGAAGGGTACTCTCCATTTTGGCCTCCATCTGTATAAGTCCTTCATCAAACATCTTTCAGCCTACACAGATGTAGATTGGGGTGGTTGCCCGGACACACGTTGTTCTACTTCCGGTTATTGTGTGTTCTTGGGGGACAATCTTATTTTATGGTCGTCCAAACGACAATCCACACTGTCTCGGTCTAGTGCTGAGGCAGAATACAGAGGTGTAGCCAATGTGAAATCATGTTGGCTCCGTAATCTACTATTAGAGCTACATTGTCCGATTGAAAAGGCAACGGTGGTTTATTGTGACAATGTGAGTGCGATATACTTATCCGACAATCATGTTCAGCATCAGCGCACAAAACACATTTAAATGGATATCTTATTTGTCCGCGAAAAAGATGCATGTGGACAAGTCTGAGTTCTCCATGTCCCGTCCCGTTATCAGATTGTTGATATTTTCACCAAAGGGTTCCGCGAGTACTTTTTGATGATTTCAGGGACAGTCTCAGCATCCGTGAACCTCCCGCTAAGACTGCGGGGGACTGTTAGTACACGATAATTATGGGAGAAATATCATATTATCATCCTCCACCATAAATCATGTAATTATAATCTATTAGTAATGTTGATGTTGGATGGATGTTGTGACAACATCTGTAAATGCTCAGTACAACATCTTATGAAAATAAGAATGTTGCCTGCGATGTTGTGACAACATTCCTGACAATATCTCTATAACGATTTTGCCTATTCTTCCGGCCAAAACAGGTTGTGTTACTGTGAGTAAAAAATGACCTAGGCAAGCTTACAATGATGTTGTGTTTAAAATGTGGTAAAAGAAATAGTCAAAGCTTGGAGAGGAAGCAGCGTGAAGACCAAGTCCAGAACATTGAGCTTTTTAAGGAGCAAGAACCGGTCCAAGCTGAAGCTTCTTTTACTCAACCTTCGCAACCAATCAGTGAGGATTTCAAGGGAAGTTCCACACTATAAATAAAGGGGAGCTTCAGAGTATCGATATCCAGAATTGAATGAGAAGAATTACCAAGAGAGCTCTCGGATATTCACCTTAGAAACTGGAACAACACACTTAGCCTAAAGTAGTATAACAACATCTAGTCCCACATTATTATTGTTGCCCAGATTCTAGATCAAGCTTATACTTCAAGCAATTGTAATGAAGATGTTGTGTTTGTCTTTTTAGATCTTTTAACTTTAGGCTGAAGTCATCTGCGACTTCACTTTTGCTTGTAATTTCTTTTCGCATTTATTGTCCAATCTTGTAAAAGAAATTCATTTGTAATTGTATATAGTTTATACAATTTTTTGGTCATTGACCATCAAGAGATATATTAATATATACCCTTGAAAATATAAACCTTGTGTTTCTTTACTTTTTTCGCTGCATTTACTCTATAAAGGTTTATAACTATTTTATCACAATGTTGCCTCAGATGTTGACACAACATTGAAGGCAACATCCAGAAACTGTTTTAATTGTTCTAGTTGTTACGACTTTATTATTACATACTCTTTCTTATCCGTAGCCCCGGACCCAACAAGTGGTATCAGAGCCAACACTTGATACAATACGTGTTTGATTCTGAATATTACGGCTATGGACTCAGCTATACAAAACGTTGGTAGACTTCCAATTATTGACGGAACTAACTATGCCTATTGTAAAATTCGACTACGTTCGCACATCAAATCCATTACTGTTCGAGCTTGGAGATCAATTTTCGAAGGCTATGTGATCCCCAAGTACCCAGCAGACGAGGATGGTGATGTACTTACCAAATCCGAATTTGAATGGACCGCGGAAGAGATCAACAGTGCGAGTTTCAATGAAAAGGCCCTAAATGCGATATTTGAATGGGTAGATCTCTATATGTTTAAACTCATCCAAAATTGTACTACGGCCAAGGACGCTTGGGAGACCTTACAAACTCATTGTGAAGGTACCTCGAGTGTACGACGTACAAAGCTTCGCATGATTTTGAGCCAATACGAACGCTTAATGATGAAAGAATCTGAAGACATAAAATCCTATTTTGAAAAGTTAATTGACATTGCTAATCAGTGTCAAGTGCTTGGTTCTCCTTTAACCAACACACAACTTGTGGATAAAGCTCTCAGATCTCTTTCTGAAAGGTTTAATACTAAGATTTGTGCTATTGAAGAGACCCATAATCTTGCTATTATGGATCTACATATCTTGATGAGCATCTTTCAAATATATGAGATGAACATGAAGAGCCAAAAAAATCTGTATAAAGACAAGACTTTGGCACTCCAAGGACAAACCTCGGAAACTGAATTAGAAAACGAAGAAGAAAACTTGAAGGAACTGGGAAATGGTGCAACTGTTGCCTTACTTACTCGTCGATTCAATTCGATGGTGATAAAGATCAACAATGATCACAATAAAGCCAAATACAAACAGCATCAAAACCCACTATTCAATAAACAGCCGAATAGGTCACCTTCTGAGCAAAGAAATCCTAATCCACTGAGGAAATCTAACTCCGACAGTACCAATTTCAATCCCAAACAACTCGAGGGAGTGCAGTGTCATGCATGCTCGGGTTGGGGACACTACGCTAATGAGTGTGCAAACACCCTTAGAAAAATTGGTAAGGTTATGTGGGTAACTCTCAGTGATAATGAGAACGAAGAGGAGGATGTAGATCAAAAAGAAGAACCACATGCAATGCTGGCAGCCATGTTCGAACATTCACTGTCCGACGACGAAGATATTGTGGACAATGTTGCGACAACATCTGGAACCACATCAGACTCAACATCTGGAATGACTTCAATATCAGAGAGGTATGTATACTTTGACTATACTGATGTAAATTGTTTTAGTGGATTTAATTTTTCATATGAAGCTGTAAATTTGGATCTAGTTGACTCCAAAGACGACGTGATAAAGGAATTACAAAATCTTTGTAAAACCTTAATAACTGAATCTGAGCAACTCGACTCAAAAGTAAAATTATTGACTCTTGAGAATAGCAATCTGAAATGCACAATCAACCGATTAGAGGTGGCACTTACTAAGAAGGACCTAGAGCTTGGTAAGATTCGTGCATGATTGAATGTAGCTGAGACCACCTTTCAAAGGCTCAACATGGGAACCTCCAAACTGGATGAAATATTAAAGTTCAATAAACCTACAAGAGCTGGGCTTGAGTACCAATCTCCTAGCAAAACAAATACTTCCAGAATCCATAATCAAACTGAGAGGATAAAATTTGTCAAAGAAAATCCGAGTTATTCTCAGATCACTAAGATTGGATCGAAGTTTGTATGTAGCTTCTGTAAAAAGACAGGACATCTTATGCCCTACTGCTACAAACTTCAAAACTCTGCACTCAGAATATTGCCTAAAATGTTGTTGACACCCAATTTTGTCCCATCTTTTATGATTTTATTCGTAATTTTTAATATTTTGACACTTTTAAAATAATTTTAAAATATAGGCATATATGTGTATATCCTCTTATTATTATTATTATTCGCATTTTTTATATCATTTGCATTTTTATCATAATCATAAGTTTTATCCGAAAATTCTATGTTATTTTATTTTCGCAAAATTGCATCGCGTTCCCATTTCTTTATTAAGCATTAAACATTTCGCAAATATTATACTTTTTATTATTATCACATCGTTATGTTATTTTAAATAATTCACATCTTTTACAAAAAAAAAATATTTTTTAAATATTAAACCCCTATTTTATATTAAATCCATAACCCATTTTTATTTCCTAACCCAAAATAATTTCTACCCAAAACATTCTATCAACCCCAAATTTTTGGCCCAAAACCGAAGCCCAATCGGCCATCCCATCTTCCAAGCCCAACCCTCCACAACCTTTTATCCCATTTAAAAACCAAACCCACAAAATAAAATCCCAAAACCCAACACCCTTAAACCAAAGCCCACTCCCCCAGCCCAACCGGCCACCAAATGCCCTGGCCCAACACCCAAACCCGACCCATCCCTCTCCTCTTTAACCCATCCCTTACCCCCATTTCACAAGAAAAAATCAAATCGTAAACCTAAAAAAAAAAAACCCAAACCCTATCCCCCAAACCCGATCGCACTCGATTTCACACCACGACCCCACGTCGCCGGTCACCTCACCCGACACCACCACCAAACCCCTCTGCCCCTGACACCGACACATCCCATACCCATACCCACAAAATCCGCGACCCATACCCCTCAAATCCGCGATTTTCTTTACCTTTAATTCAAATTTCAAACTCGTTCTTGGGGAGGAAATCCACCTATAAATACCCCATGTTGTTCTTCATTTTAGGGAGAGAAAAAAACAGATTTTTGGAGGATTTTTCGGAAGATTATTCCATATATACATAAATATTTTGTTGTGTTCTTGATTGTAAGCATTTGCCTTCCTTGTTATTCAAGAATCAAGTCCGAAAAGGTTTGTTCTCCCCTTTTGATTCTCTGATTTTCTTCACTGATTTCGGGTCGGGTCGACCCGACCCGGGTCAACCCGATTTGGGTATTATTTCCAGAATTCTTGCATTTTCATATTTCTGTATGTTGGTTATCTGAATTTGGTGAATATTTGATTTCGGGTTGAGTTTCCGATTCGGGTCGGGTCGACCCGGTTTGGGTAACATTTTCAGAATTCTTGCATTTTCATATTTCTGTATGTTGGTTATCTGAATTTGGTGAATATTTGATTTCGGGTGAGTTTCTGATTCGGTCAAACATCGACCGCCCGTCGACCTTTTGGGTAACATTTTCGTAATTCTTGCATTTCATATTTTCTCGTATGTTGGTTATCCGAATTGATGGAATTATTTGATGTCGGGTTGAATCTCCGATTCGGGTCAGATTCTTGACCGGTCAGATCGACGATTTGAATTTCCAAATTTCTTGCATTATTCTTTGTTGTTATTATTGGTTATCTGAAATTGATGAAATCAGTTGATTAGGGTTGAACACATGATTCGGTCGGGTCGACCGGCCTTGGTATATTTCAGATATGGCATTTTTCATATCATTCTTTGGTTATCTAAAAAATCTGAATTTCTGATTTCATTCCGGGTCTGTTTTTTTTCCAGAATTAACTCACTGTTCACTTTTTCGTGTCTGTTTTTCAGAATTAACTCACTATTTTATCTGCCTTTATTTATTTCTTTCGTTTCTCTATTTTTCTGTTCGCTGGGTTAAACATCCGGGTAACGGATATCTTATTGTTCTTCATGCTTTACTGTTTTATTAATACCGCATTTAGGCCGACGAAATTGAATTCGAGGCCGCGCTTTTCTTTCGTTTCATTTCTCTATTTTTCAGCACTGTTTTAAGTATTCGGACAACGGATATTTTTATCGCTTTTTATCGCTTTAAACTAAACACCGCGTCTTTTCGGAAATTATTTTACGCTTCTTTGTTTTACCGTCAGATCTTTCATTGTTCTTGTTTCATTTTAATTTTCTTGATTTGAACACGATACTACATCGCCGATGAAAAATATCCGTCGATTTTGAGGCCTCCACAGTTGCAAAGACGGAAATATAACTTCTGGGCAATGATGAAGACTTAAACCTTTTTCCAAGATCAACATGTTTAGTAGGCGAGGTGACTAAAATAACCAACAAGTTATATATTCGCAGCCACGACGTGATTATAGTGATCTTTTCTATTTCACCCGAGAGACCAACACGTTTAGTAGGCGAGACAATCAAAATAACCACATTAGTCATATGTTTGCAGCCACGACGTGATTGGAATGTTCTTTTCAAAATTTAAGTCTGAGCCCTCCGTGATCAAAACATTCACTGTTTTGAATGCGGATATGGAGTTATTTGTATTTAACTGTTTCTAACCGCTTGTTTTTGACAAATTATGTGATTAAAGTAAATAAAGGCAATTATTCCTCGGAGTTTATTTATTTTATTTCTTTCTTTAATTCAGCTTTTATCCCGCTTTGTATTGTAATATTATTTATCGCACTTATGTAACTATTGAAATGCTTAGAATAGGCAAACTCAGGATTAATTCATAGGGTAGTTTAAGATTTGAAACCCGTCGCTAGCTTATTTATTTGTAGGCTCGGTTGAATTCAAACTTAGAAATCCTTCGCTAGTTTATTTATTTTAGGTTCGTCACGCGTATTCAAGATTTTCAAAACAACTTTTGTCATCTTTTATTTGCTTTATTAATCATACCGAATAAGTTTATCTTTTGTCAATTTACAATTCATTGATTCTCAAAATTTTACTTCTTTGGCATTATAAATAAATTGTTTTACTATCAATTGTCAAATACATATTTTTCCAACTCTACATGTATTTCTCTTTAAATACCATACAAATGCATATTTTGAAAAAATCTCTACATTTATCTATCTTTTAAAATGCATCTCTTTTCATTAATTATTTGCAAACATCTTTTAACTTCATGCTTCAAACATGCATTTTTTTTAGCAATAATTAACCTGAGTTTGACCGGATAACCGCAAGTTAGCGGATCTTAAAGGATGTCTAACCCCTTCCCTTTAGGATAATAAAGAACCCTTACCTAGAATCTCGCTAGTTTCGCAGACCTTAAAATTGGAGTTTACATTGCAGCATTTAGTTTAATATTTAGGTGTCCTAATTCACCGTAAAAAATAATTAGGTGGCGACTCTTCAATCCTTTTTACCCAGGAATCACCGAACACGTCCGCGCTCCGCTTTGACCCGAGCAGGTCGAAATAGGGCGCGACAGCATGGCGACTCCGCTGGGGAATTCAGGTTCTTAACCCTAACAAGTTCGGATTAATTATTGCTTTACTTTTGTTCCTTATTTGATTTAATGCTTTGATATGTTTCATTTATGAGATTTTGCATAAACTTCTTTAATTATTATATTCTCTTACTGCTTTTCTTAAATTGGCATTTCGCTCATATTTCTTCCACTATGGAAAATTGACACTATCACACACTACACGCGAGGTGTGTTTTGCGCACCCGCAAATTTCTTTCAATCTTCCAAATTTTAGGAGAGTTGGCGTATGCGCGGAGTGACCGGACCATCCGGTGGCCGCGTAGCCTTCTCACTCGAGTAGTCCGCTCGGGAACCTTGTGTCTAGTCAGCCAAATCTTAGAAAATTTAAGATAGAGCTATATCACCCTTTATTTTAAGTCATGCATGCATACACCTTAGGTGGGTCGATCCTTGGTATCGACTCCACAATTAAGAAATCCGCCAAAGATGTTTACGGGTCTCACAACCCAACGACCAATCATCATATTATGTGTAGCGTGATAAGGATAGACTAATCCAAGACTAATCATGACATGCTGAAATTGGAAAATGTACATTCATTTTGTCTCATTTCCGATAAAGCATTGCAGTTTAGCAGCTTGGATCAAACTTGTCGTAATCCCGCATATCTGGCGTTTAGGCCTACATCTGGCATAAGAGAGGCCCCATGTATATTAGGACGCGCATATACAATTTGCTTGCTATTTTCTACTGCTTTTCACTCTGTGTATATTATTTAAATCAATAATTACTCATCTTATACTAATTTGGTTTTCTTCATTTTTCAGGAGTTTCATTTTGCCTTATTTCCCCAAAGGTTGATTCGTGTTGACTAAAACTGGCGGAGCACCCCATCTTTTATTTTCCAATCATGCCTATCCAAATTGTATTAGTGCTAACTTAATGAAAACAACGCGATTTAAATTGAGGCCTGAATCGCATTTATGCATTTTAATGTATTTTTTCTCCACCTTTTGAAAGCTTAAAATGACAAATCTGCATTGCTTTTGCTATTTTAAAATCTGTTTTGTTTAATAATTTTCTTTTTCATCATGCAAACTAATAAATTTGTCGATAACATGTGACATATAATGAAACAAGCAAACAAAATCCCAAACAACGAGCAAGACTTCGGAGAATATGAGGAAGACTCACAACCGGAAGAATTGGGGCATTTTTTGGAATAAGTCAAAGCCAGATTTGGATGAAACATCAAGATGGTTGACAGTTACAAGCACTGGCATGAGCATTTGTCCTTTTCACTTTTGGGATATCGCACTACAATCAGGACTTCTACTGGGGCAACGGTCTATGGAACAGAAGTTGTGTTACCAGCAGAAGTGGAAATACCATCTTTGAGAGTTATCCAAGAAGTCGAGCTGAGCGAAGCGAAATGGATACAGAATCGGTACGAACAATTGATGCTGATTGATGAAAAGCGATTGAAACGCATGCATCACGGACAACTTTATCAAAACAGAATGGCCAAAGCTTTCAACAGGAAAGTAAAACCAAGGACTTTCGAACCAGGGCAATTGGTGCTAAAACGCATATTCCCGCACCAAAATGAAGCTAAAGGAAAATTCACACCTAACTGGCAAGGGCCTTATATGGTTCACCGGGTGTTGACTGGAGGAGCATTAATTCTAGCTGAAATGGACGGTGAAGTACGGCCAAAAGCTATCAACGCAGATGCAGTGAAAAGATACTACATTTAGGATTTTTCTATGTAATGCATTTCTTATGTTGTAAAAGTTGCGCTCCCTGGCGGGATACGCAAAGAACCCATGTCGGGTTCCGTTTCCTAGATTGCAAATTTCCCCAGAAACACATTTCTTTGTAACATGAACTACGTTATGACCTGATTCCCTCGGCGGGATACGTAGGCGGCCACATCGGCTTCGGTCCCATCTTTAGAAAAAACCCTTACAATCTCCTTTGCTTGTAATGAACTACGTCATGACCTGATTCCCTCATGGGGATACGTAGGCGGCCTAAATCGGCTTCGGTCCCACCATTAGGAAATATTTTCTCATTTATATCACATATGACAAAATGCACCCATCTAATCACCCTGATAGGATAGGCAAGCAATCTACACAAGACTCGGTTGTCCGTTCAAAAGATCGTCATTCTCACATATCGGAAACTGGGGCATTTTTAAGGGATCACTGCCGGAGGACGCCGATAAACATGAAAAAGCATCGGCAAACTAAGTCTTCAGCCTAAGAGGATTTTGGATAAGACGTTTGCTTTGTTTCACCGCATGTCGCTGCTCGACAGACATTTACATATATGCATACTTTCTTATAAGCAATTGATTTTCAACAAATACTTTCATTAGAGTTTGACAAGATTTTTATTACTAATATGCATATTTTCTTATACACAATTTATTTTCACCAAATATTTTCATTAGAGTTTGACAAGATTTTTTACTAATATGCATACTTTCTTGTAAGCAAATCATTTTCAACAAATATTTTCATTAGAGTTCGACAAGAACTTTTTAATGATAAGCATACTTTCTTATAAATAAATTATTTTCAACAAATGTTTTCATTAACGGTTAGCCAAGACTGGGAACCAGACAGGGGCTACAGGTCCGAATCAGCAGGACATGCAGCTATCAAGAGCCAAAGCTACCAAGTCATTGCGAATCAACTGCCCCTTCCCAAACTCACAAATTTTCTTTGAGTACAGGTTCTTCAGGTTGAAAAAGCAGGGAAGCCACATCAGTTATGATCAATTTCTCAAAGAATTTCGGCACCACAACTCACTACAAGGATAACGTTCTTGTTCTGCATTTATACGAAGACATCATCTTGACCTACAAGGTCCCGACTATTATGTCTGCACAAAGATGTTATTTCAAATCACAAAGAACGACAACAAGGCAAACCCGACGGCAAAGACGTCGCATCACATTTTCGCCCGTGCCAGGACGACATTTCAATTCACATGAGTTTGGATCGGTAGAAGATTCAGCACAACGTGGAACCCTATTACAGCAAACTGACGGCAAGGACGTCACTTACATCTCTTACAACAGGACAACATTTCAATAACGTCATCGATGTTATGGCAGCACGACAATCATTTTTACAGCTTTACAACGACGTCAACAGCATTACAATGACGTCTTCAACGCAAAGAACTATCTTTTACCGCATCTCAACGGCGTCAACAAAGATTACAATGACGTCTTCAAGCAGCAGCCTATCTTTACGACAACGCATCAACTATCTTTACGGCAATGCAAAGAACTATCTTCTACAAAGATCTCAACGACGTCAACATCATTACAATGACGTCTTCAAACAAAGAACTATCTTTACGGCAATGTAGCAACTATCTTTACCGCATCTCAACGACGTCAACAAAGATTACAATGATGTCTTCAACGCAATGACTATCTTTTACGGCATTACAACAACGCGTCATTGGCGTTACCGCAACACAACAAATATCTTTTATCAGATCTCAACGACGCGTCAACAAAGATTACAATGACGTCTTCAACGCAGCAGCTATCTTTTACGGCAACGCAGCACGACAATTATCTTTTACCGCATCTCGACGGCGTCAACAGCATTACAATGACGTCTTCAAACGTAGCAACTATCTTTTACGGCAACACATCAACTATCTTTTACCGCATCTCAACGACGTCAACAGCATTACAATGACGTCTTCAGCGCAACAACTATCTTTTACAACAACACAACAAATATCTTTTACAGCATTACAACGACGTCAACAGCATTACAATGACGTCTTCAACGCAGCAGCTGTCTTTTACAGCATTACAACAACGTCATTGACGTTACTGCAGCACATCAACTATCTTCAACAACATTACAACGACGCCAAAGATAAATAAACTATCTGCAACAGCAAACATCATTACAACAACGTCATCGACGTTACTGCAGCACAACAAATATCTTTTACAGCATTACAACGACGTCAACAACATTACAATGACGTCTTCAACGCAGCAGCTATCTTTTACAGCATTACAACAACGTCATTGGCGTTCTTCGCAAAGACATCAACTATCTTCAACAGCATTACAACAACGTCCACGACGTTACGGCAGCACGACAACTATTTTTTACAACAACAACGACATCATCAATGTCTATACAACGACGACATCAGCAAAGTCTATACAACAACGACGTCAACAACATTACAATGTCGTCTTCAACACAACACGTCGATCCAACGACGTCATTTCAGGCGCCCACCTTATAATGAGGGTATTTTAATTTCAGTTAGGCGCCCACCTTATAATGAGGGTATTTTAATTTCAGTCAGCGCCCACCTCCTAATGCGGGTATTTCTAAGTTATTTTCTCTACAATTTTTCTCAGCAGTTATACACTAATTATATCTTAAGCTTTAGTTTGCAGGAGTTTTTAATTTGCAGGAATTTCATCACAGCGTGGAACTATCTCTTACGGCGAACCGAGGCAAATTGGTCAACGACCTACTTCGAACATCGATCCGCTTTTCCCATTAGTTTCTCGTAACTGCGACCAGTGTCATCCTAAGTCGACACTGGGGCATTGTTTCTTGAATGTGCACTATCTTTTTGCAACTTCTATACCCCTCGGGATTCTATTTCTTACCATGCGGTCCCGATGATCAGGACAAAATTGGCTACTCGGTCAACTTCTTTGGCCGAAAACTCTTTCATCGTCTCCGTCCAAAGAGGGGCATCTGTTGACACCCAATTTTGTCCCATCTTTTATGATTTTATTCGTAATTTTTAATATTTTGACACTTTTAAAATAATTTTAAAATATAGACATATATGTGTATATCCTCTTATTATTATTATTATTCGCATTTTTTCTATCATTTGCATTTTTATCATAATCATAAGTTTTATCCAAAAATTCTATGTTATTTTATTTTCGCAAAATTGCATCGCGTTCCCATTTCTTTATTAAGCATTAAACATTTCGCAAATATTATACTTTTTATTATTATCACATCGTTATGTTATTTTAAATAATTCACATCTTTTACAAAAAAAAATATTTTTTAAATATTAAACCCCTCTTTTATATTTTTAAATCCATAACCCATTTTTATTTTCTAACCCAAAATAATTTCTACCAAAACATTCTATCAACCCCAAATTTTTGGCCCAAAACCGAAGCCCAATCGGCCACCCCATCTTCCAAGCCCAACCCTCCACAACCTTTTATCCCATTTAAAAACCAAACCCACAAAATAAAATCCCAAAACCCTTAAACCAAAGCCCACTCCTGTGCCCAACCGGCCACCAGTAGCCTGGCCCAACACCCAAACCCGACCCATCCCTCTCCTCTTTAACCCATCCCCTTACCCCCCATTTCACAAGAAAAAAAAATCAAATCAGAAAACCTAAAAAAAAACTCAAACCCTATCCCCCCAAACCCGATCGCACCCGACCCCACACCGGCGACCCCACGTCGCCGGTCACCTCACCCGACACCACCACCAAACCCCTCTGCCCCTAACACCGACACATCTCATACCCATACCCACAAAATCCGCGATCCATACCCCTCAAATCCGCGATTTTCTTTACCTTTAATTCAAATTACAAACTCGTTCTTGGGGAGGAAATCCACCTATAAATACCCCATGTTGTTCTTCATTTTAGGAGAGAAAAAAGCATTTTTGGAGGATTTTTCTAAGATTATTCCATATATACATAAATATTTTGTTGTGTTCTTGATTGTAAGCATTTGCCTTCCTTGTTATTCAAGAATCAAGTCCTAAAAGGTTTGTTCTCCCTTTTGATTCTCTCGATTTTCTTCATCGATTTCGGTCATCGACCGACCTCAACCCGATTTGGGTATTATTTCCAGAATTCTTGCATTTTCATATTTCTGTATGTTGGTTATCTGAATTTGGTGAATATTTGATTTCGGGTTGTGTTTCCGATTCGGTCGAAACATCGACCTGCCTGATCGACCTTATTGGGTAACATTTTCAGAATTCTTGCATTTCATATTTTCTGTATGTTGGTTATCTGAATTTGGTGAATATTTGATTTCGGGTTGAGTTTTCGATTCGGTCAGATTCTTGACGGGTCAGATCGACGATTTGGGTAACATTTTCGAAATTCTTGCATTTTCATATTTCGTATGTTGGTTATCCGAATTTGGTGAATATTTGATTTGGGTTGAGTTTCCGATTCGGTCGAAGTCATCGACCGGTCAGGTCGACGATTTGGGTAACATTTTCAGAATTCTTGCATTTCATATTTTCTGTATGTTGGTTATCTGGAATTGATGGAATTATTTGATGTCGGGTTAAATCTCCGATTCGGGTCGGGTCGACCCGGTTTGAATTTCCAAATTTCTTGCATTGTTGTTGTTGTTATTATTAGTTATCTGAAATTGATGAAATCAGTTGATTCCGGGTTGAACACATGATTCGGGTCGGGTCGCTGACCCGGGTCGGGTCGACTCGATTTGGATTTCCAAAATTTCTTGCATTTCATATCTTGTATATTGGTTATCTGAAAAAATGAAAAAAAAATCTGATTCGGGTCGGGTCGACCCGGTCTTGGTATATTTCCAGATTATGGCATTTTTTCATATTTGTTGCTGGTTATCTAAAAAATCTGAATTTCTGATTTCATTCCAGGTCTGTTTTTTTTTCCAGAATTAACTCACTGTTCACTTTTCCGGGTCTGTTTTTCAGAATTAACTCACTATTTTATCTGCCTTTATTTATTTCTTTCGTTTCTCTGTTTTTACGTTATTTGGGTTAAACATCCGTAACGGATATCTTCTTGTTCTTCATGCTTTATCGTTTTATTAATACCGCATTTAGGCCGATTTAAATTGAATTCGAGGCCGCTTTTCTTCGTTTCATTTCTCTATTTTTCAAAGACTGTTTTAAGTATTCGGGCATCGGATATTTTTATCGCTTTTTCTTGTTTTAAACTAAACACCGCGTCTTTTCGGAAATTATTTTTACGCTTCTTGTTTTACCGTCTGCTGCTTTGTTCTTTGTTTCATTTTAATTTCTACCGATTTGAACACGATACTACACCGCCGATGAAAAATATCCATCGATTTTGAGGCCTCCACAGTTGCAAAGACGGAAATATAACTTCTGGACAATGATGAAGACTTAAACCTTTTTCCAAGATCAACATGTTTAGTAGGCGAGGTGACTAAAATAACCAACAAGTTATATATTCGCAGCCACGACGTGATTATAGTGATCTTTTCTATTTCACCCGAGAGACCAACACGTTTAGTAGGCGAGGCAATCAAAATAACCACATTAGTCATATGTTTGCAGCCACGACGTGATTGGAATGTTCTTTTCAAAATTTAAGTCTGAGCCCTCCGTGATCAAAACATTCACTGTTTTGAATGCGGATATGGAGTTATTTGTATTTAACTGTTTCTAACCGTTTGTTTTTGACAGCTTGCAGGGATTAAAGTAAATAAAGGCAATTATTCCTCGAAGTTTATTTATTTTATTTCTTTCTTTAATTCAGCTTTTATCCCGCTTTGTATTGTAATATTATTTATCGCACTTATGTAACTATTAAAATGCTTAGAATAGGCAAACTCAGGATTAATTCATAGGGTAGTTTAAGATTTGAAACCCGTCGCTAGCTTATTTATTTGTAGGCTCGGTTGAATTCAAACTTAGAAATCCTTCGCTAGTTTATTTATTTTAGGCTCGTCACGCGTATTCAAGATTTTCAAAACAACTTTTGTCATCTTTTATTTGCTTTATTAATCATACCGAATAAGTTTATCTTTTGTCAATTTACAATTCATTGATTCTCAAAATTTTACTTCTTTGGCATTATAAATAAATTGTTTTACTATCAATTGTCAAATACATATTTTTCCAACTCTACATGTATTTCTCTTTAAATACCATACAAATGCATATTTTGAAAAAATCTCTACATTTATCTATCTTTTAAAATGCATCTCTTTTCATTAATTATTTGCAAACATCTTTTAACTTCATGCTTCAAACATGCATTTTTTTTAGCAATAATTAACCTGAGTTTGACCGGATAACCGCAAGTTAGCGAATCTTAAAGGATGTCTAACCTCTTCCATTTAGGATAATAAAGAACCCTTACCTAGAATCTCGCTAGTTTCGCAGACCTTAAAATTGGAGTTTACATTGCAGCATTTAGTTTAATATTTAGGTGTCCTAATTCACCGTAAAAAATAATTAGGTGGCGACTCCTCAATCCTTTTTACCCAGGAATCACCGAACACGTCCGCGCTCCGCTTTGACCCGAGCAGGTCGAAATAGGGCGCGACAAATGTCATCAGCAATGTTTTCCAACATTCAAAGTAACCAGCCTGAAAGCAGAATGAAGAAAAAAGAATGGGTACCCAAACTGAATCTGAAATATAATGTGTGCATAACTGCTTTGCATACTAATATTACAGGGTCTTGGTACTTCGATAGTGGCTGCTCACGTCATATGACAGGTACCAAAAATCTATTGAAGGAGTATGGAGCTTTAAATGGAGGATACGTGACCTTTGGAGGAGGAAGTAAGAGTAAGATAATTGGTAAAGGAACTCTTAATGTTCCGGATGTACCAGCCTTGAAAAATGTTCTTCATGTAGAAGGTTTAGTTGCTAATCTTCTTAGCATAAGCCAACTATGTGATGATGATCTAGAGGTAAAATTCAACAAGCTTGGATGCAAGGTTACAGATTCTGCAGATAAATGTGTCATGTCAGGAACCCGAACTGGAGATAATTGTTATCTAGTCGGTAGACAAGAGTTTTGCAACTCCGCAAAGATAGGTGACTTGACACTTTGGCATGTCAACTACGGCACCTTGGAGAAGGTGATCTCATTTGAAGCTGTCAGAGGCATTCCCAGACTGGATCCAAAAGATAAAACACTGTGCGAAGATTGTTTGAAAGGAAAGCAGACCCGAGTCTCTCATAATGTTGTCCAACATGACGGACAACATTCAGGTACATCTCATTGTTTCCAATTATTGCATATGGATCTTATGAGTCCAATCGAGGTAGATAGCCTAGGAGGGATGAGATATTCTTATGTGATAGTAGATGATTTTTCCAGATTCACTTGGATCTATTTTTTAAAGGAAAAATCACAAACCTTTGAGATGTTTAGACCACTTTACGCTAGGATTAAGAATTTGTTTTGTTCTTCGATTTTCAGAATTAGATCTGATCATGGAAAGGAGTTTGAAAATCAAACCTTTGCAAATTTTTGTGAAAAGAAAGGCATATTTCATGAATTTTTGGCACCAAAAACACCACAACAAAATGGGGTTGCTGAGAGAAAGAACAGAACTTTACAAGAAATAGCTAGAGTTATGTTAAGTTCTAAGCAATTGTCAAAGAGATTTTGGGCAGAAGCCTTGAACACGTCATGTCACATAACTAATAGAATCTATTTAAGGTCAGGGACCAAGATGACACCCTATGAACTGTTAAATGGAAAGAAACCTACATTATGGTACTTTTATGTCTTTGGGTGTGTGTGCTATATTCTTAATGATAAGGATCAACTGGCTAAATTTGACTCTAAGAGTGATAATGGAATATTTGTTGGCTACTCTCAGAATAGCCATGCTTACCGAATATACAATCTTCGGACAAAGACCATACAGGAGTCAGTCAATGTTATTTTTGATGACCTGCTGGATATATCTGGTAGATCTTCAGAAAACAACATTGTGGTTGCAGTTGAAGAGGAGCAACCCACTGAAGAAATAGATGTTGTCCCAGATATTGTCCCGACATCAGAAGAAACATCTGAACCTCAAAGAGAGAACACAGGGGACGAAGTCGAGGAGGAGTATGCTACTGAACTGAATGATCAAGTGAGAAGAGACCCTCCATCGAGGATTAGAAGGAACCATCCACCCGACCAGGTGATATGAGGAGTTTTTGAGAAGAGGCGTACAAGATGAAAAGAGCTAGTGAATTACTGAGAAATGGTAAGGTATGTGTGCATGTCCACCATATATCAACAGGTAAATCTTTCTTGTCTTACATCTACTTTGGAACCTAAAAATATTGGGAAAGCATTAAAAAATAATTTTTGGATTCAAGCCATGCAAGAGGAGCTTGAACAATTTTCCCGAAATGAGGTTTAGGACTTGATACCATGACCCAACAACACAAATGTTATTGGGACCAAGTGGATAATCAAAAACAAATTAGATGAGTTAGGGAAGATTGTTAGGAACAAAGCTCGACTTGTTACTCAAGTATATACACAAGTAGAATGTATCGACTATGACGAGACCTTCACTCCTGTGGATAGAATTGAGTCAATAAGATTGCTTCTTGCTATTATTTGCTATCTAAAGATTACCTTGCACCAAATGGATGTTAAAGGTGCCTTCCTCAATGGATACTTGGACAAAGAAGTATATGTTGAACAACCAAAGGAATTTGAGGATCCTCACCATCCACATCATGTGTACAAGCTCAAGAAAACTTTGTATGGACTAAAACAAGCACCACGTGCATGGTATGGTCGTCAAACTGACTTCCTTATTGAGTTTGGTTTTACCCGTGGAGAAGCTGACAGAACATTATTCATTAAAAGACACGGTGTAGATGTAATAATAGCTCAAATCTATGGTGATGATATTGTTTTTGGTTCGACTACAAAATCATACTTGAAGTCATTTGTCAAAGCAATGTCGACAATATTTGAGATGAGCATGATTGGAGAACTAACATTTTTCTTAGGCTTACAAATTAAACAGAATGAAGATGGGATCTTTGTATCTCAAAGCAAGTACGCCAAGAATCTTGTTAGGAGATTTGGTCTGGAAAATGCTAAACACATGAAGACTCCAATGGGCTCTACGCAACAGGTATGTAAAGACGATGTTGGATAAGATGTTGACCCAACATTGTACCTATCTATGATAGGTAGTCTTTTATACATTACTGCCAGTCGCCCCGATATCATGTTTAGCGTATGTATTTGCGCCAGGTTCCAAGCCAGTCCCAAGGTATCTCATCTCAATGCTGTGAAACGTATCATTCGATATGTTGCCGGTATAAGTGACTTGGGAATTTGGTACTCCAAAGACACTAATCCTAATCTAATAGGATATAGTGACTCGGATTAGGCCGGTGATGTAGACGATAGGAAAAGCACTAGTGGTGGGTGTTTCTATCTTGGCAATAATCTAGTCTCATGGTACAGTCGTAAACAAAATTGTGTATCACTCTCGACTGTTGAATCTGAATATGTGGCAGCCGGAAGTTGTTGTGCTCAACTGATTTGGTTACGACATATGCTAGATGACTATGACATATCTAATAACTCAATGATTTTGTACTGTGATAATCTGAGTGCTATTAATATTTCCAAAAATCATGTTCAGCATTCACGCACAAAGCACATAGACATAAGACATCATTTTTAAGAGACTTAGTGGAAAAACAGCTAGTTCAAATCGAACATGTTGATACTCTTTTTCAACTGGTTGGCATTTTTACCAAATCTTTAGATCATGAGAGATTTTCTAGCTTGAAAACATCTCTTGGTCTCTGTTTTCTTTGAAAATAAGACAGGCTAGGTAGATGTTGTCCGAAATGTTGTCCTAACATTCTGGGTAACATTTACTGTTGAGTCAATATACAGGATAAGTGTTGTAGTGATATTGCACTATTTTTCAAAAGATTCAAGCATGACTCTAAAAGGACAAGATATGAATGTGATATCGTTCTCTGTGATGATATATATATATATATATATATATATATATATATAAAACAATTATATATATCATATATAAAGAAAAAAAAGTATCGTAAGAAGGCGAAGCCTCTACTAAAAGATTTTGATGTATATAAAAAGAGCAAAGCTCTAAGATCGGTATCATTCTTATTCTATAGGAGTACCACGTGCTTCAAAAAGGTTAAAAATTCATCAATATTTTTTTAATCTGTATGTGTTCAACTAAGTTGATTAAGGACAATGGTAAAATGTTTTATTAGTCCAGTGATCAGTCTCATAGGGAACATATACATAAATATCATCTGCCAAATCAGAAAATCCTTGGAGTCTCATAATGTTTGTTTAACTTGGAAATGTTGCCAACATCATTAACAACATCGTGTTCCAGTACATAGAAGTCAGAGTGATGTAATTCTAGCCGAAAGGTCGCAGTCTTCAATCCAAGCATCAGAATAATGTAATTCCGACAGAAAAGATGCAGTCTTCTTCAACCATGTTGCCAACTTGGCAGAAAGACAAAGCAACTCTGCCCTTCCATACCCCTCATTGATTTTTCAAATCCTACTCAACCAAGGTTTTAAGACTCCAAAAGGAGAAAAGCTGAGTCCAGCCTTAGAGGTTTACTCAGTACAACGAGCAGTTGTGAACAGCAGGGACATTGTTATTGACCTGCCCTGGAAGAAAGATGAACGGGACACTGACACATCAAAGGATGGTGCCAACATTCCTAGCAACATTGGTCAAGGAAAGGTCCCAATGTCCAAAGACTGGCTTCGACAGCACATTGCTGAACTTGACAGGCAAATTCAAGACCTAGTGCGAGCCAAGAACTATTATGTGGGCTTATTTTTTTCACAAAAAGGGGGAGAGGATGATGTTGATGATGTTGCTGTTGGAAGCAGACAGACAGGGGGATCTGCTACTGATGATGATGCAGGCCAAGCTATGATGTAGGGGAGAGGAGTTGAGATGAAGATGGTGCTGCACAGACTGATCGATCACAGAAAGAGGCTGGAAGCTACTGTGACTCGATTACTCTAGTCAAGGATGATGAGTATTGATTCAATGATGGATGGAGTGCTGATAATCTCTGTTTATTTGAATATTGGATATACTGACATTTGGATTTTTTTTTTTGGTTTGTAATATTTTACTTTGGAATATTTGATCTGTTCTTGCAGACATTGTGACTGCTTTCTAAAGCTGTTTATATATATTTGCATGATGTGGATTGTTATGAATGGTTACTGTAGACTGATTATGCAGTTGCTGTAAGTAAGTCACGACTAACAGAACATAACTCCTATCTAATCAAATCATCGATACAACACTACTTAGAATTTAATACTGCAGGTTAATGGGGAGCATAACACTGATCCTACTGATTCTTGGAATGTAAGGTCTATATCGGGAATCAGTATCCTAGTCATTTTCGCTTCGTATGGAGCTTTGTGAAGAAAGGCAAAAATTGGGAGATTGTTGATGTTGGATGGATGTTGTGACAACATCTGTAAATGCTCAGGACAACATCTTATGAAAATAAGAATGTTGCCTGCGATGTTGTGACAACATTCATGACAACATCTCTGTAACGATTTTGCCTATTCTTCCGGCCAAAACAGGTTGTGTTACTGTGAGTAAAAAATGACCTAGGCAAGCTTACAATGATGTTGTGTTTAAAACGTGGTAAAAGAAACAGTCAAAGCTTGGAGAGGAAGCAGCGTGAAGACCAAGTCCAGAACGTTGAGCTTTTTAAGGAGCAAGAACCGGTCCAAGCTGAAGCCCTCTTTTACTCAACCTCCGCAACCAATCAGTGAGGATTTCAAGGGAAGTTCCACACTATAAATAGAGGGGAGCTTCAGAGTATCGATATCCAGAATTGAATTAGAAGAATTACCAAGAGAGCTCTCGGATATTCACCATAGAAACTGGAACAACACACTTAGCCTAAAGTAGTATAACAACATCTAGTCCCACATTACTATTGCTGCCCAGATTCTAGATCAAGCTTATATTTTAAGCAATTGTAATGAAGATGTTGTATTTGTTTTTTTAGATCTTTTAACTTTAGGCTGAAGTCATCTTCGACTTCACTTTTGTTTGTAATTTCTTTTTCGCATTTATTGTTCAATCTTGTAAAAAGAAATTCATCTGTAATTGTATATAATTTATACAATTCTTTGGTCATTGATCATCAAGGGATATATTAATATATACCGTTGAAAATATAAACTTTGTGTCTCTTTACTTTTCCGCTGCATTTACTCTATAAAGGTTTATAACTGTTTTATCACAATGTTGTCTCAGATGTTGACACAACATTGAAGGCAATATCCAGAAACTGGTTTAATTGTTCTAGCTGTTACGGTTTTATTCTTACATATTCTTGCTTATCCGTAGCCCCGGACCCAACAAGTAATATTGTAATTATTAGACAAATCAATTAGGTAGTAATTAACATCTTGTATTTTAAGTAACCTAAATTACTACTTACCGTGATTGTATATATATTCTATGGATGGAATGAAATAACGAAGTAATCATTTTCTACTTAAACTTCTCTGCTTTGGTTCGAGTTTGTCTTCGGTGTTGTTGTACTTCTGAGTTATGATAATTTTTTCTTCTTTTTTTTCTGACTTTCTTCACTCTCTCATGTATTGTATCCAGTGAGGTCCACCTGAATTTTTTTCCCTCTTGCTTGGTGTGGCATTTATAATTTGAGGATTTTTTTCAAGTTTTATTATTTCTCAATTTCAGTTTCATATTGTCTCTGCTATGTGCTTTACATTTCTGGTAGATTTTTTTATTCTTGATTTTCATGTACCTTGTCATTGCTAATGAGATCTGTAGTAAATGATTTTTCTACAAAATTTTGAATTTCTCGATTTCATTAATGTTCATGTTGTCGTTGTTGAGTTTTCGTATAGTGCTTACTTTCTTAGTTTAAATGCATCCTGTTGCTAATAGGATTTTGGCTGATATCCGGTAGCTTTTCTGTTTCTTTGAACATTTTGTTGCTGGAGTATTTACTATTTTCACAAGCATGACTCAGATTTGCTTATAGCTGCACGGAGAATGTTTGATAATATATCTAAATCAATTGTTTTTCACTAAATTACCTAAAACCCAACTCTAAATAATTGTTTATGTTAATTAAACTAATCCGAAGTCTATATTAATATACTAGGATAATTGCCAATACCTCCCTCCTTTCACAAATCTAATGGAAATTTAGAAACAAGAATACAAATCAAGACAGAAAGAGTGAATTAGCAGTAGCAATAAGGTACATTTCTCAAGCCTGACATCTTTATTATTTAATGTTGATATCATAAATTATATAAAAAAATTAGAAAATACGCCTTTATTTCAGAGAAACCACCCCTGAACACTCTTTTCACAACTAATTCAACTAATTGATTATCCATAGTTAGGGGTGGACATAAAACCCGTTGAACCGGCGGTTCAGTTCGATATTTTCGGTTTAAAAAAAATTGGTTCTTTAAAAAACCGAAACGAATTAGGATTAAATAATTTGGTTCGGTTCTTTAGATTTGGGGATGAACCGAACCGAAAAACCGGGAGCAAATATGTAATTAAATCTTATTTTTTATTTTAGGCTACTGTTATCTCTTGAATCATAGCTATTGAAGTCAATCTATGAAGCTTTTATGGAAGTCGAATGCGACATGAACTTAATTAACATATCACGGAAGCATTGACATAGAATGTAGGGAGAGAAAGTAGTCTGCGCTAGGATGTTCGTTTTACCCGATTTTTTTTTTTGCGTATTTTTTCGAGACGTGGTCAGTCAAACTGCCGTGAGGCGGTTTGGCACCGCCAATTTTTGTTGGAAATTTACTAATATGGGATTGAGTTTATTCCGTCTTTAATGACTTAAACATGTGGGCCCCGCATGTCGGAAATATTATTTCTTCGCACATGCCTAATCTACTAAGTGAGTAGATGATGTTAGTGCCAAGTATCATCAAATTTCGTTAAGAAATGAAAGAGATATTGCTACACAAAGTAAGGTGTTTGAGACATAAAAAGATGGAGCGTTTTTGGCCAAAAATGACAAATCTCCCTCATTGTTAGAAGATGGAGAATTTATGCAATATATAAACTCTAAGTTTGAGTAAGGGGTTGGGACCCGAAGGGGTAACCCATGTGTTTAGAAGAGAGAGGACCTAGGTGAACTTGGGTTCGGGGCTAAGCCCCACATGCGCGTCGCCGCCGCCCGCCCGTCCGGTCCGGTCGTGGGTTGTTGCTTTCTTCCGAAACTTTTTTTTTGGTTCCTGAAATATTAACTATTTACATTTTGCTCCCTAAAGTTTTCGGAACGTTACAACGGCTATGTCTTCTCCAAAAAACACCAGTCAACGGTTTGTTCAACATAATAAAACGTTGCCTCCTTTTCTGTTCTTATAAATTGAACATTTCTGTTCAAATAAAATATAGGCAAAAACACAACAGAATTCTGTCTATTCGAAATACACATAATTTTTAGAAACGAAAACCCTCTTTTGTTCTGCACGAAAAACAGAGAGAACACAGAAAATGAAAAATCTTTCTCTTAAGTTCTGTTCGAGTACAGAAACAACAAAATTCTGAACTCGAAAACACAGAAGCAGAAACTCTTCTCTTGTGTTCTGTTCGAAACACAAAAACAGAATCATCAATTTGTTCTATATTTATTTCTTCGCTAGGATCAACTATTTACTTTGTATAGTTGATCGTTGTTGTTTTATCTTGGGAGACTATTGTCCATCACCGCAAAAGCATCTATACGGGCAATTTTGTCTTAAAGATAAAGAGTTATCTCTCGACTCAGTCTTTATTGTTGTTTATCCTTTCAGATACACTTAACACCAATTTTTACCTACAATTTAAGACAAAATTCTACTGAGTGTTCGAAAGATGTCTGTCAACAGTTGTGTTTTCAGTTCTCATTCTAATTCTGGGTTTGGTAGTTCTGGTTCTACTCCTATCAACAATTTTGTTTTTGTTTCTGTTTCTGCTGTTGTTGTTCAAGGCACTGCTGATGGTTATGTTGTTGCTGATCAAGGCACTGCCTCTAGCACTGCTCAAGGAAGTGATGTTGTCCATACTCCTGACAGTTTTCAAAGCAAACGCCCAAGTAAGATTCTTGATAACAATTACAACAAGAGAAGAACACTAAAGATGTTGTTCTATCTTACTGCGTTGAGCTTGTCACGATTTCAGACAGAATATCCTTCTTCTGGTGGGGATGCAATGGACACTCAGTCTAACACAACGACTGAAGTGAGCCAGAATATCCAGGTCACAAATGACCTGAAGGCCAAGAACAAACGCAAGGCAGAGGCTAACGTTGAACAAGACGAGGGTAATCCTCCGAATCTTGACAATAAGATTGTAGATTTCTCAGCAGTGGTGTTGGAGGAAAATCTGGTGGAGAACCTAAGGCAATGATGGATAGACATGGGTGCAACCCGTCACATCTGCTCTAAAAAAATGCATTCTCCTCTTACGCCCTAGTCACGGGCAAGAAGCTGTTCATGGGCAACAACGACACCTCTAAAGTGCAAGGGGTTGGAAAGGTTGTCCTCAAAATGACTTCAGGCAAAGAGATCACTCTAAAGGAAGTGATGCACGTCCCTGACATCCGCAAGAACTTGGTTTCAGGGCCACTGTTGGTGAAGGCTGGTTTTAGACTAGTTTTTTAGTCCAACAAGTTTGTAATAACTAAGAATGGTAATTTTGTAGGAAGGGGTTTCGCGTGTGACGACCTCTTCAAAATGAATGTTATGTCTGTAATCCGTTCATCTAATGAAATAAAGTCTTCTACCTACTTGCTTGAGTCTTCTAATTTATGACATCATATATTAGGACATGTTAACTACAAATCCATTAAAAAGTTAGTAAAGTTGGAATTGTTGCCTTCCTTTGATGTAAACCCTCAATATAAATGTGAGGTGTGCGTAGAAGCAAAATTAACCAAGTCATCTTTCCATTCAGTCGAAAGAAACACCGCTCATGTAGAACTTATTCACACCGACATATGTGATTTAAATTTTGTGCAAACTAGAGGGGGGAACAAGTACTTTGTGACTTTCATTGATGATAGTACAATGTATTGTTATGTTTACTTGTTATAAAGTAAAGATTAAGTGTTTGAAGCATTTAAACGTTACAAATCAGAACTTGAAAATCAACTAAACCTACATATTAAGCCAATTCGTAGTGATAGAGGGGGAGAATACGTAGCACCATCTGAAGAATACTGTGCTCAATTTAGCATTGTTCGTCAAATGACCCGCTCCTTACTCGCCTCAGTCTAACGGTATTGCCGAGCGCAAAAACTGTACGTTAAAGGAAATGATGAATGTTTTACTTATCAATTTCGATTTAGCCAAAAACATGTGGGGCAAAGCGATTCTTACCGCTAATACAATTCTTAATAGAGTTCCGCATAAGCGCAAGGATAAAAATCCATATGAATTATGAAATGAAAAGAAACCCACTTACAAATATTTGAAAGTGTGGGGCTGTTTGGCAAAGGACGAAGTATCTAAACCAAAATAGGTCAAAATTGGACCTAAGACTGTAGATTGCATATTCATCGGATATGCAAAATAACAGTAGTGCTTATCGCTTCTTAGTGTATAAGTCGGAGATATTTGATATCCACGAGGGTACGATCATGGAATCAAGGAATACTGAATTCTTTGAACAAATCTTTCCTAGAAAGGAAAAATAAATAATTTCGCGCAAACTAAGTTATGAACAAAATGCTCAAAATCAACAAGACTCAGGAGCTTCTGATTATCCTAAACTAGACGTTCCAGATCTACAGGACTCAAAAGTTTCTTATTATCCGAAACTAGACGTTCCAGATCTACAGGACTCAGGAGTTACTGACTATCCGAAACTTAATATTTCAGACCTATAGAACTTAGGGGTTCCAGAGGTTGAACCAAGATGGAGCAAAAAGGCCAAAAAGGACAACACCTTTGATCCAGATTTTCTAACCTATATGGTTGAAAATGAACCAAGGACAATTAAGGAAGCATTGTCAACTCCACAAGCACCGCTTTGGAAAGAAGCTATAGAAAGCGAAATAGATTCCATCATGCAAAACCATACTTGGAAAATTGTTGATCTTCCTCCGGAAAGCAAACCTTTGGGTTGTAAGTGGATATTCAAAAGAAAGTACAAAGCAGATGAAATTATTGACAAGTATAAGACCAGATTAGTAGTGAAAGGCTACAGACAAAAGGAAGGCCTCGATTACTTTGACACATACTCCCATGTGTCTAGATTAACGTCCATAAGGGTATTCATAGCCATAACAGCTTTGTGTGACCTTGAGATACATCAAATGGATGTTAGAACAACCTTCCTAAATGGAGAGTTGGAAGAAGAAATATACATGGAACAACCCGAGGGGTATGTGATTCCAGGATAAGAAAAGAAAGTATGTCGACTTGTTAAGTCTCTATACGGACTCAAACAAGCCCCGAAACAAAATGGCATGAAAAGTTTGACAATACTTATTATCAAAATGTTTCTCCATAAATGAATGTGATAAATGTATCTAAATCAAAGAAAACTCTGACTCATTTGTCATGATATGCCTTTACGTAGATGACATTCTCATCGTCGGAAGTAGTCTAAACTTGATCCTGGAAACCAAGAATATGTTGAAACAATGTTTTGACATAAAAGATATGGGTATGGCAGATGTAATCTTAGGAATTAAGATTTCTAAAACATCTGACGGGTTGGCCTTATCTCAATATCATTACATTGAAGATGTTTTGAGAAAATTTGATGTATTTGACAGTCCCCCTGTGAACTCACCAATGGATATGAATTATAGAATTGATAAGAATCGTGGTACACCCGTATCACAAGAGCGATATGCGCAGGTCATTGGCAGTTTAATGTACATTACAAACTGCACCTGACCCGATATCGCTTATCCAGTCAACAAGTTGGCTAGGTTTACTCGTAATCCTAGAAATGATCACTGGAAAGTGTTAAATCGGATACTACGATATCTGAAATATTCGCTGACTTACGAATTACATTATTCAAGATATCCAGTCGTATTGGAAGGATACAGTGATGCAAACTGGATATCAGACATAAGGAACACTAAATCCTCTAGTGGGTATATTTTTACAATTGGTGGTGGGGCTGTGTCTTGAAAATCCTCTAAGCAAACATGCATCGGCCGATCCACGATAGAATCAGAGTTTATCGCTTTGGATAAAGCAGGAGAAGAGTAGAGTGGCTTCACGACTTCTTAGAGGATATCCCTTGTTGGGATAAACCCGTACCTTCGGTGATGATTCACTATGATAGTCAATCGGCTTTAGGAAGGGCATGAAGTAATATGTACAATGACAAGTCTAGACATATTCGTCAGAGGCATAATATCGTTAGGAAGTTGATCACTACGGGTGTCATTTCCATTGATTACGTCAAATCAAATGATAACTTAGCGGATCCATTAACTAAAGGCCTATCCAAAGATCAAATATTCTGCTTGTCTAGGGGAATGAGTTTAAAATCCAAACAATAAGAATCTTTATGGTGGTAACCCAACCTTACTGACTGGAGATCCAAGGAATTTAGTTCAATGGGAAAACTAAACTATAGAGGTTCAGTTTAGCGCTTCATTTGAAGTAAGAGCACTTCAGATTATTGTTCTTTAAACAATGATAACTCCAAAGTCGTTCCCGCGATAGACATTAAGTGCTACCTGCATAATGGGTAAATGATAAGTTTCTGAAACTTTTAATGATTCCTAACACTTGTGAATGGGGTAGAGCAATATACCTTATAGGAGATCACCTATTTAAGTGCGAAGATATGCCACTTCAAATGTACGCACTTAAGAATCCAAGTGTTGTCCATGGCCACAACGGATAAAACAATAAGAAGAAATGAATAAGGAGAGTTATTGTGTTGATATCATTGTCTTGGTTAACACTAAACACTGACGGTTCAAGATATCGCGTTCACCGCGCAGTAAGTAAATCCGATAGTAATCGACTAAGGAAGGTTCAAAGCCGAAAGCTACCTTTCTTGATGCAATATCTTTCCGCTGAAAGATTGCTGAACTTTGGCACCCTGTGTGCACCAATTCTTTTTCAAGAGAGGATTGTTTGAAATTTACTAATGTGGGATTGAGTTTATCCCGTCTTTAATGACCTAAACACGTCGACCCCGCATGTCGGAAATATAGTTTCTTCACACATGCCTAATCTACTAAGTGAGTAGATGATGTTAGTGCCAAGTATCTTCAAATTTCGTTAAGAAATGAAAGAGATATTTGTACACAAAGTAAGGTGTTTGAGACATAAAAAGATAGAGTGTTTTTGGCCAAAAATGACAAATCTCCCTCATTGGTACAAGATGGAGAGTTTATGCAATATATAAACTCTAAGTTTGAGTAAGGGTTTGGGACCCCAAGGGGTAACCCATGTGTTTAGAAGGGAGAGACCTAGGTGAGCTTGGATTCAGGGCTAAGCCCCATACGCGCGTCGCCGCCCGCCCATCCTATCCGGTCTGGGCTCGGGTTCGGGGCTGGTGGGTTGTTGCTTTCTTCCGAAACTTTATTTTTGGTTCCTGAAATATTAACTATTTATATTTTGGTCCCTGAAGTTTTTGGAACGTTACAACGACTATGTCTTCTCCAAAAGACACCAGTCAACAGTCTGTTCAACAGAACAAAACGTTGCCTCCCTTTCTGTTCTTATAAATTAAACATTTCTGTTCAAATAAAATATAAAAAAAAACACAACAAAATTCTGTCTATTCGAAATACATCGAATTTTTAGAAACGAAAACCCTTTTTTGTTCTGCACGAAAAATAGAGAGAACGGAGAACACAGAAAATGAACAATCTTTCTCTTAAGTTATGTTCGAGTACAGAAACAACATAATTCTGAACTCGAAAACACAGAAGCAGAAACTCCTCTTGTGTTCTGTTCGAAACACAAAAACAGAATCAACAATATGTTCTATATTTATTTCTTTGCTAGGATCAACTATATTTGCTTTGTATAGTTGATCGTTGTTGTTTTATCTTGGAAAACTATTGTCCATCACTGTAAAAACATCTATACGGAACAATTTTGTCTTAAAAACAGAGAGACATCTCTCGTCTCAACCTTTATTCTAGTTTATCCTTTCAGATACACTTAACACCAATTTTTACCTACATTTTTTTAGAAAAATGTCCGTTTTCCCAATCAATTTGTGTTTTTCTCCAAATCCGTTTCTAATTTTCCCTTTTCTTTAGTAAAGATCTCACGATATACAATATATTTCAACGTCGAAATTTTGTGATAATGTGGGTGTGAATGTCAATTTCAGTGTTGGAAGTTCAATTTTAAAAAATAAAATCCACCGACCAGTTTATTTTATTTCAGTGTTGGACTTTTATTTTGTGGGGATGTAAACTTTTATTTGGAGTTTTTTACATATTTTAAGAATATATTGTAAGGTTTTGTTGGGTATAAATCACATAAGTAAGGCACGACGGATGTTTAAAATTTTGTTTCTTACTTACCCCAACAATAATTCTGGTATGGTTATACAACAATTGGAGCTTATAACATAAGAACATTTACTTACAAGTATAATAATTTGGAATCTTTGTCTACTATAAGGTGTACACGCGGTTGCCCTTCCGATTGCAAGCTCCAAGCTTCTATGTACTCCTCCTTCGGAAAGCTAGGAAATCCGACAGAGGTTCGAGATTATTTGATTCTACATCTCTAAGGCTAAGAATGTTTTTCAGAATTGGTGTAGAATAATGAAATTGAATGCCTCTAATTATTGTTGAAAATTAGGTCAAAACCCGGATTGGGGTTTGACCTTGGGCCTGGCCCAAAATTGACGCAGAGGCGCTGCGGCCCTAGGGTATGGGCGCCGCGGCGCTCGACGTGCACTTGCACTGTCTCGAGTTAATTTTCGTGCATTCTTAATTAAATCCAAAATCCAATTTTGACTTAGTTAATGTAATCATTATTCATTTAAATGTCTCGATTCCAAATCGAACATTTTAATTACTCTCTCAATACATTCTTAGATCGAAACGGACAATCGACATAGTGTGACCCTACATGCCTTCTCATATTGACATTAATCAAATTAAGGTCTACGCGGAACTCCTAGACGGTGCCGAAAGACGGACTCAATATGTGAAGTACATTTACGCGAATCCAGTAAACTTAAACTTTATGTGGTAAGATAAAATCCTTTCATTCATGACACACCCGATCAAGCTTAGGATTTGTCAAGTGTCTATCCAAATGGCTTAATCATTGTGTCTCATCTATATTAGTCGACGACTAGACCATATTCTAAATATGTCTATTGCGTTGGCCAATGACTTAGTCAACCTAATATCACTGAGAATCTGAGTGTTCTCTCGAACATACATTCGATGAATGAATCCTAATCTTGGCTCAACTACCACCTTCAATCCACATCATAATGTACCCAATACAAGATGTATCTCAACCTAAAAGACATTTGAGCTTAGGACGGGATCAAAGTACATTACTTTGTAGATAAGGCGTGTATTGACCTCAAGTCTAAGGACTTCTATCTCCCACACGTTGATCATACGTTAGACAAGTATAACAAACAACATATCAGCAGGGTATACCAATACTTCCAAAGTATCCATGTGTCCATCACGAGTAACCATTACTCATAGCAGCTGAGACATACTACATCATCTAAGGATGTGATGCAGACCACATGTCGACTTATCACATATCAACGATATCCCATTCTCGATGATCATCAGTCGAGGCTATTTTAAGAGTTACGCTCTATCATAAAATATCTCACTCTATTAATGACAACGTAAGCTCAAGGGATGCACATTAATGAATAATTACAAACAATCAAATAATAATTCAATAATTGCAAATGTCAAAATATTAATCTCCATTAATAATAATATGAATGTGTATAAAGTACATTTGTCCTAATACATATTGTCTCTAGGACATAAATATACTTTCAATCTCCCACTTGGCCTAGAGCCAATCTCCAACATATCTAATGCCCATATTCTCAAAATGACCATTATGCTTGACTAAGCTTAATGGTTTAGTGAATGGGTCAGCTAGATTATCATCTGTGGGAACATAGTCTAATCTAATCTCTTCAGTCTCCACCATCTCCCTGAGTATGTGGTACTTCCTTGGTACATGCTTGTTTCTGTTGTTGACACCCAATTTTGTCCCATCTTTTATGATTTTATTAGTAATTTTTAATATTTTTGACACTTTTAAAATAATTTTAAAATATAGGCATATATGTGTGTATCTTCATATTATTATTATTATTCGCATATTTTATATCATTTGCATTTTTATCCGAAATACTATATTATTTTACTCTCGCAAAATTGCATCGCATTTCCCTTTTTATTAAGCATTAAGCATTTCGCAAAAATTATATTTTATTATTATCACGTTGTTATGTTATTTTTAAATAATTCACATCTTTTACAAAATATATATATATATATAATATCTTTAATATTAAACCCCTTTTATATTTTTCAATTCCTAACCCATTTTTATTTCCTAACACAATACAATTTCTACCCAACCTAAATTAAAACCCATTTTTTCGTCAAGCCCAAAACTCCCCAATTAAATTCCCTTATACCCAAACCCAAAACAATTTAAACCCAAAACAATTTCTAACCCATTTTTATTTCCTAACCCAAAACAATTTTCACCCATTTCACCAAAGCCCAACCCATAACCCATTTAATCTCCCTCACCCAAAATAAATCAACACCACATTTTAATTCCCCCAATTCCCAAGCCCAACCAGACCATTTAAATTTCCCAATTAAATTCCTACCAACCCAAACCAAACCAAAGCCCAACCGGCCGACCCACAATCCCCAACCCGTCGGCCCAACCCGCAGCCTCGTAATCCGCCTAACACCCCGACCTGCCGCCTTTTTACCCCAAAATAAAACCCCCAAAATCAAAAAAAAAGAAGACCTAAAACCCTACCCCCTGCCCTCTCCAATCGCCGCCACCCTACCCCCCACGTCGCCCCCCCTACGCCTGACACCACCAATCGCGCCGCACGCCGACACCACCAACCCATACCCCTAAAAACCCGTTCCAAAATCATTATTTTTGGGCCCTTTATTTCAAATTTGAGCTCGGTTTTTGGGAGAAATGGGGCTATAAAAACCCCTTGTGTTCTTCGAGAAAGGGGGGAGGAAAAGAGAAGAGAGGAAAAAGAAAGAAAACCGAGATATTTTCGGAGGTCCGATTTGGGTATAAAATATTTTTGGTTGTGTCCTTGGTTTCAAACATTTTTTCCTCCCTTGTTGTTCAAGAATTGAGTCCGAAAAGGGTTGTTCTCCATTTTTGATTCTCTCGATTTTGCATCATTTGTTTGGTCGGACCTTGACCGGTCGGGTCAGATCGACCGGTTGTATTGTTTTCTAATTCTTGCATTTCATATTTCTATATGTTGGTTATCCAAATTGGTGAAATTATTCGATTCGGGTTGCATCTGGATTCGGTCAGTCACCGACTGGAGTCGGTCGACGATTCGGTATTGTTTTAATTCTTGCATTTCATATTTCTATATGTTGGTTATCCGAAATTGGTGAAATTATTCGATTTCGGGTTGCATACCGGATTCGGTCGGTCACCGACCGGTCAGATCGACCGATTCGTATTGTTTTGAATTCTTGCATTTCATATTTCTATATGTTGGTTATCCGAATTTGGTGAAATTATTCGATTTCGGGTTGCATCTGGATTCGGTCAGTCACCGACCGGTCAGGTCGACGATTCGGGTATTGTTTTGAAATTCTTGCATTTCATATTTCTATATGTTGGTTATCTGAATTTGATGAAATTATTCGATTTCGGGTTGCATACCGGATTCGGGTCAGATCACCGACGAAGTCAGATCGACGATTCGATTGTTTTCGAAATTCTTGCATTTCATATTTCTATATGTTGGTTATCCGAATTTGGTGAAATTATTCGATTTCGGGTTGCATACCTGGATTCGTCGGTCAGATCGACCGGTCGGATCGACCGGTCGGGTATTGTTTTAATTCTTGCATTTCATATTTCTATATGTTGGTTATCCGAATTTGGTGAAATTATTCGATTTCGGGTTGCATACCGGATTCGTCGAAGTCAACGACCCGGTCAGGTCGACCCGGTCATTGTTTTCGAATTTTTGCATTTCATATTTCTATATGTTGGTTATCTGAAATTGGTGAAATTATTCGATTTGGGTTGCACAACCGATTGGTCAGTCAGCGACGGTCAGATCGACGATTCGGGTATTGTTTGAAATTCTTGCATTTCATATTTCTATATGTTGGTTATCCGAATTTGGTGAAATTATTCGATTTGGGTTGCATACCGGATTCGGGTCAGATCAACGACGGTCAGATCGACGATTAGTGTGTTTTGAATTCTTGCATTTCATATTTCTATATGTTGGTTATCTGAAATTGGTGAAATTATTCGATTTCGGGTTACTGCACAACCGATTGGTCAGATCAGGCAGTCAAATCGACGATTCGGGTATTATTTTTAGAATTCTTGCATTTCATATTTCTATATGTTGGTTATCTGAATTTGGTGAAATTATTTGATTTCGGATTTTGGATCATCGATTCGGTCGAACCAGCGACCGGGTCAGATCGACCGGTTTGGGCATTATTTCGAAATTCTTGCATTTCATATTTTTGTATATTGGTTATCTGAAAAGTGAAAAAAATCGATTCGGGTCGTCAACATGTTAGGGTCGGGTCGACCGATTCGGATAATTTTCAGATTTTTGCGTTTTTCATATCATTCTTTGTTATCAAAAATCTGAATTTTTGATTTCATTCGGCACCGCTCACTATTAGGGTCTATTTTTTCGTAATTAATCCACTGTTCATTCGGAATTGCATCATCAAGCATCGCTCACCGCCATCGCTTCACTGCTCATCGCTTCTCGCTTTAATTTAATTTCGCTGATTTGAACACGATACTACACTGGCCGATGAAAAATATCCGTCGATTTTGAGGCCTACACAGTTGCAAAGACGGAAATATAACTTCTGGGCAAGGATGAAGACTTAAACCTTTTATCCGAGATCAACATGTTTAGTAGGCGAGGTGACTAAAATAACCAGCAAATTATATATTCGCAGCCACGACGTGATTATAGTGATCTTTTCTATTTCACCCGAGAGACCGACACGTTTAGTAGGCGAGGCAATCAAAATAAACTACATTAGTCATATGTTTGCAGCCACGACGTGATTGGAATGTTCTTTTCAAAATTTAAGTCTGAGCCCTCCGCGATCAAAACATTCACTGTTTTGAATACGGATATGAAGTTATTTGTATTTGTATGTTTCTAACCGTTTGTTCTTGACAGCTTGCAGGGACTAAAGTAAATAACGACAAATATTCCTCGGAATTTATTTATTGTTATTTCTTTCTTTAATTCAGCTTTTATCTCGCTTTGTATTGTAATATTGTTTATCGCACTTATGTAATTATTGAAATGCTTAGAATAGGCAAACTTAGGATTTATTCATAGGTTAGTTTAAGATTTGAAACCCGTCGCTAGCTTATTTATTTGTAGGCTCGCAAACTTATAAATCCTTCGCTAGTTTATTTATTTTAGGCTCGTCACGCTTATTCAAGATTTTAAAACAACTCTTGTCATCTTTATTTGCTTCAATTAATTGTACAAATAAGTTTATCTTTTATTATTATTTTTTGCAACTTCTTGATTTTCGAAAGATTCGCTTCTTTGGCATTATAAAGAATTTATTGTCACAAATGCATGTTTTCTAAAAACTTTACATGTATCTTTCTTTTATGTCATCCGAATACGTACTTGTATAAAATGCATCATATTTACTTGTATAAAATGCATCATATTTGCTAACATCTTTTTATTTATTATACTTGTAAAACATATATTTTTCTAGCAATAATTAACCTGAGTTTTACCGGATAACCGCAAGTTAGCGGATCTTAAAGGATGCCTAACCCCTTCCCTTTAGGATAATAAAGAACCCTTACCTAGAATCTCACTAGTTTCGCAGACCTTAAAATTGGAGTTTACACTGCAGCACTTAGTTTAAATATTTAGGTGTCCTAATTCACCGTAAAAATAATTAGGTGGCGACTCCTCAATCCTTTTTACCCAGGAATCACCCCGAACACGTCCGCGCTCCGCTTTGAGACCTGCGAGCGAGGTCAAAATAGGGCGCGACAGCATGGCGACTCCGCTGGGGAATCTCAGGTTCTTAACCATAGCAAACCCAGGTTACTTATTACTACGCTTTATTTTGCTCTATATTTGATTTAATGCTTTGATTTATTTCCATTGTAAATTTTGCATAACTGCTTTAATTGTTATATTCTCCTACTGTTTTCCTTAAATTGGCATTCCGCTCATATTTCTTCCATTACGGAAAATTGACACTATCACACATTACACGCGAGGTGTGTTTTGCGCACCCGCAAATTTCTTTCAAATTACCAAATTTTTAGGAGAGTTGGTATATGCGCGGAGCGTCCGGACCATCCGGTTGGCCGCGTAGCCTTCTCACTCGAGCAGTCCGCTCGGAAACTTTGAGTCTAGTCAGCCAAATCTTAGAAAATTTAGGATAGAGCTATACCACCCTTTATTTTTAAGTCATGCATGCATACACATTAGGTGGGTCGATCCTTGGTATCGACTCCACAATTAAGAAACCCACCAAAGATGTCTACGGGTCTCACAACCCAACGACCAATCATCATATTATGTGTAGCGTGATAAGGATAGACTAATCCAAGACTAATCATGACGTGCTGAAATTGGAAAATGTAGATTCATTTTGTCTCATTTCCGACAAAGCATTGCAGTTTAGCCGCTTGGATCAAACTTGTCGTAATCCCGCATATCTGGCGTTTAGGCCTACCTCTGGCATAAGAGGCCCCATGTATATTAGGACGCACATATACAATTTGCTTGCTATTTTCTACTGCTTTCCACTATGTGTATATTATTTAAATCAATAATTACTCACCTTATACTAATTTGGTTTTCTTCATTTTTTTTTCAGGAGTTTCATTTTGCCTTATTTATTTCCCCAAAGGTTGATTCGTGTTGACTAAAACTGGCGGAGCACCCCATCTTTTATTTCCCAGTCATGCCTACCCAAATTGTATTAGTACTTAATGAAAAAATGCGATTTAAATTGAGGCCTGAACCGCATTTTATGCAGTTTAAATGTATTTTGCCTCCACTTTTTGAAAACTCAAAAAAGGCAAATTTGCATTGCTTTTGCTATTTTAAAATCTGCTTTGTTTAATAATTTTCCTTTCTTTTTTCATCATGCAAACTAATTTGTCGGCAATATGTGACATATAATGAAACAAGCAAACAAAGTCTCAAACAACAAGCAAGGCTTCGAAGAATATAAGGAAGACTCGCAACCAGAAGAATTGACAGAGGAATTGGAACATTTTGAGAATAAACCAAAGACAAATTTAGAAGAAACTGAGGCAATAAATTTGGGGGATGCAGAAAATGTGAAAGAAACAAGAATCAGCGTCCATCTGAACGCCCCACAAAGGAAAGAACTTACGGATCTTTTGAGGCAATATATCGACGTATTTGCTTGGTCTTATGACGAGATGCCAGGGTTGAGCACGGATATTGTTTCGCATAGATTGCCTATCGATCCATCCTACCCTCCGGTGAAACAAAAACCAAGGAAAATCAAGCCTGATTTGAGCTTAAGGGTCAAGGAAGAGGTGTCCAAGCAATTCGACGCAAAGGTCATTCGGGTCACAAGATACCCGACTTGGTTGGCCAACATTGTACCTGTGCCAAAGAAAGATGGAAAGATACGAGTATGCGTGGATTATCGGGATCTCAACAAGGCCAGCCCGAAGGATGACTTCCCTCTTCCAAATATTCACATACTCATTGACAACTGTGCAAAGCATGAATTACAATCATTTGTTGATTGCTTTGCTGGTTACCACCAAATCTTGATGGATGAGGAAGATGCAGAGAAGACAGCATTCACTACACCTTGGGGAGTATACTGTTATCGGGTAATGCCGTTCGGACTCAAGAATGCAGGTGCCACCTACATGAGGGCCATGACTACCATTTTTCATGATATGATCCACAAAGAAATAGAGGTCTACGTAGATGACGTTATTATCAAGTCGCGAAGGACTTCAGATCACTTGACAGATTTAGAGAAGTTTTTTGACCGACTGAGGCGGTATAACCTGAAGTTACATCCCGCAAAGTGCGCATTTGGTGTCCTATTTGGGAAGCTGTTGGGTTTCATTGTAAGTAGAAGGGTATTGAATTGGACCCTCGAAGGTAAAAGCTATTCAAGACTTGCCTCCTCCAAAGAGTCGAAAGGGCGTAATGAGTTTCCTTGGTCGCCTCAACTACATCAAAGAGTTCATAGCACAATCAGCGGTGATATGTGAGCCAATATTCAAGCTCTTGAAGAAAGACGCTGCTACCAAGTGGACATCGGATTGCCGGCAAGCTTTCGATAGAATCAAAGAATACTTGTCTAACCCACTGTTTTGGTGCCTCCAGAACCGGAAGGCCGTTCTTTGTTATATCTGCGTGTTAGAAAATGCATTTGGGTGCGTCTTTGGGACAACATGACGAAACAGAAAGAAGGAGCAGTGCCATATACTACTTAAGCAAGAAGTTCACACCGTATGAAGCTCGGTATACTTTCTTTGGACGCACTTGTTGTGCCTTAACGTGGATTGCACAAAAGTTTAGACATTATCTGTCTGCATATACCACTTATCTCATCTCAAGGATGGACCCGCTCAAATACATCTTTCGAAGCCCATGCCCACCGGAAAGCTAGCAAAGTGGCAAATCTTGCTAAGTGAGTTCGATATCATATATGTCACCCAAAAGGCTATCAAAGGACAAGCACTAGCCGACCATCTTGCTGAAAATCCTGTGGATGAAGAATACATGCCTCTCGGACTTATTTTCCTGACGAGGAGGTACTTGTTGTTGGAGAAGACATCTCGTAAGAGTACCCGGTTGGAGAATGTTCTTCGACCAGCCGCAAACTTCAAAGGGGTTGGTATTGGAGCGCTTTGATTTCGTAATCAGTCAACACTACCCAATTTCGCAAAACTCCGATTTCCATGCACCAACAATATGGCGGAATATGAAGCTTGTGTACTCGGACTTAGAATGGCCGTTGATATGAACATTCAAGAACTGTTGGTTATAGGTGATTGAGACTTATTGATTCATCAGTGCAAGGCGAGTGGGCGACCAAGAACGGGAAGATACTTCCTTACGCATTGCGTGAAAGAATTATGCAAAAATTCAGCAAGATAGAATTCAAGCATATCCCACGAACTCAAAACGAGTTCATTGATGCTCTGGCAACACTGTCCTCCATGATTCAACATCCAGGATAAGAACTACATTGATCCCATCAAGGTGAGCTTATCGGATCAGCCGGCATATTGTTTCAACATAGATGGAGAGTTGGATGGAAAGCCTTGGTACCACGACATTAAGAGATATCTCAAGATAGGTGAATATCCAGAAGGCATAACCAGTATACAAAAGAGGACACTTAGGAGGTTAGCAAACCATTTCTTCCTAAACGGAGAGATCCTCTATCGGAGGACTCCAGATCTCGGTTTGTTAAGATGTGTTGATGCTCGAGAGGCAAACAGTTTAGTTGAAGAGATACACGGAGGCACGTGCGGGCCTCATATGAATGGCTTCACTTTGGCAAAGAAGATTCTGAGAGCAGGATACTTTTGGATGACCATGGAAACAGATTGCATCCACTTCGTGCAAAGATGCCATCGATGTCAGATTCATGGCGATCTAATCAAGGTGCCCCCCTAACGAACTCAATGTGACGAGCTCTCCCTGGCCATTCGCAGCTTGGGGCATGGATGTCATTGGCCCTATTGAACCTGCCGCATCAAATGGACACAGA
Source organism: Anisodus acutangulus (assembly GCA_029783415.1). NCBI lineage: Eukaryota > Viridiplantae > Streptophyta > Magnoliopsida > Solanales > Solanaceae > Anisodus > Anisodus acutangulus. The sequence continues at coordinate 13,744,714 of CM056492.1, forward strand.
TTTATTCTAGTGGCAATTGACTATTTCACAAAGTGGGTAGAAACATCGTCCCACAAGTCAGTAACAAAGAAAGTGGTAGTTGATTTTGTCCGCAATAACATCATTTGTCGATTTGGAATCCCTGAGTCGATTATAACAGACAATGGGGCTAATCTCAACAAAGATGTCGATGAATGAGATATGCCAAGTTTAAGATCACTCACCGCAATTCCACTCGTGCATCGACCTCGGATGAACGGAGCGGTTGCGACCAACAAAAACATCAAAAGAATACTACGAAAGATGATTGATAATTACAAGCACCGCATGAGCATCTGCCTTTTGCACTTTTGGGATATCGCACTGATCGGGACTTCTACCGGGCAACGCCGTATCTATTGGTCTATGGAACGGAAGTCGTGTTACCGCAGGTGGAAATACCATCTTTGAGAATTATCCAAGAAGCCGAAATGAGCGAAGCGAAATGGATACTGAGAATCGGCGAACAATTGATGCTTTGATTGATGAAAAGCGATTGAACGCAGCCGCCACGGACAACTTTATCAAAAGCAGAATGGCCAAAGCTTTCAACAGGAAAGTAAAACCAAGGACTTTCGAACCGGGGCAATTGGTGCTAAAACGAATATTCCCGCACCAAAATGAAGCTAAAGGAAAATTCGCACCTAACTGGCAAGGGCCTTATATGGTTCACCGGGTGTTGACTGGAGGAGCGTTAATCCTAGCTGAAATGGACGGTGAAGTATGGCCAAAAGCTATCAACGCGGATGCAGTGAAAAGATACTACAGTTAGGATTTTTCTGTGTAATGCATTTCTTGTGTTGTAAAAATTGCGCTCCCTGGCGGGATACGCAAAGAACCCATGTCGGGTTCCGTTTCCTAGATTGCAAATCTCCCCAAAAACACATTTCTTTGTAACATGAACTACGTTATGACCTGATTCCCTCGGCGGGATACGTAGGCGGCCACATCGGCTTCGGCCCCATTTTAGAAAATCCTTACAATCCTCTTTTGCTTGTAATGAACTACGTCATGACCTGATTCCCTCATGGGGATACGTAGGCGGCCTAAATCGGTTTCGGTCCCACCATTAGGAAATATTTTCTCCTCTATCTCACAGAAGACAAAATGCACCCATCTGATCACCCTGATAGGGCAGGCAAGAAATCTACACAAGACTCGGTTGTCCGTTCAAAAGATCGTCATTCTCATATATCAGACACTGGGGCATTTTTTAAGGGATCACTGCCAGAGGACGCCGATAAACATGGAAAACCATCGGCAAACTAAGTCTTCAGCCATAAGAATTTTGGATAAGACGTTTGCTTTTGTTTCACCGCATGTCACTGCTCGACAGACATTTATATATATATATATATATATATGCAGTATTTCTTATAAGCAAATTATTTTTTCAACAAACATTTTTCATCAAAATACAATAGAAATTTTATGTTTCTATTTTTGCATTTTCTACAAATTGTTTTGAATGTTTTCATTAATCTGGCCAAGACTGGAAGCGAGAGAGGGCTACGGGTCCGAGTTAGCGGGACATGCAAATACCAAGACCGAAGCTACAAAGTCAACGCGAATCAACTCCCTCCCAAAACTCATAAATTTATTTGAGTACAAAGTTCTTCAGGTCGAAACAAGAGGAAGTCGCAACATTTATGGCAGATTCGCAAGGGCCTCCGCATCACAACTCACTACAAGAATCACTTTCTGTTTGGAGATTGTACAAAGACGTCATGCTAAACTACATGTTCCCAACCGTGTTGTGTCCACGGAAAGAACGGTATTTCGACTTACAGGTCGCATTCTCATCTACTCAACTTTTGCATCGCTTATGTCCACACATTAACTATCATGGCATGGCAATAGGGCCCCACTTTACCTTACGTCAACACGACGACACAAATCGGCGCCCACCTTCTAATGCGGGTATGTTTTAAATCAGCGCCCACCTTCTAATGCGGGTATGTTTTAAATCAGCGCCCACCTTCTAATGCGGGTATGTTTTAAATCAGCGCCCACCTTCTAATCTGGGTATGTTTTAAATCAGCGCCCACCTTCTAATCGCGGTATGTTTTAAATCAGCGCCCACCTTCTAATGGGTATGTTTTAAATCAGCGCCCACCTTCTAATGCGGTATGTTTTAAATCAGCGCCCACCTTCTAACGCGGGTATGTTTTAAATCAGCGCCCACCTTCTAATCGCGGTATGTTCTAAATCAGCGCCCACCTTCTAACGCGGTATGTTCTAAATCAGCCCACCTTCTAATGCGGGTATGTTCTAAATCAGCGCCCACCTTCTAATCGCGGGTATGTTCTAAATCAGCGCCCACCTTCTAATCGCGGTATGTTCTAAATCAGCGCCACCTTCTAATGCGGGTATGTTCTAAATCAGCGCCCACCTTCTAATCGCGGTATGTTTTAAATCAGGCGCCCACCTTCTAATGCGGGTATGTTTTAAATCAGGCGACCACCTTCTAATGCGGGTATGTTTTAAATCAGGCGCCCACCTTCTAATGCGGGTATGTTTTAAATCAGGCGTCCACCTTCTAATGCGGGTATGTTTTAAATCAGGCGCCCACCTTCTAATGCGGGTATGTTTTAAATCAGGCGCCCACCTTCTAATGCGGGTATGTTTTAAATCAGGCGCCCACATTCTAATGCGGGTACTTTATTTTAAAGTGTAAACAGGCGCCCGCCAACGCCATCATCTGCACAACATTAAGCAACGTCATCATTTCAACTTACAAAGTCATATTCTCACATACATATCTTGTGCAACTGTTATACACTAACTTTTATCTTAGCTCTGGTCCACAGGAATTCGAATCGGCGGGAGCTTTCAGCTTAACATGGAACTATATCTCACGGCGAACCAAGGCAATTTGGTCAAACGACCTACTTCGAACGTCGATCCGCTCTTTCCCATTAATTTCTCGTGTCTGCGACCAGTGTCATCCTAAGTCGACATTGGGGCATTGTTTCTTGAATGTGCACCATCTTTTTGCAACTTCTATACCCCTCGGGATTCTATTTCTTACCATGCAGTCCCGAGGATCAGGGCAAAATTGGCTACTCAGTCAACTTTCTTTGGCCGAAAACTCTTTCATCGTCTCCGTCCAAAGAGGGGCATCTGTTGACACCCAATTTTGTCCCATCTTTTATGATTTTATTCGTAATTTTTAATATTTTTGACACTTTTAAAATAATTTTAAAATATAGGCATATATGCGTGTATCTTCATATTATTATTATTATTCGCATATTTTATATCATTTGCATTTTTATCCGAAATACTATATTATTTTACTCTCGCAAAATTGCATCGCATTTCCCTTTTTATTAAGCATTAAGCATTTCGCAAAAATTATATTTTATTATTATCACGTTGTTATGTTATTTTTAAATAATTCACATCTTTTACAAAATATATATATATATATAATATCTTTAATATTAAACCCCTTTTATATTTTTCAATTCCTAACCCATTTTTATTTCCTAACCCAATACAATTTCTACCCAACCTAAATTAAAACCCATTTTTTTCGTCCAAGCCCAAAACTCCCCAATTAAATTCCCTTATACCCAAACCCAAAACAATTTAAACCCAAAACAATTTCTAACCCATTTTTATTTCCTAACCCAAAACAATTTTCACCCATTTCACCAAAGCCCAACCCATAACCCATTTAATCTCCCCTCACCCAAAATAAATCAACACCACATTTTAATTCCCCCAATTCCCAAGCCCAACCAGACCCATTAAATTTCCCAATTAAATTCCTACCAACCCAAACCAAACCAAAGCCCAACCGGCCGACCCACAATCCCCAACCCGTCGCCCAGAACCCGCAAATGTAATCCCGCCCAACACCCCGACCGGCCGCCTTTTTAACCCAAAATAAACCCCCCAAAATCAAAAAAAAAGAAGACCTAAAACCCTACCCCCTGCCCTCTCCAATCGCCGCCACCCTACCCCCCACGTCGCCGCCCCTACGCCTGACACCACCAATCGCCGCACCGCCGCCTGACACCACCAACCCATACCCCCTAAAAACCCGTTCCAAAATCATTATTTTTGGGCCCTTTATTTCAAATTTGAGCTCGGTTTTTGGGAGAAATGGGGCTATAAAAACCCCTTGTGTTCTTCGAGAAAGGGGGGAGGAAAAGAGAAGAGAGGAAAAAGAAAGAAAACCGAGATATTTTCGGAGGTCCGATTTGGGTATAAAATATTTTTGGTTGTGTCCTTGGTTTCAAACATTTTTTCCTCCCTTGTTGTTCAAGAATTGAGTCCGAAAAGGTTTGTTCTCCATTTTTTGATTCTCTGATTTTGCATCACTGTTTCGGGTCAGACCTTGACCGGTCGGTCGGGTCTACCGGTTGGGTATTGTTTTAATTCTTGCATTTCATATTTCTATATGTTGGTTATCCAAATTGGTGAAATTATTCGATTTCGGGTTGCATACCGGATTCGGTCGTGACCGGTCAGTCGATCGACCTTCGGGTATTGTTTTGAATTCTTGCATTTCATATTTCTATATGTTGGTTATCTGAAATTGGTGAAATTATTCGATTTCGGGTTGCATCTGATTCGGTCGAACATCGACCGGTCTCGACGATTCAGGTATTGTTTTGAATTCTTGCATTTCATATTTCTATATGTTGGTTATCTGAATTTGGTGAAATTATTCGATTTCGGGTTGCATACCGGATTCGGTCAGTCATCGATTGACGGTCAGATCGACCTTGGTCGACCCGGTTATTGTTTTGAAATTCTTGCATTTCATATTTCTATATGTTGGTTATCCGAATTTGATGAAATTATTCGATTTCGGGTTGCATAATCGGATTCGGTCAGTCACCGACCGGTCGACGACTTGCTCGTATTGTTTGAATTCTTGCATTTCATATTTCTATATGTTGGTTATCTGAATTTGGTGAAATTATTCGATTTCGGGTTGCATCTGGATTCGGTCAGATCACCGACGGTCAGGTCGACGGTTCGATGTGTTTTAATTCTTGCATTTCATATTTCTATATGTTGGTTATCCGAATTTGGTGAAATTATTCGATTTGGGTTGCATCTGGATTCGGTCGGTCAACGACGGTCAGGTCGACCGGTCAGTATTGTGTTTTAATTTTGCATTTCATATTTCTATATGTTGGTTATCCAAATTGGTGAAATTATTCGATTTCGGGTTACTGCACAACCGATTCGGTCGGTCAACGGTCAGATCGACGATTCGGGTATTGTTTTAATTCTTGCATTTCATATTTCTATATGTTGGTTATCTGAATTTGGTGAAATTATTCGATTTCGGGTTGCATCTGGATTCGGGTCAAATCCTTGACGGTCAGATCGACGATTCAGTATTATTTTCGATTCTTGCATTTCATATTTCTATATGTTGGTTATCTGAAATTGGTGAAATTATTCGATTTCGGGTTGCACAACCGATTCGGTCAGATCACAGGCAGTCAGCTCGACCGGTTTGGGCATTATTTCGAATTCTTGCATTTCATATTTTTGTATATTGGTTATCTGAAAAGTGAAAAAAATCGATTCGGGTCAGTCCTTTGTTAAGTCGGGTCGACCCGATTCGGATAATTTTCCAGATTTTTGCGTTTTCATATCATTCTTTGTTATCAAAAAATCTGAATTTTTGATTTCATTCGGCACCGCTCACTATTCCGGTCTATTTTTTCCGAATTAATCCACTGTTCATTCGGAATTGCATCATTGTTCATCGCTCACCTTCATTGCTCACTGTTCATCGCTTCTGCTTTAATTTAATTTATTTGATTTGAACACGATACTACAATGGCCGATGAAAAATATCCGTCGATTTTGAGGCCTACACAGCTTGCAAAGACGGAAATATAACTTCGGGCAAGGATGAAGACTTAAACCTTTTATCCGAGATCAACATGTTTAGTAGGCGAGGTGACTAAAATAACCAAGAAATTATATATTCGCAGACCACGACGTGATTATAGTGATCTTTTCTATTTCACCCGAGAGACCGACACGTTTAGTAGGCGAGGCAATCAAAATAAACTACATTAGTCATATGTTTGCAAACACGACGTGATTGGAATGTTCTTTTCAAAATTTAAGTCTGAGCCCTCGCGATCAAAACATTCAACGCTTTGAATACGGATATGAAGTTATTTGTATTTGTATGTTTCTAACCGTTTGTTCTTGATACTTGCGGGGACTAAAGTAAATAACGACAAATATTCCTCGGAATTTATTTATTGTTATTTCTTTCTTTAATTCAGCTTTTATCTCGCTTTGTATTGTAATATTGTTTATCGCACTTATGTAATTATTGAAATGCTTAGAATAGGCAAACTTAGGATTTATTCATAGGTTAGTTTAAGATTTGAAACCCGTCGCTAGCTTATTTATTTGTAGGCTCGCAAACTTATAAATCCTTCGCTAGTTTATTTATTTTAGGCTCGTCACGCTTATTCAAGATTTTAAAACAACTCTTGTCATCTTTATTTGCTTCAATTAATTGTACAAATAAGTTTATCTTTTATTATTATTTTTTGCAACTTCTTGATTTTCGAAAGATTCGCTTCTTTGGCATTATAAAGAATTTATTGTCACAAATGCATGTTTTCTAAAAACTTTACATGTATCTTTCTTTTATGTCATCCGAATACGTACTTGTATAAAATGCATCATATTTACTTGTATAAAATGCATCATATTTGCTAACATCTTTTTATTTATTATACTTGTAAAACATATATTTTTCTAGCAATAATTAACCTGAGTTTTACCGGATAACCGCAAGTTAGCGGATCTTAAAGGATGCCTAACCCCTTCCCTTTAGGATAATAAAGAACCCTTACCTAGAATCTCACTAGTTTCGCAGACCTTAAAATTGGAGTTTACACTGCAGCACTTAGTTTAAATATTTAGGTGTCCTAATTCACCGTAAAAATAATTAGGTGGCGACTCCTCAATCCTTTTTACCCAGGAATCACCCCGAACACGTCCGCGCTCCGCTTTGAGACCTGCGAGCGAGGTCAAAATAGGGCGCGACATCTGTTGGTTGATCTTAGTTCCTTAGCTTGCGCAATCGCACCAGTGTTGTCGCAATAAACTCAGATATCGCAACAGCTTCTTTACCAACTTTCGATCCAGCAATGTACTCAGCTTCTGTTGTCGAGTCGGTAGTTGTAGCTTGTTTAGAACTTTTCCAGCTTACTGCTCCACCATTGAAAATGTATGTGTAACCTGATTGAGATTTGTAGTCATCAACATCTGTCTAGAAGCTAGCATCAGTGTACCCAGTACATACCAGCTTCTCTTGTCCACCATAGACTAAGAAATATTCTTTAGTTCGTCTGAGATACTTAAGAATACTCTTGACTACTTTCCAGTGTTCTTCCCAAGATTCTGCTGGAACTTGCAAGTCATACTAAGTGCAAAGACCACATCTGGCCTAGTACAGCTCATGGCATACATGATCGATCCTATAGCCGAAGCATATGGGATCATTTTCATGCGTTCAAGTTCTATAGAATTAGAAGGACAATCCTTCTTAGATAACTTGATTCCTTGTCCCATAGGTAGACCGTATTTCTTGGAATTTTCTATAGAAAAACGTCTAAGCACTTTGTTTATGTAGACTGACTGTGACAGTCCCAACAATCTGTTAGGTCTATCTCTATAGATCCTAATCCCCAGAATGTAGCAGGCTTCACCTAAATCCTTCATCATGAAGGTACTGGACAATCACTCTTTTACTGACAGCATGAGAGTCTTATTGTCTCCCATTATTAATATACCATCTACATATATGATAATGAAGGCAATACTCCCATCCTTGCATTTACTATAAACACATGGATTTTCTTTGCTTCTAACGAAATCAAACGATTTGATATCCTTGTCAAAGCAAATGTTCCAACTCCTCGAGGCTTGCTTAAGCCCATAAATGGACTTTTGTAGCTTGCATAGGGCATTCGGTTTGGACTCAATTGAAAAACCCTCAGGTTGTTTCATATACACTTCCTCAACTAGATTACCATTGAGGAAAGCAGTCTTAACGTCCATCTGCCAAATGTCATAGTCATAATATGCAGCTATTGCAAGCAAAAACTGAATGGACTTAATCTTAGCAACAGGTGAAAAGGTTTCATCATAATCGACCCCATGCCGTTGATTATAACCTTTAGCCACCAGTCTTGCTTTATAAGTTTGTACATTGCCATATGCATCAATCTTCTTCTTGAAGACCCATTTGCATCATATGGGTCTAACCCCTGTTGACAAATCAACCAAGTTCCAAACTTGATTTATGTACATCGAGTCCATCTCAGATTTCATGGCTTCTTGCCATATCTGTGAATCAATGTCAAACATAGCTTCGATGTAGGTTGTAGGTTCATCATCATCAGGAATATCTATCTCATTGTATGTTTCAACAAGGAGATTAAGTCTTTCATGTGGACGATGAGTCCTACTGGACCTACGAAGTTGAGTATTCTGTGTTTCAGTGTTTGTTGCATTCTGATTGTGAGAAGTTCTTTGTGTGTTGGACAATCCATCACCTTAAGAGTTTTCAGAAATGTCATTTTCATGTATTTTCTGAATGGGATGATGTACAACCATTGTATCATCTTCCATTGGTTGTGTATGAGAGCCTTGCATTTCTGCACTATCTCTCACAACATTCCCACTGGCTGAAGGGCGTACTCTAAGTACCCAATCTTCACCAGATACTCCCACTGAATCCTTGTTTAGGTCATTCGACAAGGGTTCATTTTTCTGTGTTATCTTGTGGTTCTTGAATTTCTTCAAGTTCTATCTCTGTGCAGCTATGTTTCTTGTAAACATATTCCTCTTTAAGGAAAGTTGCGTTCCTGGAAACAATTACCTTATGTTCTCCAGGAAGATAGAAGTAGTATCCCTTAGTTTTCTTTGAATACCCCACGAAGTAACATTTCTCACTTTTAGATTCCAACTTGTCAGTGAGCATCTTCTTGACATATGCAGGGCACCCTCAGGGTCTCATATGTTTAAGAGATGGCTTCTTGCCACACCATATCTGATAGGGTGTCTTTTCTACTGACTTGGAGGGAATTCTGTTCAGAATGTAAATAGAGGTTTGTATAGCATGTCCCCAAAGGTATGTCGGTAGAGCTGAGGAGCTCATCATGGATCGAACCATATCCAATAAGGTTCTGTTTCTACTTTCGGCAACACCATTCATCTGTGGGATTCCTGGAGGTGTCCATTCAGATTGGACTCCATGTAGCTTTAAGTAATCTAGAAAATCCTTGCTCAAGTACTCACCTCCTCGATCTAATTGAAGGGTCTTGATACTTGTTGCAAGCTGCTTCTCTACTTCCGATTTGTACTCCTTGAACTTCTCAAAGGCCTCAGATTTATATCTCATAAGATACACATATCCATATCTTGTGAACTCGTCAGTAAAAGTGCTGAAGTATGGGAAGCCTCATTTAGCTTGAGTCGAGAATGGCCCACATACATCAGTATGGACCAACTCAAGCACGTCATTGGCTCGCACACCTTTCCTAGAAAGTGGTTTATTGGTCATCTTTCATCTCAAGCAAGATTCGTAGTTACCATAAGACTCCAAGTCAAATGGTTAGAGGTAGTCTAACTTCCTCAATCTTGCTATCCTTGATTCGTTGATATGACCAAGTCTGCAATGCCATAGGTAGGTAGAGTTTCTATTACTTATCTTAGCTCATTTATTTTGTACATTGAATATTTCTCGACTACAATTTAGTGTATATAATCCATCCACAAGAGGAGCAGTTCCATATATAACATTATCAAAAGACAGTACTTGACATCCATTATATATATATATATGAGGAAAAACCCTCCATATCCAAAACAGGGATAAAAATGATATTCCTCGTTAACGAGGGTACATAGTAACAATCATTCAACACTAAACAATAGCCAAAAGGCAAATTTAATCTATAAGTTCCTACGCGCTCAACATCCACTCGTGCTCCATTTCCAACGCGTAGGTCTACCTCTCTTGGTCCAACCTTCCTGCTATCAGTTAGCCCCTGCACATTTGTACAAATGTGTGAGCCACAAGCGGTATCCAATACCCAGGAATGAGAGTTATTTATAGACATTTATTCCAATGACGTACATACCTTGTCTACCAGAGGTAGGAGCACCTGGTGCTTTTCCTCCTCCTGGTGACGTGCAATCCTTCTTCCAATGCCCCTTCTTGTTGCAATTGAGGCATTCATCGCTAGCCGGATTTACCTTCTTCTTCTTCACACCTCCCTTGGGCTTCATAGCTGAGGGTGCAGCGACTGCTTTGCCCTTTTTCTTCTGCCATTCTTTACCTTTTGGCTTGGGTCGGCTAGTAGAGCTCACCATGAGCACAGTTTTGCCTTTGAAAGTGGAAGACTCAAAGGTCTTGAGCATGTTGTGCAGCTCCGGCAAGGTCGCCTTCATTCCATTCATATTGAAGTTTACTATGAAGTTCTCAAAGGAACGAGGGAGAGAGTTTAGGATGAGTGTGGTAGTGACATTCTTTTCAAGCTTCGTTCCAATCGAAGCAAGCCTCTCTATTAGCTCTATCATCTTTAGCACATGCTGCGAGACCGGGCCCCATTCATTAAGCTTACACTTGAAGAATTCTATTAACAACTCATATTCCATTGTCTAGGATTGAGAGTCATAGAGGCTCTTCAGGTGTTCAAGCATCTCATTGGGCCCCATGTTCTCATGCTGTCTCTGAAGTTCCATAGACATGAAAGACAGCATCACGCATTGTGCCAAAGTGGCATCATCTAGATGTTTCTGGTAAGCAACTTTATCAAATGAGGCATATTCTTCAGAATCTGTCGCAGAGATCGTTGGGAACACTGTGTCCAACACGTATTCAATTTTCTCATGTCTCAATACTATTCGCAAATTCCTTAACCAGTCAAGGTAGTTCGGTCCAGTAAGTTTATTCATCTCAGTCAACATTTTCAACAACAAGCTCGACATCTTTTATAATCTGAAGAATTAGGTAGACCGAAAATCAAATTCAAAATCTATTTCCTATTATACACATTCATTTAGGCTAATCAACAAGACCTTTTGTTTAATTAGCTCCCACTATTTTAACATACTTCCACGACCCCATGGTAGAATACGAACCTATTTTAATTTAGGTCATAATGGGCCAAGATCCAAGCCTATGTTATCTCCGTGTTTGTTTTGGCTGATAACATCAACAACATATCTTGATAGGTTCTAAACCAATTGCAAAACTTATTCGCAACTCTTGGTTGATCAAATTATTATATTTAATCTTGCGTCCTTAGATTAGTCCGACACTTTGGCGCCAAGATTTGTCTAAGCAAGTCAACCCCATTACACGACTGCGTTTATGTATCTAAGCAAACTTGGCCTTTGTGAGCAACCACTTTGGTGTAAATATCCACAAAAGTTTATCATTTGCTTTTACGTTAAAACACATCCATGAAAGAGTCTGGGTCCTCGTAGACTTAGAGCAAATGCTTTGGCATAAATACTCATATCGCCGAAGAGGATTTTGCACTCTAACAATTTTAATGGACGACGTGTTTAATTTAGACTTGTATTTAAAGTTTTGGGGAACATTTTAATAAAGGGTTCTAACCAAGATCAACACTTTAATGTCACATCTAATATGACATCTTAACATCATGCAAAACTAATAACACATATAGTTTGGGAACCGGCAACCCAATATGCATGATTGAAGAAGGTTTAATCAAACACTGGGCGTCGCATGCCCAGACAGTTATAGCGGACACTATTCTAGAAATGTAAATGACAAACATTTTTGACATTTAGCACATAAACAGTATACTTATCAAATAATATACTGTTTAATAATAATCTTGGGTTAAACATTCTGAACTCAATTTTTTTTTGACCGGTGGGGCCACATCGCTATTGATTAGCGCCGCGGCGCCATTGAGGCAGTAGTCTTTCGGCTTATGGAAATTTGCATTAGCGTCGCGACGCTCCACCTTGGAGCCGCGGCGCTGCCTTGAAACCCTAGCCAGCGCCACGGCGCCCTATCAAAGGGTCGCGGCGCCGACGTTCTAACAAGCGTTTCTGTGTTGATTTTCAAAAAATCATTCAACCCCTAAATCCAATTTAGGGATCAATTCACAGGTCCTTAATCATCACCCACCATTATCAATAACGCCCATTCGACCATCATCCGTTCTTACTCGTTCTTAGCCGTGCACCATGCAATAAGCCGGACAACGCACTTTGGCTTAGTTCGAGTTAGATTGGAATGACTTCCTCGAGTTAGCGTAGAAGATAATTTAGGGTAACATCAAAAGGTCAACATTTGTTCAAGATACGTAGGATTTCAAGAAACCTCATTTTAATTCAATTTTATGTTCAACCCATATTATTATTCTATTCAATTGTTATATAACCATTAAATCAGCATGAGCTCTGATACCACTGTAAAGTTTTGTTTGGTACAAATCACATAAGTAAGACATAACGGAAGTTTAAAATTTTGTTTCTTACTTACTCCAACAATAATTCTGATATGGTTATACAACAATTGGAACTTGTAACATAAGAATATTTACTTACAAGTATAATAATCTGGAATCTTTGTCTACTATAAGGTGCACACGCGGTTGCCCTTCCGGTTGCAAGCTCCAAGCTTCAATGTACTCCTCCTTCGGAAAGCTACGAAGTCCGGCAGAGGTTCGAGAGTATTTGATTCTAAGTCTCTAAGGCTTAGAATGTTTTTCAGAATTGGTGTAGGATAATAAAAGTGAATGTCTCTATTTATAGTTGAAAATTAGGTCAAAAACCGGATTAGGGTTTGACATTGGGCCTGACCCAAAATCGACGTAGAGGCGTCGCGGCCCTAGGGTATGGGCGTTGCGACGCTTGATGAATTTCTGCACTGCGCCGCGGCCATAGGGTATGGGCGTCGTAGCCCTAGGGTATGGGTGTCGCGGCGCTCGACGTGCACTTGCACTGTCTCGATTTAATTTTCGTGCATTCTTAATTAAATCCAAAATCTAATTTTGACTTAATTAATGTAATCATTATTCATTTAAATGTCTCAATTCCAAATCGAACATTTTAATTACTCTCTCAATACATCCTTAGATCGAAACGGACAATCGACATAGTGTGACCCTACATGCCTTCTCATATTGACATTAATCAAATTAAGGTCTACGTGGAACTCCTAGACGGCGCCGGAAGACAAACTCAATATGTGAAGTACGTTTACGCGAATCCAGCAAACTTAACCTTTATGTGGTAAGATAAAATCCTTTCATTCACGACATACCCAAATTTATCAAGTGTCTATCCAAATGGCGTAATCATTGTATCTCATCTATATTAGTCGACGACTAGACCATATTCTAAATATGTCTATTGTGTTGGCCAACGACTTAGTCAACCTAATATCACTGAGAATCTGAGTGTTCTCTCGAACATACATTCGATGAATGAATCCTAATCTTGGCTCAACTACCACCTTCAATCCACATCGTAATGTACCCAATACAAGATGTATCTCAACCTACAAGGCATTTGAGCTTAGGACGGGATCAAAGTACATTACTTTGTAGATAAGGCACGTATTGACCTCAAGTCTAAGGACTTCTATTTTCCACACGGTGATCATGCGTTAGACAAGTATAACAAACAACATATCAGCAGGGTATACCAATACTTCCAAAGTATCCATGTGTCCATCACGAGTAACCATTACTCGTAGCAGATGAGACATACTACATCATCTAAGGATGTGATACAGACCACATGTCAACTTATCACATATCAACGATATCCCATTCTCGATGATCATCAATCGAGGCTATTTTAAGAGTTACGCTCTATCATAAAATATCCCACTCTATTAATGACAACGTAAGCTCAAGGGATGCACATTAATGAATAATTACAAACAATCAAATAATAATTCTATAATTGCAAATGTCAAAATATTAATCTCCATTAATAATAATATGAATGTGTATAAAGTACATTTGTCCTAATATAGATTGTCTCTAGGACATAAATATATTTTCATATATGTGATACATACTTTATGTTTTTTGGACTTTCAATTATTTTTTTGGACTTTATATTTGAATTGAAAAAACCGATACGTTCGGCCATATAAACCGATATATCATTTTTTTTAAAAGTTGCATTCGGTTTTTATTTTAAAAAATCAAGTTTTATTCGGTTTTTATTTTTAAAAATTGAATTTTATTCAGTTCATACCTTTTTTATACAAAATCGAACCGAACCGATATACGTCCACCCTATCCATAGTGTTCTTACCGCTAACATTAAATCTTCTGAAAGATTATCTTCAAAACGATCGATAATTGAGATTACTTTTGCGCAACAATAGATTTTTATAAATGACTTTTAGTATTGTCTCTTTGTGCATTAACAATATTTTGTCGTATTTTCTATTTCAACAAGTTTATCGGAACATTCTGCTTGATCATTCTATAACTCAAAAGGTACGTTATTTACTTCTGCTCGACAATATCGGTAAACAACATATCTCTATCGTTTATTGCTGTAGTAATTAAAGAAATATGTTTCAAATGTATGCCATTTGTACAAAAGTATAAACTACTTGAAATAGAAATGTATGATAGCTAAGATATTGTTAATTTACTGCAGAACCTTCAAAGAAATGTGGACAAATTTATGTCGCCGTATTAGATATGCACAAATGTGGCCTGAGAGAAAATAATTATTTTTGTCTCAACTAAGAGATAAAAGAGCTGAATCGAAAAAGCTAAAACTCCTTCATCATTTAAGTAATACAGTCCCAGTCTCATCTCCAAAAAGAAGAGCTCTTACAATTATCACTCCTTCACTATCTCCCGAGGAGTGATATTGTCCAACAACAACGTTAGAAAATATTGCAGTTAGATCGAAATCCATATACTTGTTCACTGTATCCTATTTCTAAGGCTTACGACTCTGCAATACATTTGCTCCCATGAGATAATGTATGGAGCGATGGAGAGCACCTGCTTTACTTGCAACACAATACTTTATCGGTGTCTTAGATTGGGTTTGGGTGAATCAAAATGTCGTGCTGATAATATTTTTCATGTCAAGGTGACGAGAGTCGTTGGCAAGTTCCAGAGGCATAAGCCGAACAAGTAGCTACAACGTAACCAAGCCAAGATAAAACAATAAAGACATATACAAATCAGAGCAGGAAAATTATTTTTTTAGTGGAAATGATGGCTAAAATACAAGTTGTGTACAACTTTTTTGGTCAAAACACCATATTTCACTAAAAATGTATTTTATTTAGAGTGAAGTCCACTTTATCCCCTTAATAATATATTGGATTTGAAAAATAATACCCCATTCATATCTTGAATGGGACAATACCCTCCCCACTCCCCCCCCCCCCTCATATCTTAAATTAATGGCTAAAAATGAGTTAGATTATTGCATATATTTTAAAATATCAAAAATGACCCTCAATAGTATAAATTGTGACATATTTTTTAGTAAATAAATTTTTTGAGTAATTATATTTTTTAATTAAAATTCATACATCTTTTTTTCTTCTTCTTTTTCCTTTTGATTTTCAAAACCCGGCCATTAGGTTTCATGGTATACTTTCTTTTAATTTTAAAGTTTAAATTTTGATATATCTCGTTATTTCTATTATTATTAGTATTAAAAATTTACTACAAATTTTCGTAATGCTTCTTTATTTTCATGTTATACTTGCATACTCAAAGTTATAAACTATTTATTGATAAATATTTTAAATAAAATGTAATAATCTCCAATATAAACATAGTTAATAACTAATACGATATTTAAGGTTTTCAAAATTACTTGTAAATATTAATTCAAATAAGATTTTGTATCATACAAGAGATGAGATAGGTATTATTTCTTAATCTCAAAATTTTAGAATTGTTATATAAATTTTACTCACTTATATTAATAGTGTTAAATTTTCTTTTTAGTAAATTTTTATTCTTAATTGAAAATTGTATAAAAGGCTATTATAAATTAAATGTCATTTTTGACATTGTATTTTTAAAAAAATTAGGCTTATGATATGTAAGAATGATATAAAAATAGAATAATTTTTTTATACAAAAGTGAATAGTTGAAATAATCTTTTTGTTCTTTTTAGTCCGATCAAATAAAGTTTTCAATACTAATTGTTGATGTTGGATGATGTTGTGACAACATCTGTAAATGCTCAAGACAACATCCTATGAAAATAAGAATGTTGCCTGCGATGTTGTGACAACATTCATGACAACATCCTTGTAACGATTTTGCCTATTCTTCCGGCCAAAACATGTTATGTTACTGTGAGTAAAAAATGACCTAGGCAAACTAACAATGATGTTGTGTTTAAAACGTGATAAAAGAAACAGTCAAAGCTTGGAGAGGAAGCAGCGTGAAGACCAAGTCCAGAACGTTGAGCTTTTGAAGGAGCAAGAACCGGTCCAAGCTGAAGCCTTCTTTTACTCAGCCTCCGCAACCAACCAGTGAGGATTTCAAGGGAAGTTCCACACTATAAATAGAAGGGAACTTCAGGGTATCGATATCCAGAATTGAACGAGAAAAAATTACCAAGAGAACTCTCGGATATTCACCTTAGAAACTGGATCAACACACTTAGCCTAAAGTTGTATAACAACATCTAGTCCCACATTACTACTGCTGCTCAGATTCTAGATCAAGCTTATATTTCAAGCAATAGTAATGAAGATGTTGTATTTATATTTTTAGATCTTTTAACTTTAGGCTGAAGTCATTTGCGACTTCATTTTTGTTTGTAATTTCTTTTTCGTATTTATTGTTCAATCTTGTAAAAAGAAATTCATTTGTAATTGTATATAATTTATACAATTCTTTGGTCATTGACCATCAATGGATATATTAATATATACCTTTGAAAATATAAATTTTGTGTCTCTTTACTTTTTCGCTGCATTTACTCTATAAAGGTTTATAACTGTTTTATCACAATGTTGCCTCAGATGTTGACACAACATTGAAGGCAACATCCAGAAACTGTTTTAATTGCTTTAGTCATTCGCTTTATTCTTACATATTCTTGCTTATCCGTAGCCCCGGACCCAACAAGTGGTATCAGAGCCAACACTTGATACAATAAGTGTTTTATTCTGAATATTACGGCTATGGACTCAGTTGTACAAAACATTGGTAGACTTCCAATTCTTGACGGAACTAACTATGCCTATTAGAAAGTCCGACTACGTTCGCACATCAAATCTATTGATGTTCGAGCTTGGAGATCAGTTTCCGAAGGCTATGTGATTCCCAAGTACCCAACAGACGAGGATGGTAATGTACTTACCAAACCCGAATCTGAATGGAGCGCGGAAGAGATCAACAATGCGAGCTTCAATGAAAAGGCCATAAATGCGATATTTGAATGGGTAGATCTCTATATGTTCAAACTAATCCAGAATTGTACTACGGCCAAGGACGCTTGGGAGACCTTACAAACTCATTGTGAAGGTACCTCAAGTGTACGACGTACAAAGCTTCGCATGATTTTGAGCCAATACAAACGCTTAAGGATGGAAGAATCTGGAGACATAAAATCCTATTTTGAAAAGTTAATTGACATTGCTAATCAGTGTCAAGTGCTTGTTTCTCCATTAACCAACACACAACTTGTGGATAAAGCTCTCAGATCTCTTCCTGAAAGGTTTAATACTAAGATTTGTGTTATTGAAGAGGCCCATAATCTTGCTACTATGGATCTACATGCCTTGATGAACATCTTTCAAACATATGAGATGAACATGAAGAGCCAAAGAGATCTGTATAAATACAAGACTTTGGCACTCCAAGGACAAACCTCGGAAACTGAATTGGAAAACGAGGAAGAAAACTTGGAGAAACTGGGAAATGGTGCAATTGTTGCCTTACTTACTCGTCGATTCAATTCGATGGTGAGAAAGATCAACATTGATCGCAATAAAGCCAAATACAAATAACATCAAAACCCATTCTTCAATAAACAGCCTCATAGGTCACCTTCTGAGTAAAGAAATCACAATCCACTGAGGAAATCTAACTCCGACAGTACCAATTTCAATCCCAAGCAACTCGAGGGAGTGCAGTGTCATGCATGCTCGGGTTGGGGAAACTATGCTAATGAGTGTGCAAACACCCTTGGAAAAATTGGTAAGGTTATGTGGGTAACTCTCAGTGATGATGAGAACGAAGAGGAGGAAGGAGATCAAGAAGAAGAACCACATGCAATGCTGGCAGCCATGTTTGAACATTCACTGTCCGACGATGAAGATGTTATTGACAATGTTGCGACAACATCAGACTCAACGTATGGAATGTCTTCAACATCATAGAGGTGTGTATACCTTGACTGTTCTGATGTAAATTGTTTTAGTGGATTTATTTTTTCATCTGAAGCTATAAATTTGGATCTAGTTGACTCCAAAGATGACGTAATAAAGGAATTACAAAATCTGTGTAAAGCCTTAATCACTGAATTTGAGCAACTAGACTCAAAAGAAAAATTATTGGCTCTTGAGAATATCAATCTGAAAGGCACAATCAACCGATTAGAGGTGGTACTTACCAAGAAGGACCTAGAGCTTGGTAAGATTCGTGCACGATTGAACGTAGCTGAGACCACCTTTCAAAGGCTCAACATGGGAACCTCCAAACTGGATGAAATATTAAACTTCAATAATCCTACAAGGGCTGGGCTTAGGTACCAATCTCCTAGCAAAACAAATACTTCCAGAATCCATAGTCAAACTGAGAGGATAAAATTTGTCAAAGAAAATACGAGCAACTCTCAAATCATTGAAATTGGATCAAAGTTTGTATGTAGCTTTTGTAAAAAGTTAGGACATCTTATGCCCTACTGCTACAAACTTCAAAACTCTGCACTCAAGATATTGCCTAAAATGTCGTCAGCAATGTTGCCCAACATCACTGACAACATCAAAGCAACCTGCCTGAAAGCAGAAGGAAGAAAAAGGAATGAGTACCCAAATTGAATCTGAAATGTAATGTGTGCATAACTGCTTTGTGTACTAACATTACAGGGTCTTGGTATTTCGATAGTGGCTGCTTACGTCATATGACAGGTACCAAAAGCCAATGAAGGAGTATGGAGCATTCAATGGAGGATACGTGACCTTTGGAGGAGGAAGTAAGAGTAAGATAATTGGTAAAGGAACTCTTAATGTTCCGAATGTACCAGCCTTGAAAAATGTTCTTCATGTAGAAGGTTTGGTTGCTAATCTTCTTAGCATAAGCCAACGATGTGATGATGATCTCGAGGTGAAATTCAACAAGCTTGGATGCAAGGTTACAGATTCTGCAGATAAATGTGTCATGTCAGGAACCCGAATGGGAGATAATTGCTATCTAGTCGATAGACAAGAGTTTTGCAACTCCGCAAAGGTAGGTGACCTGACACTTTGGCATCAAAAGTTGGGACATGTCAACTACGGCACCATGGAGAAGCTGATCTCATTTGAAGCTGTCAGAGGCATTCCCATACTGAATCCAAAAGATAAAACACTGTGTGAAGATTGTTTGAAAGGAAAGCAGACCCGAGTCTCTCATAATGTTGTCCAACGTGACGGAAAACATTCAGGTACGTCTCATTGTTTCCAATTATTACATATGGATCTTATGGGTCCAATCGAGGTAGATAGCCTAGGTGGGATGATATATTTTTATGTGATAGTAGATGATTTTCCAGATTCACTTGGATTATTTTTTAAAGGAAAAATCACAAACCTTTGAGATGTTTAGAACACTTTACGCTAGGATTAAGAATTTGTTTTGTTCTTCGATTTTCAGAATTAGATCTGATCATGGAAAGGAGTTTGAAAATCAAACCTTTGCAAATTTTTGTGAAAAGAAAGACATATTCCATGAATTTTAGGCACCAAAAACACCACAACAAAATGGGGTTGCTGAGAGAAAGAACAGAACTTTACATGAAATGGCTAGAGTTATGTTAAGTTCTAAGAAATTATCAAAGAGATTTTGGGCAGAAGCCTTGAACACGGCATGTCACATAACTAATAGAATCTATTTAAGGCCAGGGACCAAGATGACACCCTATGAACTGTTAAATGGAAAGAAACCTACAATACGGTACTTTCATGTCTTTGGGTGTGTGTGCTATATTCTTAATGACATGGATCAACTGGCTAAATTTGACTCTAAGAGTGATAATGGAATATTTGTTGGCTACTCTCAGAATAGCCATGCTTACCGAATACACAATCTTCGGACAAAGACCATACAGGAGTCAGTCAATGTTATTTTTGATGACCTGCTGGATATATCTGGTAGATCTTCAGAAAACAACATTGTGGTTGCAGTTGAAGAGGAGCAACCCACAGAAGAAACAGATGTAGTCCCAGATGTTGTCCCAACATCAGAAGAAATATCTGAACCTCAAAAAGAGAACACAGGGGACAAAATCGAGGAGGAATCTGCTACTGAACTGAATGATCAAGTGAGAAGAGACCCTCCATCGAGGATTAGAAGGAACCATCCACCCGATCAAGTGATAGGGGGAGTTTTTTAGGAGAGGCGTACAAGACGGAAAGAGCCAGTAAATTACCGAAAAATGGTAAGGTATGTGTGCATGTCCACCATATATCAACAGGTAAGTCTCTCTTGTCTTACATCTACTTTGGAACCTAAAAATATTGGGGAAGCATTAAAAGATAATTTTTGGATTCAAGCCATGCAAGAAGAGCTTGAACAATTTGTCTGAAATGAGCTTTGGGACTTGGTACCACGACCCAACAACACAAATGTTATTGGGACCAAATGGATATTAAAAAACAAATCAGATAAGTTAGGGAGGATTGTCAAGAACAAAGCTCGACTTGTTGCTCAAGGATATACACAAGTAGAAGGTATCGACTATGACGAGACCTTCGTTCATGTGGCTAGAATTGAGTCAATAAGGTTACTTCTTGCTATTGCTTGCTATCTAAATATTACATTGCATCAAATGGACGTTAAAGGTGTCTTTCTCAATGGATACTTGGACAAAGAAGTTTATGTTGAACAACCAAAGGGATTTGAGGATCCTCACCATCCACATCATGTGTACAAGTTCAAAAAAGCCTTGTATGGACTAAAACAAGCACCACGTTCATGGTATGGTCGTCTAACTAACTTCCTTGTTGAGTTTGGTTTTACCCGTGGAGAAGCTGACAGAACATTATTCATTAAAAGACATGGTGTAGATGTAATAATAGCTCAAATCTATGTTGATGATATTGTTTTTGGTTCGACTACAGAATCACTAGTAAAGTCTTTTGTCGAAGCAATGTAGACAACATTTGAGATGAGCATGATTGGAGAACTAACATTTTTCTTAAGCTTGCAGATTAAACAGAATGAAGATGGGATATTTGTATCTCAAAGCAAATACGCCAAGAATCTTGTTAGGAGATTTGGTCTGGAAAATGCTAAACACATGAAGATTCCAATGGGCTCTGCGCAACATGTATGTAAAGACGATGTTGGACAAGATGTTGACCCAATATTATACTGATCTATGATAGGTAGCCTTCTATATCTTACTGTCAGTCGCCCTGATATCATGTTTAGCGTATGTGTTTGCGCTAGGTTCCAAGCCAGTCCCAAGGTATCTCATTTTAATATTGTGAAACGTATCATTCGATACGTTGCCGATACAAGTGACTTGGGAATTTGGTACTCCAAAGACACTAATCCTAATCTAATAGGATATAGTGACTCGGATTGGGCCGGTGATGTAGATGATAGAAAAAGCACTAGTGGTGGGTGTTTATATCTTGGCAACAATCTAGTCTCATGGTACAGTCGTAAACAAAATTGTGTATCACTCTCATTTGCGAATCAATATGTGGCGTAGGAAGTTGTTGTGCTCAACTGATTTGGTTACGACATATGCTAGATGACCATGGCATATCTAATAACTCCATGATTTTGTACTGTGATAATCTGAGTGCTATTAATATTTCCAAAAATCCAGTTCAGCATTCACGTACAAAGCACATAGACATAAGACATCATTTTTAAGAGACTTAGTGGAAAAACAGCTAGTTCAAATCGAACATGTTGATACTCCTTTTCAACCGGCTGACATTTTTACCAAACCTTTAAATCATGAGAGATTTTCTAGCTTGAAAAAATCTCTTGGTCTCTGTTTTCTTTGAAAATAAGACAGACTAGGTAGATGTTGTCCGAAATGTTGTCCTAACATTCTGGGTAACATTTACTGTTGAGTCAATATATAGGATAAGTGTTGTAGTGATGTTGCATTTTTTTTAAAAGATTCAAGCATGACTCTAAAAGGACAAGTTATGAAGGCGAAGCCTCTACTAAAAGATTTGGATGTATACAAAAAGAGCAAAGCTCTAAGATTGGTATCGTTCCTATTCTATAGGAGTACCACGTGTTCAAAAAGGTTGAAAATTTCTCAATATTTTTTTTAATCTGTATGTGTTCAACTAAGTTGATTAAGGACAATGGTAAAATGTTACATTAGTCCAGCGATCAGTCTCATAGGGAACATGTACGGAAATATTATCTGCCAAATCAGAAATCCTTGGAGTCTCATAATGCTTGTTTAACTTTGAAATGTTGCCAACATCATCAACAACATCGTGTTCCAGTACATTGATCAAACTGGTTTATCTTATTTTATTCATATTTTTGGTATTTAAAACGTCTCTGTTTTTAACTGGAAGTCCGAAAAATTTGGATGACCATTTTTTTAAAATGATGATATGTGCTATGACAATCATATTTTAGGTGTGTAAAGAGTTTTTATTCTTCTATACAATCTAAATTTAAGTAAAAGGAGTTTAAGTGTAAGTATACTTTGCCATAATAAAACCTCCCATTTTTTTGTCTTGGAATTGTCACATCAGCCGACTACCAACCCATTAAACTATGGCAGCCCAAACAACACCGTCATTTCTCAAAACTCAAAGCTTCTCCAACACGCTCAATCCTTCAAAAGCCTCTCTCATGTCCGTGTCCCCAAAATCAACAAACACCAAAGATTATTCTTCAATGTCGACTAGTCCAGCA
Organism: Anisodus acutangulus; assembly: GCA_029783415.1. NCBI lineage: Eukaryota > Viridiplantae > Streptophyta > Magnoliopsida > Solanales > Solanaceae > Anisodus > Anisodus acutangulus. The sequence goes on from CM056492.1 coordinate 13,767,856, forward strand.
AATAACGATAAGGTTTACAAGCATTATACTTCCATCAATGACTTGAAACCTGTCGAGGAGGATGGCACACATGCTATGATCCTGCTTAGTTCAGATAAGCTATTACAGGTGAGCTACCCAGGCGATAATAAAAACCCAATCGATGTTGATGCAATATCTGATTTCTCGAACCTTACCTCAAAATCGACATTTCCGACGCAAAGGTCAAAGAGGGTTTGCGAAAACCAATTCGGTGAATACCAGTCTGCCAAAAGATCCATGAAAGAGTCGACTTTCCCTGTTGATACTACCACAAGCAGCAGCACTGACACCAATTTCAGTGTGCCCAGTTCCTCCAGAACTCCATCGACTTTCACTCCACAAGCAGAATCTGAGAAGGAAAAAGAAGAAGAAGAGATGTCTGATGACACACCTCTGCGAAACTTCATTCCTAAAGGGGTCCATAGAACATACTAGAATTTTGATAAATATGTTGCCTCAACATCAAAGGCAATAGACGAGAAAATGGACCCAGACTATGTTGCCTCAACATCCGAGGCAACACCTGCAGCCACCTCATCCGAACAAGTATACACAGAATCTGAAACAGATTCTGAGGTAATTCCCTACTCTTCCATGTTTCAAACTAAATCATGCTCCAGCAATTGGAATTGGTTTAAGAATAGAGGAGTTAGAGGGGAGAAGGTGATTGACCTAACTTCATTCTCCAAAAATGGTTTAGTTGATTTCTTAAGTAGTCGAAACATCTTAAGCTCTGTATCTGGTAAGAATCCTTATTGTGAGAAGGTGATTAGGGTGTTCAATGCTAATCTGATGCTTGTTGTTAAGGACATAACCTCAAAGAAATTTGGGAAAGTGTAACTATACAACAAGGTATACAATTTTACACCTAATATCATCAACTCCACCCTTGGGATAATTATTTGTAAAAGAGAACCTCAACCAAACCCCACTGTGGAGGAACTCATTTCAATGATCAAGTACCTTACAGGGAATTTGATCACTGTTTGGGCTCCTCGCAGCCCTGTGTCAAAACTCACTGCCTTGTTTGCCATTTTGCACAAACTTACTATATACAACTGGCTACCCTCTCTCAACGAGACAGTAGTGACCCTTGATCAAGCATCACTGCTTTTTAAGATTGGAAGGAATCAGAAAGTTGACTTAGGAACACTTATATTCAACCATGTTGTCAACTTGGCAGAAAAACAAAGCAACTCTGCCCTTCCATACCCCTCATTGATTTTTCAAATCCTGTTCAACCAAGGTTTTAAGACTCCAAAAGAAGAAAAGCTGAGTCCAGCCTTAGAGGTTTACTCAGTACAACGAGCAGTTGTTAACAACAGGGACAGGGCTATTGACCTGCCCTGAAAGAAAGATGAATGGGACACTAACACATCAAAGGATGTTGCCGACATTCCTGGCAATATTGCTCAAGGACATGTCCCAATGTCCAAAGACTGGCTACGACAGCACATTGCTGAACTTAACAGACAAATTCAAGAACTAGTGCGAGCCAGGAACTATTACATGGGCTTAGTTTCTTCATAAAAAATGGGAGATGATGCTGATGTTGCTGCTGGAAGCAGACAGACAGGGGGAGCTGCTACTGATAAGGGTGCAGGTAATGATGCAGGGGAGAGGAGGTGAGATGATTGATTGTTAACTACTTCTGAAGCCATAGAAATGAAGATGGTGCTGCACAGAGTGATTGATCACAAAAGGCGGCTGGAAGCTATTGTGACTTGATTACTCTAGTCAAGGATGATTATCCTGATGGAGTGTTGATTCAATGATGAATGTTTATTTGAATAGTGGACTATACTGACATTACTGACATTTGAAATATTATTTGTGTTTGTATTTTTTTTTACTTTGAGACATTTGGTTTGTTTTTGCAAACATTGTGACTGCTTTCAAAAGTTGTTTATATATATTTGCTTGATGTGGATTGTTATGAATGGTTACTGTAGACTGATTACGCAGTTGCCGTAAGTAAGTCACGACTAACAGAACATAACTCCTATCTGATCAAATCATCGATACAACACTGCTTGAAATTTGCTACTGCAGGTTAAAGGGGAGCATAACACTGATCCTACTGATTCTTGGAATGTAGGGACTACATCGGGAATCAGTATCCTAGTCATTTTCGCTTCGTATAGAGTTTTATGAAGAAAGGCAAAAAGAGGGAGATTGTTGATGTTGGATGGATGTTGTGACAACATCTATAAATGCTCAGGACAACATCTTATGAAAATAAGAATGTTGCCTGCAATGTTGTGACAACATTCATGACAACATCCTTGTAACGATTTTGCCTATTCTTCCGGCCAAAACAGGTTATGTTACTGTGAGTAAAAAATGACCTAGGCAAACTAACAATGATGTTGTGTTTAAAACGTGATAAAAGAAACAGTCAAAGCTTGGAGAGGAAGCAGCGTGAAAGGAAGCAGCGTGAAGACCAAGTCCAGAACGTTGAGCTTTTGAAGGAGCAAGAACCGGTCCAAGCTGAAGCCTTCTTTTACTCAGCCTCCGCAACCAACCAGTGAGGATTTCAAGGGAAGTTCCACACTATAAATAGAAGGGAACTTCATAGTATCGATATCCAGAATTGAACGAGAAATATTACCAAGAGAACTCTCGGATATTCACCTTAGAAACTGGATCAACACACTTAGCCTAAAGTTGTATAACAACATCTAGTCTCACATTACTACTGCTGCTCAGATTCTAGATCAAGCTTATATTTCAAGCAATAGTAATGAAGATGTTGTATTTATCTTTTTAGATCTTTTAACTTTAGGCTGAAGTCATTTGCGACTTCATTTTTGTTTGTAATTTCTTTTTCGCATTTATTGTTCAATCTTGTAAAAAGAAATTCATTTGTAATTGTATATAATTTATACAATTCTTTGGTCATTGACCATCAAGGGATATATTAATATATACCCTTGAAAATATAAACTTTGTGTCTCTTTACTTTTTCGCTGCATTTACTCTATAAAGGTTTATAACTGTTTTATCACAATGTTGCATCAGATGTTGACACAACATTGAAGACAACATCCAGAAATTATTTTAATTGTTTTAGCTGTTACTGTTTTATTCTTACATATTCTTGCTTATCCGTAGCCCCGGACCCAACACTAATAATACTAAATAAATGGATCAAGATAATTCTGAAGCTCTACCAAAAAAGTTTATGCATCAAATGAAACTTTAACTATCAAAAGAAAAAAAGAGTATGGAATTTAATGTACAATGTTATTGCTTAATTATTATTTTTAAAATTTTTTTATGTAATAATTCATATTAATTGAATGTCATTTTTGACATTTTGAAATATATGCAATAATTTAACTCATTCCTAACCTTTACTTTAAGATCAAGGGAGGTTTATTATCTCATTCAAGATGTAAAGAAGGTATTATTTCCTAAACTCAATATGTTAAGGGGATAAAGTGCACTTCACTCTTTCATTTATCAAGTGTTAGTGACTACAGACGATAAAACGGTGGATGGGGTTAAGACGAATCTGAAGTCTAAACTACTTTTTAAGTTTAGATGAATGGGTTTATGCAAAATTTATGATTGATGTGCAACCAATAAAGAAAGAATTAGCGATCAAAGATATTGAACAAAAATTCCAACTTATTATATTTTTTTATAATATGTTTAATTACCAAACTTAACTATTATAATTTTTTCTTTAATATAAGTAAATATATCTAACACATAAAAAAAGGTACAGTTTTTAAAAGTATTATTGACAAATTTTTATAGTTCAATTTGGACTACATATTTAGCTCAATTGACCCCTATGAAAATATGACTCCCCTAATGATCATGATCACATTTGAAAGGGTTAATTTTTTTCAATCCCATTAACATATTAGCTACCACATGAGTATAATATTGGTGATTTTGAAAATTTTATCCATGTTATGCTCTAAACAGATTTGACCCTGTACTTGTTTCAGACTTGGTATCATTATCATGATATGAATAACAAGACCTCCCTATCTTTTCTCATAAAGTTCTATCTAGGGTGGTAAATGAGAGAGTTTGCACAGAATTTAATCAATAGATGATTGGCTAATATTTTGGACGGAGATATACTAGGTAAAAATGAGCTAAATAATGTATTATAACTCTACCCACCGAACTTGATTTAACTTTTACAATCTCTTTATCAAATGAAAATGATCAAAAATGTCCCTCAATTATCAGAAATGAGTCTATTTTATCCTCCATTTGCAAATGGGGTCAAATATACTCATGCCATTAATAAATTGGGCCATATCTATTCTTGAAAACTAACAGATGTTCATGTCATTTTTTAAATTTATTTAATTGGTGACATGGACTGCCATGTTGGAATAGACCAACTCCACCCTTTTTTTTTATTATCTTTTATGTCTTCTTCTCCATCCAGAAAAGCCCCTCACTGGTTTCATCTCTTTCTACTCTTTTTTTTTTGTGACTAATAATTACAGCCTTATTCTGTTTCGATTTTCGAACTCAAAATGTGGAGTTGGCCTGAAACCCCTGAACGAGTATCAAACCGGCAAAAAATACATTTCTGGATAAATAATAAGATTTACATCAAAGTTTCTTGAAAATTTTATGGATTTTTTGCTAAAGTTTTAGCTTTTGATGATGATTTTGCATAAATCAATCAACGAAGGGTGATATTAAGGTATATGAACTATGACTTACTCATTTGGTAAGATTGTCTGAGAATTGAGAAAGATTTGATAGTTTTCACAACTTGTAAGTTTTTTATATCTATAAAAAAATAACAACCTACTAGAAGACCCTTCTAAAAAATACAACATCAATTGATCAAACTTTAGTTCAATAAAATAAAAAATTGAACATAAGTTGTAGTGTAACTACTCTTTAATATAATCTCTCTCACATTATTTTTGATAAGATTAAATTTATTATAAATATACAACCAACTTGTAGATCTTTTAATATTTGATATAAATAGTTGGTAAACATGATTGGTAAATATATCTATCAATTTATTAATCTATTTTTATAAAATATAAATTTATGAGTCAATTTTTACATTAAAAAAATTGAAATCATGATTTGAAATCACAAATCATGCCTTTTTGGATGATTTCGAATTTCATCTCATGAGATGAAATCATATGTCCAAATGTTAATTTCATCTCATGAGATGAAATTACATGTCCAAACGGTTACTAAATAAATTTAAAATGGGATAAAGAATGACATGGAAGTCTGTTAGTTTTCTAGGGTAGATATGACCCAATTTATTAACGGCAGGGTGATGTTGACCCTATTTGCAAACGGAAGGTAAAGTTAACCCATTTTCAATAGTTGAGGGGCATTTTTAACCCTTTTCCCCCTTTATCAAATAGGGCATTCTTAAAAATTCATTCAAAATGATAATATTTATGAGATGTAAACAATAGGCAAACAAATTATCTCAACGTAAGTGAAAACAAAATAGTAATTGATATCTAATTTATACCTGCATTCTTGATTATGTAAACTATCATTTAGAAATATAAAAATGAATTATTTCTTTGAATTATAATAACAAGTTATACCTCAAAATTGATTAGGTCAACTATTCTTCTTTTCTTAGGCAACCCCTCTTTAAGCATTAAAAGTCAAACATAAAAAAAACTCATTTCTAATCCCAGATCACGTATATATTTCTAACAAAGGAAAATAACAAGAAGTAAAATTTAGGAAGCAATTGAAGCTATAATCCAATACTGAAATGTTAAGCAATATTCAGTAAGAAGTAAACTAATAGGTTATTTCTCACAATCGTGATGGGAAGGGAAGACATTGAATATCTTCTTGAGACGATTGACTACTTCATGGCTGCATATATTTCCTCCGCCCTAATTTATTTGAAGGTTGATCAGTTTGGAGAGTCAAACAATTCTTTTTTTACCTATGATTTTCTCTAACTATTTTCTTATATTGTAAATTATTAATTATGCAAACTTATAATACTTTTTACGTAATTTTCAAATATGTAAATTTTAATATAAAATACTCAAAGAATTTATGTTTAAAATTAAGTTAAAGATTAAGCCGTTTGACTCTCAAAACAACTCTTTGATTGTTCATGCGACATCCACACCACGCCCACTCTTAATGTGATATGTGGACAACGTGTGAGTTGTGGTCCTTGAGTTTCAGTGCACGTCCTTAATATGTTCTAATTTTTCAATTTCTGATGAACATAGAAATATTGAGATACAAGTCTATACTCCGGTTCGACTTTAAACATTGACTCCTTCATTAAGACTTGCAGCATTAAAACACCCATGTGGGGTTCCAATTCTCATCCAGCAGTATGTTTGTGGCCTTGAAGCACTTGCATATGAGATCTTCTTCATCATGCAACTTTTTGGGTCTCAGAATAACATTTTGAGCTTTCTCCCAATTTAATCGTGCAAAATAAGATCGAACAATTAAATAAGGAAACAAAAATCTTAGATGAAGGAAGAGAGAATAGAACCTTCTCCGCATTTACTCAAAACTTTTATAACCTTTCGTCAGATACCATGATTTAAAGTTTCCTACTATTTAAGACTTTCTTTTAAGAGCAAAGGTACAAATATACCCTTTAACTCTACGATTTAAAATAGATATATTCCCCGTTATAAAAGTGGTGGATATATATCCCTATCGTGATAAAATTATGCAAATATACCCCTACCGTTATATAAATGGTGCAACTATATCCTTTTCGCTGACGAAAATTTCCTAAAAAATCGTTTAGCTTATTTTTTAATTAAAAAAAGTGTCTCGTCGCTTTAAAAAAATTCTACCAATTTTTTTAGTAGACGTATTTTTTAAGCCACATTGTAATTTTTTTTTCTAATGGATCGGATCTAATTTATTTAAAAAGTTATCTATGTTGCTTTAAAAAAATAAGTCTACCCATTTTTAAAACGAGTAAGGCCCGACCCATCAAGAAAAAAATTAACATGTGGCTTTAGAAAAATGTCTACTCCAAAAAAATGGGTAGACTTTTTTTTAAAGCCCGCTTTTTTAATTCAAAAATAAAATAAATGATTTCTTAAAAAAATCGTCAGCAAAAAAGGTATATTTGTACTATCTTGTAACGGCAGGGATATATATCCACAACTTTTATAATGAGAGTATATCTACTCTAAATCACAAAGTCGAAAGGTATATTTGCACCTTCGCCCTTCTTTTAATTACAATGGAACCACGGTCATAAATCCCTTAAGATACTGCCGTCTAGACGTGTAATTAGGATTTTTTTTTTAAATGAAGTATCCTTGGGGTGTACATTATGAGTAAACAAAAACAAGAGGGGAGGGGGGGGGGTAACTTGACCTAACCCATGACATACAACACCGATTGTTAGGACCATCTGTACAAAAAGAGGATGCTTAACATAAATTTCTAACTTGGAAGATATTCTTGCAAAACTTTTTAAATATAGGTCAAAGTCTTAGGAGTCTTTAACCTACTTACGCAAATCACACATCTTGCCCAACCCATTCGAATTTGGACGAGTTGGGTTAGATCATATACCTCGCCACCCCTAGTCCGGTGCAGCATCCAACATCCCGCCAAATTTTATTTGAGAGAGACTAATGGTTACCCCTGCAACAACCTAGGAAATTACGCATCATTTTGTTGCATGGCATTTGAAATCATTTCTGTTCTGTTTCCAAGCAATGAAGAGTTAATTCGGAAAGTCCAATGGACGTCGCGGTCGGCCATTATACAGTGCAGGATATATATCTCGAGAATCCTTTTTCAATTGCAAGTAGCAACTCCACATTGGTTTGCATCCTAAATGCATAGATTTAATTTTAATATAAGGCACAAAGCTTCTACCTATTAAAAGAACACACACACAAAAAAAAACATTAAAAGAACACAAAAAAAAAGCACAACAAAGGATGAACCTTCAAGCTCTGAACAGTAGCAGCTTAGAAAGAGAGACCTGAATCTGATAAATGTAGTCTCTTCTTGCACAACGGATGAGCCTTAAGCTTCTACAACGGGAACACCAGTTCTCTATCCTGTGTTTATATTATTAGAATTACAAAATCTCCTAAAGACGAGCATTATGGATTAGTCCATGAAAACCCAGAAGCTCCTAACACGCAATTAACATGCAATGCAGATTTCTCATCTCATTTTTATCTAATCTTAAACAGAGTAGTCACGTCAAACTTGGGATGAAAAGATCAGCAGGGTATTTTCCTTCATTTTGATTTCCAGTAAAAGCAAAGTGATTTGCTCGGATGATTAATCAGATCTTGACTTGTTAAAGAAAAAGCATATACATGGGAGGCTTATGATTCTACTCCATATGGGAGAAGTGCAGCAGCCACAATTCTGCATTCTTCGTTTAGAATATTATAAGTTGAAGCAGCATTTCTCTGCAACACACATTAAGGAATGTAAGCAGCTTAAAATGGATGAGAGAAAGAACATAAGCTCCGATCAAGGAATATGTGCAACAAAAAACATGATATATTAAGCAAACAGGCTGACAAATCAAGCTTTTATTCAAATAGCAATTTGCTTTTTCATGTGACTAGTTTGAAATCAATCTACCAAAACATGTGTCATTCAGTTATGGGCTCAGAACACCTAAACAATTTATTTTGCGAAGAACTACATGAATAGGAAACAGTAGGTTTAAACGATTGGCTGAAAATTCAGAAAAGAGGAAGAGAAAAGCCACTTTCAAAACATTGGCATATCATGAAATGTTTATGCCTACCATAATGCTCTTTCAGAAATTAACTAACCAACATTGAAAACATTAAACAAGCTAAACGCAACTGTTCTGGGCTTCCTATGCTGGCTGGCTAATCTAGTTGTATTTAAAACTCCTTTCATCTAGGTCCAGGAATATCAAAGAGATCCACCTGTTTCCATCTTCCAATAGTAGTTTTGGACAAAGTTCCAGAGATGTTGAGTAAATGGTGGGGTATGATGAAGTAACCAAGAACAAATCTTGCTCAGAACTTCTATGGCTAGCCATCTCATCTATCAACACAATCTGATAACTACTTAAATAGTTGTGCATAAAGGATGACATATCCCCTTCCTTTGGCACATCATTTTTCATAATAAACAAAGGATCAGTACTTACAGAATCAACTGCTTCCAATTTCATTCCAGTAGAACGAATAAAGGCACGAAGCTCAGGATTTACCGGTTGAATGTACCTCCCACAGCCAAGAAGCAGAATCTCTGCAATGAAGTTATATTAGGACCAAAGAAAAAGAAGAGCAGGAATACCAAGAGTAGTATAAACATAAGAAGATAATCATTCCTCAAATGAAATCAGGAACAGAGTCGATACTCATTAGGTTAAATGATAATCAAATTGGAGTTAGATTTTCTGTATAATTCAGACTTAATATAGCAGTGGTGTTTGGGATAGTTTGCATGCACCTTGGTTTTCAGTTCATTGTCCGCAAAGTCACACCTTTTGGTGCAGGATTTTCTCAACATCTTATGCTGAGTTTTCCTTTTACACCAAACTCTTCAAAACTAAGGGTATGGTTAAACATCCATAATTCTCTTTCTCTAAAGGCCAAGCAAATCACTGAATCCTATTCAAGTTAATTACGTTTTTCAATTTTGAAATGAAACTATATTTCCAGTAGTACTAAGGCAAAAAAAAAAAAAAAAACACAGCCTTTTTTTTTCTTCTGGAAAAAATCACACAGCCTTAATTGCAATTTATCTTGAAATAGTCAATATACCTTGAACACCAGGCTTTCCCTTCTAATCAGTTATTGGCAACATAAAGCAAATGGAGGGGAATATCAACACAGCACAGCTCAACTATTCTTCTACCATCATTTTTCAATTAAGAAATAGGTACACCCATCAAATATTTTAAGAGCAGCTAGAGCAGACTTGCCCGTCTCCAAGATCTTAAATCAGTATAAACCAATAATATTTCTTGACTGCTGGCCTTGAATCAAACCTCCCAACATATTAGACCTTGCACTTGCCACTAGGGCTTTGATCTGGTGGTAAGAGCATAACTTGTTATGTGTGGGTTAGGCGCCGTCCTGAGTTCGAACCTGACGCATACAAAAGCCTGCTATTTAAGTGGAGAAGGGTAGAGGAGATGGCCCATTATCCGCCGAGTTTTGACTATGCTCCACTGGCCCTTGGGGTTTTCTCGGTTATCCAAAAAATATATATTAAAGTTTGCACCTTAACTGATTAGCTAATTTAAAACCTTTAACTACCTCCAATTACAAATTTAAACTTTTTTCCTTGATTTTCTGACAATACTAGTACCAATATAGTTGATAAAAAGGGTATAATACTTCCAGAAGTGATCTGTATCAAAGAAGAAATATTTGCTTATATCAGATGACACATTGAGTTCAACCAAGAGAACCCAACCAAGCACAGAAGTAAATCCGCCCCAAGCAGCAAACCCCCCCCCCCCAAGAAAAAGGTAACAGTAATAGTTCCCCCTTTTATGTGGAAGAAGAAATGAAATAAATTTGTGTATTGCTGAAAGATTTTCAAAATATTTCAATCGATGTGGCTAAATTGAAAGGAAAATGAGAAAGGATTTTCAAAGACATCAAAAAGAAAAAACTTCCTTGGTCACTGCAAGAAAAGGAACAAGCAATTAGATATGGACGGTCCAATAGTATGGCGGCCTTAACAATGTTGTACATGAACATGAAGGTACGCGCAGAGAAATATCAGCTGAGCATTGCATTCTTCAACAATAGACTGACTGCTACTCACCTGGAACTGGTCGCACGGTCTGGAAGATAGATAAGCTGCATCAAGTCACATACCAATGGCATGTCAGGTGTGACTGTATAACCAAATTGAAAGAGGAAACAATTGGTTGTTTTTAAGGGGAAAAAGGGCTTTCATAAGTATCGTCCAGGCAATATAACTAAAGATTTGGATTTCTGACACAGCAAAATGTCCAAACCTATGTAATGCAAGGGTTCCGGACACGGTACTACTCCCTTTACAGCTTTACCCCAAATGAAATTTCACACTTTGACCTGGCTAAGTTATGAAATGAGAGTTATACTCTTGTACAGTTTATTTCCCAACGAAGAGCATGTGAAGATATGAGCAACTTTTTAGGCTTGGCAGACCTTAAGAGGAAAAAGTTACATTTTATTACTATACCAAAATAAAAAAAAATTATATAGATAGTGTAAAAGTTGGATCCATGTAATTACTGTTCTTGTTTGACATATGATAAAACTTTCTTTTTTAAGAATTTTAACATTATAAAGGGAATATCACATTCTTTCACCCTGCTGTCAACTCTTGGTCATCCACTGAAATACTAGGTATCTGCATCCTTAACTTTAACTGACCATAAGCTAAACTAGACTGAACCACTTCGATTGGCTAGTCCAATACAAATCTATAAACAGTTTTCCCATGTCTAACCAACTTTTAGTACATTACTAGAAAGGTAACAGAAGTCTCTGTTCAATGAGGAGCAAAAGTAAGCACCTTTCTGAAGTAATCTCTGAAAGTTTCTTGGGATGCCAAGACATTAGCAAGTTCCCAACACAAAGCAAGCTACCTTCATAATGTACCCCATTAACTTTGAAACAGGTGTCAGTAACCCTACAAGGATCCAAACAAAGATATTAAAACAACAATCTACTGGATATACTGTAAACATCAGGTACTGAAACATATTAAAGTATCTTGAAGTATAAGGAAAAATACCACAGCTTAATTTTTGTAAATAAGAAAGTCCGTTAACACCAAATTTGGAATTTGGCACAAACTGAGGCCATTTGGGCATCTTCTTAGGACATCTGATTTGGATCATGACCACATTAAATTGAACCGCAATATTTCGACACGGGCAACCCCAGAAGAGACCCTTTGGAGCTTGTTATCAATTGTGGCAATGTGGCCTAAACGAGCTCTACACAACATTCACCCTAAAGGATTGGAAAAGCATGTAAAGTTGTCGTGCACAAGTCACATAGGGCTTTACTCTATGACGACCCAGTCAAGCAATTGGTTCTCGGTGAAGTAAGAAACAAATGAATGTCGGCTGAACGTGGAATTAAGGCGGTCAGTGACTAAGTTGACATGAAAAAGGCACAATCGAGCAAGCAAGGGACCATCTCAACATTAACTAAGCATGCCGAACTTTTAAAAAAGAATCCAAAGCACATTAAGAAGGTGGTTTGAACAATGTCCCTTTAGCTATAAACAAGACCCTTTGTACATAGACAGATATCATCTGTCACACATATTAGCACACAATCAACTCTTGTTTACAAGTTTCTATATACTTCAAGCATTAACATCTTGCTTAATCCAAGATTCACATCCTTCGTTCACATGCTTTCATCTTAAATTCATGCTAATCATGCCCAAGACTTTGTTACTAGCATCTGAAGTAACCTAGAGCAGAGTCCCCTCCTCAATGTTAATCGCCTGACTTTACTGAAAATCACTGGTGTGAATTCGACCACCTCCAGCTTACCGGACTTGGTATTTTCACCAACATAGTAATCGAGGGGCTTATGATGGAAATTCTACCAAATTACATTCTACGTTAATTTAGAACACAGGGAATTAAGAAATGAAATAAAATTCTCAAAAGAGGCAAAAAAAAGCTTCTTCATAAAATACAACAAAAAAAAGGCTGATGAATCCATCCACCTCAAAGGGCTATGAAGCTATCGACTATATCTATTGAACCAGCTTGCCACAATTTAAGATGTCAAAGACAAAAGAGTCCACAAGCCTAGTAATACTAACAAGATGCCCCCTAAATTTTGTAGTTTGATTTGTACTCCTCAGAAATATCATATAACCAGGCATTTTTCTTAAGGACCAATTTTGACTCGCCCAAAGTCTTAAGAACATTTCAAGATTAGTACAACAACTAAAATTTCAAGTTTAGTACGTGTAAATATTTGCCATATGTATGGGTGGTTTTCCAATTTATTTGATAAAGGATGTGGGGGTTTTCTACTTTTATTAGGTCTTTGTGACCAGAGGTATAGCAGGTTTTCATTGAACACTATTATAGAGCTAAAAAGCAACTAAATATCAACTGCAACCCGCAAATTTTCTTCCTCCCTCCCTCCCCCAGGACACTTTAAAGCTGAAAGAAAACATCGTGTCTACACATTTATAAGTCTTTTTTTTTCTATCCTTCTTCCCCTCCACAAAAACAATACCCAAAAAAGGGAGAGACATCAATTCATCAGTCATCACAACTCAAAATTGTCATACAACAGAAAGAAAAAGAGAAGACTAAATAGGCTGCGTGCAGATGAAAGCTAATAGGAAATAAGACAAACATATTTGATACAAAAAAGCATCTTTTTATCCTTTTATAATGTTAATCGTCAAAAAGATAGAGCAACAATGACTTGAACCTACTCCAGAAATAAAATATATACTTGGTGATTGACATTTGAACATAAATTCGGAACTGGGAAGTAAGTAAGGCACAAAGGGTAAAAGCACATTTCAGCTAGTATGTTACTAAACTGCCAATGTAAGGTGAAACTACAAGTTCTATAGGACCATTGAGACAATAAACCTCCGAAAGAAATACAAAAATGATCAATTAGCATGTCTAACTGCGTGAAGAACTCTAACCGGATTATGCTATTGAATGTCAACTAACATCAAGGCGTATTCATCAATAGAAAGTTTGTTTCGATTTATACCCTTCTATTTTCTGAACTTTGAAAAATTGTAGTCAAACAATACACAAAAGATTGGTTGAATTAACCACTAAATACGACCTAAGACACTTAAAATGAAGGGGGAAAAAACAAATTACATAAACTGTTCTTTGAATAAAATAGGTCCATTATACTCCTATTTTTATGAAAAAACTGCAGATAGCAAAAATTATTGACCAGAAGTAATACTCAATAAGTTGGTTGAATTAACCACTAAGAACGACCTAAGACACCAAAAATGAAAAAAAAATGCATAAATTGTTCTTCAGATAAAATAGGTCAATTACACTCCTAATTTTATGAAAAAACTGCATATAACAAAAATTACTGCACTGATTAAGGGAACAGGAAAGTACTGTTGGAAGCGTAATTGATCCTCAGGAACGTTATCGATAAGATTGATTTGATCGTATAGCGAGAATGTTCGTCTCAGTGAAGGCAACGGTTGATTGGAAGGCATATGGTTTGGGCTTCGCTTCCTCATAGCTCGCATCAACGTTGGCAACGTCGCCGTTGCTTTCTTTCTCACCGCCATTTCTCCACCTTCGGCTTTTGGAGGTTCCAGAAGAATTACTCAATTTACGAGATCAATTTTTGTTTTTTGACTTTTCCCCGCTGAAATTTTGCTGGTCGTGCAATAAGACCCCTAAATTATTCGGAACACAGTACTAACCCCTCCCCGCTAAACTTTTGCTAGTAGTGCAATAAGACCCCTTAATTATTCGGAACGACGTACTAAGCCTTAGATTTTCTTTTAGGAACCTAAATAGAATTATCAAATGGTAAGATGACAAAAAAAAATGTGATTAATCTTCGAGGCATGTTAACTACGTCTTATTTTGAAGTATTTGGAAGTGTTAATATGCATTATCTATAGTTGCTCCGGTCTATTTGAGTTTATTTTCATGATACACATCAAAATCATAATGAATTACAGCAATTGACAATTACTCCCTCTGTCCCAATTTTTTCATCGTATTGAGATAAGAGAGAATTGTAACTTGTACTTTTGATCAAATTCTTCTTTGCCTTCATGACAATATGTAGCACATGTTCTGTTTTGGAGAATGTTGCATTTATACACTAGAGTCTAGACCAGAGTGCACTTGTCACGTTGTCAGTCGATGTCTCAAGATAGGCTAGTCACAGAAAGGCGTTTTAATTCTTTTTGAGGGTAATGATTTTTCAAATCCAGTTGTATTTCGAAATGCTTCTCATTCCTTTGTTACGAAAAGAATGAGCAAATCGATTTGGTGAAAGTATTTCAAATTACTATTCCAGGGAAGTTATAATCTACAATCAGATCATAGAAATACCACAAAAGCAGAAATATATAATTATTTCTCCAGTTTAGTCAATAATAAAAAAAATCAGATCATCAAGGAACTTCACAGAGACGTTCTTCAATTATTAATGCCAACCATGTAAAGAACTCTCCACAATCACCGGATCAAGAATAAAATATTAATCCATATACATCATCTGTAAGATACCACTTGATCTGGCAAGAGACCTGTGGACCAAACGATAAAACGAAAGAAACCAATCCCTTGGAGATCATCCAAGGTTACTCAAACCTTTATGAAGTATAACACCAAATAAATAAAACTATATAAAGGGGTAGTTCTCTTCCTGTTTTTATTACAGTAGTAAGAGAACAAAATTGGAGAAGAGATTCATTAACTTATGATGTGGCATATGAAGGAGCTGGTAAGAAAGGAAATGGAGCAACTGAGGCATATGCTACAGGTGGCCGACGTTGACCATTTCCTCCGGACTGTTTCATTCTTTTTTCTTCTCGTGTCTCTTCTGTAGTTTCCAGTGAAGAAGATATCTCGACAATCTTAGTGGTGTTTTCAATAGTCATTTGCTGCTCACTCTCAGTTACACGATGAATTAGAAGCCCAGACATAAATACAGGTAGATAAAGAAGGCTGGCATGGAACATTCTCCTAGCATCTTTGGTTGTACGGTTCAGGTAGAATGATATTGCTGTACCGCTGATTGCCAGAGCAAGAAGTGTCGATTCCAGGCAAAACCACCCAGATGTCAAACCCCCTGCACACAGACGGTCGTAAGAGAAGGCAGTCTAGATAGAAGCAACAATATGGGGGGTGGGGGTGGGGGTGGGGGGCTAAACATTAACTAAGTGCAGACTCAAACTAAGGACCCAACATCATATGAGCATGTGAATCTCCAAAAAAACTGAAAGGCACATTGAGCAGTTGCATGGAAAACATCACGTTATGCAAGTCGCTGGAATCTGGAACCAGATAATCATTATTTTATCCACAAAATTCTATATTCAGCATTTCCATAATGATGTAAGCATTTTCATGAGTTTACGTACTTCACAGAAACCTTTACGCTTTTTCATCCCGGGACATCTTAAAATGTTTGACATGATTCAAAAGATAATACTTAAGAGTTAAAGTCCAAAAAGAAATAGGTCATTCCGATGATGTCCACTTTCTTTGAAAATACATTTTATATCACAATAAGTTTTACAAGACCAACCTTTATCATTCTTAACACACTGCCATCCCTTTTTGTCAAGTATTCACCTATTTCTTTATTCTACGGTTTAGATACACTTAAGTGAAGTATATCCCATAACAAGATGGATTCTTTTAAATAACCATGTTGTATAGGACAATTCACGAGCAAATCGACTAATCCACCGGATACTTGCTACCTCCCACCTTTTTTTTGAGGTAAAGGTAACTTTACTTGCTACCTCCCACCTATACCTGTATTGGGCAACCATATCCACCAAGGCTTAAGACAACTGGAGAAAAATCACCTAGCCTTTTTTTTAAATTCTATTGAGATTTGAACCCCCGTCTCCCTTGGTCCATTCCAACTTCATTGACCACTAAGCCACACCCTTGAGTGAATTTACATCCCACTCTTTAACTCTTAAGAGCAAACCGGATGTTAAGAATTGATGCAAGAGTACACTAGAATGAAGTGTTAATGACCTCATCTACTGGAAGCTCTTATTGAAACAACTTACATGGTGCGAGCAAATTTGCTACAGTTCAAAATTGGTTACTCGAGTTTGAATTGCAGGCATATTCATTGGCTCATTAAGGGATGCCATTATATCTGAAGCACAATATCAACAACATTGGAGGACACTTTAGCAGACATTCTTCACTCGAGCATGAGATCTTCTTTACCGGGGAGCATGTCAGTATTAGTTATTTTTATGATATAATATCTCTTAGAAGCTCTTATTGTTCCGCATATTTAGTCATAATTTGTACCTAGTCAAGATCTTGTTGCAGCGATATTAGCAACCAATCTTACTTGGAGGGTTATCCCAAAAAAATTATTTGTAAGTTCATCATCATCTAACCAGAACATATTATGTTGTAATTATAATTTATGTATATATTTGGAGCTTGAACTCCCTCTATTTTTATTGTTCCTTTTTAGAATTGAGGGTAATGACTATTTTCGACCTATATCTCCAAATTTATCATGGGTGATAGTTCTCACCTTTATCCTCCTCTTTTTTTTTTTTTGGAAAAAGTAATCAACCTATGTCCTCCAACTTTTTAAAGGTGGTGGTCAGAATCCACAACCACTTCCTGCAAGTTGTTAAAGGATCATTCCAATTGTTTTAGACAATTCACCATTGACTCTTATAGTACAAAGTTAATCTTTCATCTTATTATTGAATCACGTCATTTCAGCCTTACAGCTCGAGATATTGTCGCACTTGTTGTTCGGGAATTGACAATAACAGTCCACTAACCTAAAACAGAAAACTAGTACTCTCTTATAAATCTGAGAATACAAGCTGAAATTTACTTTTCTTTTTCATCCTCACATCTCAAAGGATGCACAGAGAAGAAACAAAATTCAAGAATGCAATCAACAGAAAACTTCAGAAATATCAGTCAATAATTATCTGGCTACATAATGACAAATTTATCTATATCGCTTCTTGGAATAATCTTCCAATAATGCATTATGATTATTAATGTGCCAACCACCAGATCTAACTTACCGTGCAGACCTACCTATTATCATTCTTAGCTATACAAACTTGACTAAAACATACAGGTCAACAGATGTGCCGACAATACAAACTTGATTAATAGTTTTGACTAAATAATCTTCACTAGTATACGCCTAGTAAAATTGCGAGCCATAAACTACCAAGTTGGTTCACACTGTAAGTTATATTCAATAGAAGCTTCGACTAGATGCTACAAGTGATGATATAAGTACGTTCTTCAGACATACCCTCGTATCTGATCCCACCTAAGAAAATTTCGTGCTCAAGTTAATAGTATCAATCATCATATATGTGTAGGTTTTCGTTGGTACGCAGCGGAATTTGAAAATTTTGTGTTACAAACCCAACAAGCGACGAACTGTAGGATGATTATGTAGTAATATAAAACACGTCAATACATAACATGTATATAACCGTAATACTTTGATAGAATACTTATGGTTTGGAAACTCTGGAGTCTTTTAGTAATTTTCGAGGGTGCGCACGCAATTGATCCTCGACATCAAGTTCCAAGAACTCCGACGTATACCTCCTTCGAACAGCTAGGAAATTCGGCAGAGGTTCAAGAGAGTTTTATTATAGGTCTCTAAGACTTAGAATAATATATGAATAATGTGTCTAATAATGAATGAGGAGGTGCTCTATATATAGGTGAAATTAGGGCAAAATTCAGATTTTGGGTTGGGCTCAAAGCGTGGCCCAAAACGAATTGCAGCAGGCCACCTGCTGCCCAATTAGCGTCACATCTCTCCCCATTGGGCGCCGGGGCGGCTCTTCCCATTGGGCGCCGCGGCACCTCGCCCTTTTCACAAAATATTTTCAGCACATTTTAATTAAATCCAAAATCCAATCTTGACTTAATTAAATAATTTTCATCAAATAGAAATTATCCCATAGTTATTATTAATTTAAATATCTCGATTCCAAATCGAATATTTAACACTTTCTCAATACACCCTCAGATCGAAGAAACAATTGACATAGTGTTACCCTACATGTCTTCACATATCGACACTAATCATATTAGGGTCTACACGGAACTCCTAGACGGTGTCGTAAGACGAACTCAATATGTGAAGTATATTAACACGAATCCAGTAAACTGAACATCTATGTGGGAAGATAAAATTCTTTCATTCTCGACGCACTCTATCAAGCTTGGATTTGCCAAGTGTCTATCCAAATGGCTTGATCATTATATCTCATCTATATTGGTTGACAACAAAACTATATTCTAGATATGTTTATTGCGTTGGCCAACGACTTAGTCAACCCAATATCACTGAGAAGCTGAGTGTTCTCTCGAATATACACTCGAGGAATGAATCCTAATCTTGGCTCAGCTACCACCTTTAATCCACATCGTAATGTACCCAATACAAGCCGTATCTCAACCTATAAGGCATTTGAGCTTAGGACAGGATCAAAGTATATTACTCTGTAGACAAGGTGTGTATTGACCTCAAGTCTAAGGACTTCTATCTCCCACACGCTGATCATACTTTAGACATGTATAACAAACAGTATATCAGCAGGGTATACCAATATTTCTAAAGTATCCATGTGTCCATCACGAGTAGCCATTACTCGTAGCAGGTGAGACATGCTACATATTCTAAGGGTGTGATGCAGACCACATGTCGACTTATCACATATCATCGATATCTCATTCTCGATGATCATTAGTCGAGGTTATTTTAAGAGTTACGTTATAATATTAATATCTCACACTATTAATAACAACGTAACCTCTAGGGATGCATATTATAGAATATTACAAACAATCAACTAATAATTCAATAATTGCAAATGCCAAAATATTAATCTCCATTAATAATAATACGAACGTGTATAAAGTACATTTGTCCTAATATAGATTGTATCTAGGACATACATATACTTTCAATATGAACCGGAGAAAGACCAGTGAGTTGAAGGAATTAGATACTTCATACTCAATTGGAAGGTCAGTTCATTGATATCTCATGTACAATGACTCAAAATGATGTGAATCAAGAACAGGATAACCATCATTCCTCAAATTATAAGATGATTGGTGAATTATCTAAACAAGAAATAATTAGAGCACCACTCAACTCTTGAAGAATCATAAGGATACAAATCAAGAACCACCAGCCTTATAAACCTGACGATCTAGGTTAAAACTCACCCTCATCACCCTCAAATCTCAATAGGATGCAGAGAAAAGAAGCAGAATTGAAGAATACAATCTAAATTAACTTCACAAATGTCACTCAATACATATTTACTTAAATGCTGATGGACTAATTTAAACTATTCTTGGATAAATGCCCGCCACAATATTTTGACTACTCTTGGCAGTATATATCATTTGTCTCAAACAGTTTATCCAAGTTGACTTGGTACTCTAAGTTATGACATTTGACTGTCAAATTCTCCTTGTGTACTTCCTTGGGACCTAATGAATAGCAATTATGGGGAAACCTTTAAGAAGGAGATACATTAGTTGCATTAACATATGAAAGGTTGAGATCTTGTTATATAATACAAGGCCTTCCATAAATGGTTCAGAATATTGTTATGATTTTCATCTTTGGACCGTAGGAGATGGAATTACTTTGATGGTTTGTACAGTCCTTTTATTTCACTAATTACTACTATTCAGATACGTAATGGTACGGGATTATTTGGACTACAAGACCAAACCAGATTATAGAGCAAGATTTTATAAGTACCAGTCAACTGTCAACAAATTGGAATTTTCAATACTTTTCACTTCAACGAGTATCTACTTTTTTCTTTACCTAACTTTTGAAGAATCAAAGTCGATTTTTACTAAAAAATGGTCAAATATACCATTAAAGTCAACTTAGGACACTAAAAGTTTAACAAAGAGAAACATAGAAGTCCACCTACCTTATTAAACTTAGTCAATTCGAATTGTACCAAATAATCTTCACACAGAGCAATGCATAAATGGGAATATTCCTATAAAGAAAAATGACTCACAATCATAGGCTAGGTAACCCAATGGTAATAGATATAGGCAGTTTCTCAAGGCTACAGCGGCTGTCCTCTGACCAGAAGCATCAGCAAGAGAGAACATTCTGAACCTGTACCCAAAATAAGAAATGACAAGTCGAGGAAGAATCTATGGACCAACTTAGGCAAAATGTAACATTGGACATTATGAGGAAAAAAAAGATGCTACATGATGTCAAGCATCAGATGTACTTTATTGCAAGCATCATCAAGTAATACTCAAGCTCCCCCCACCCCTACCCAAAATAAGACTCCAGAAGCCCAAAATTTTTATTCACCAATCATCATGTGAAGACTAAAGCTTGAGAACCTCTTTAAAGATGGCACATGTTGGGACTATCCTCGGCATCTAGATGCGTATGGCCATTAAAATGAAACTATATGGCTACATTCACTGCACAACAGCCTTGACTTTGAAGATCGATTCATGATTAATACTTGTATGGCCAAAAGTTCAAAAGAGGAGGTACATACCCTCCATCAGCATAATCTTTACGGCACAAGTATGCTAGGGCCATGAAATGAGGTAGCTGCCAAAAATACAGTGCAGCTGGGAGGAGCATTCCGTTGAGAGACACCTGACCAGAAGCTGCAGCCCACCTTTACAAGGAGAAAATCTTTCAGTATGGTGCATCAGCTGTAGAACCATGAAATAACAGCAATTACAAAATACCAGAAAGCATGGCTAACCAAAAACTAAATCCAAGTATCTGCGGTAAGTTATACTCCTATAACATTTGCATAGAAACAAAAGATCACTTTACAACGAAAACATGCAATTCAGCCGAATAAAAAATATGTCACCCTTTCTACAACTAACTAGAGAATTTCTACAACTAACTAGAGAATTTTCCAGGCACTGAGTCTGAAAATAGCGATATTCCATGAAGAAAGTCTTACACTGAAAGTGGAATCGTTATTTTACTATGCCGTGTGGCTACATACAGAAGGCAAACCAGCAGTACTTTACTCTGAAGAGTGCAATGAGGCGAACTCAAAATAAATATGGACCCCAAGCATGCCGAAATGATCACTCTAGCAATTTATAATACAGCACATGGATATGCCTATCAATGAACATTCTCAAACCAACTATCAACTGGGAGAAAGCTCTTACTGAGAATATGACAATATACGATCATGTCTCCTTCATTGCAGGTACAAAAACAAAAAAATAGGTAGGACCGAGATAGATAAAGCAGAAAGCCTAAAGTGTATGAGACAATTACCCAAGCAGGGGAGGAATAGCACCAACAATAGCGCCGACCCATGTATTTATTGGATGTATCTGCTTTAGTGGTGTGTATACGAATGCATACAGCACAAGATTAGAAGCACCAAGGCCAGCTGCCAGCATATTAGTCTGTACAGACCTTGTCAGAGAAATTGCAACATCAGTCCCTCAATCGATAATCCATGCAACTGAAAAATAATTTTATCAAATTACAATGCATAGTGTTAAACTAGTTGCAAAGGATATCCGGCCACCTTGCTAGCCAGTAACGCAGAGCCGAGTATGCCAGTAGAAGATGCCCATGTTACTGCATGGGGTATACTGATTCGTCCTGATGGCAATGGTCTTTTCTTAGTTCT
This sequence comes from Anisodus acutangulus, assembly GCA_029783415.1. Classification (NCBI taxonomy): domain Eukaryota; kingdom Viridiplantae; phylum Streptophyta; class Magnoliopsida; order Solanales; family Solanaceae; genus Anisodus; species Anisodus acutangulus. The sequence continues at coordinate 13,790,242 of CM056492.1, forward strand.
ATTCATCATAGCATCATTTTTCACCTCAAACACCTGAGAGCAAACACTAAAATAATTAATTGCACGGAGTTTCACTTCTTGAAGATGCATGTAAAAGTAAATACAGCATGGATATGATTGATGGATACAATCTCATTGCCATTAATTGTTTTACAAAGAAAAACAGAGAAGGAAAAGGCAAATATTTCTCTACAGCTCACCAAGGGATTCACCCACTTTCAACGGGGAGGGGAGCTAACTTAATTTTCATTTAGGTGGAACTGTAGTTCTGGTAACAAGTGTCCCCCAACTACTCTCCTTTTTACGAACACTTTAGGTGGAAGTGTAGTAGTGAGCAAAATTCCAGTACTGTACCTGATTTAACGTGCTAGCTGATGCCGCAACCATCATTGTGCCAGCACATGTGCAGCAAAGTCCCATGTAGTCAATGGCACTACCACTCCCAAGGATATATCCAGTGCCAGAGGTTGCAACAACAAGCATGCTGAAAACAGTGTAATTAGAGAAAAATGAAGCAGCAAAAATACAGAGCAGTGACATATTCTGTAGCTTAATTGCTGACATTCTGGAAAAAAAAAAGAGTCCGAACAATCAGAATATGCAATAGATTTAAGCTGTAGTCACCAAAAGTAAAAAGAACCTAGAAGCTCTACTCCAAGTAAGCCAAAGACTAGTAAGATTTGAAATTTGGAATAGCGCAAGAACTCTTTTTCCTGCTAACAATTTTTTGTATCAGAACGTTGAAAGATGAGAACACAGCCAGAGTACAAGAAGAACGAGCATCTTGTCTTTCTTCTGCTGCTTCTCAGTTTGTATCTAACACCTTATTTGTTTGCACTTAATGGGGATCTGAATCTAAATCATCCATATCTCAGCCCAATGAGGGGGCATTTTTTTTTATTAAGATTAAGATGTCTGCATATGAATACACATCTGAAAATTAAGATGTTTCTAGATCTAAATACCGAATGATTAAGACTCTGTTCTTTCGGCATCTGAATGTGTATAATCAATCTATATTTAAGCATAAGAAATATATAATTCAAAAAGGTGGAGGGCATGGAAGATGGTTCCACTTGCGCTAATGTGGGTTGTTTGGAGAGAGAAATAGGAGAGCTTTTGAAGGTGTAGAGTCGAGTTTCTCCCGTTGAGGAGTAGTCTCCATTCCCTTATTTTCTTTTGGTGTACACAGAAATGTCCTTGTTGTATAGATAAATGGGTAGAGTTTGTAGAGAATCATATAGTTTTGTAGATTCTCTACTTTTTGGTATATCTCTGGTATACGGCCGTTGTGGCCATGTTTATGAATGAAAATACATTTACTTGATAAAAAAATAATTATTAAATACTATATCAATATAATACCAGAGAAATTCTTATAAAGTCATGAATTAGCTCTCTTTATTGTTACCAAATTTTTAAAAATATCTCATCCAATGATCCTTGTGGTCCAGCCCTTCCCCAGACCCCACGCATAGCGGGAGTTTAGTGCACCGGGCTGCCCTTTGGTTTTTTTATCTCATCCAATGATCAGCACTACAATGAACATAAGTTTAACTCTCATAACGTTGAATATGGACTTGCGAAAAAATTCACCATATAAACTTACTTGCAAAGTAACCCATCAATGTTATCTAACCAGATAAAAGAGAAGAAAATACTGGTACTTGTTATTATCAAAATCAAAGACTCGTACTTTGTTAATCTACTAACTTTTGTTAAACCAATTTGTCTTGGTCTTAAACTTTTGGTTTCTGATGCAAGAAAACTAGTGTTGCAAACTCATTGTACTACCTTATAAAAAACTCAAATTCATCCAAAATATTCGAAAATCTCTCCTTCGTACCGGAACTAATCCACCCCATCCAAACCCATATTTTTTACCAAAGCCGCCTCCTATTTTAGCCACTGGTAGAGAATCGATCAAGATTTTTGTGGTGTAAGGCCAAGAATATTGTGAACCCGACAAACTAATAGGTAAATACTTGTAAAGAATTCAAAATCTTACTTGTTCAAGACGAAAACATTCAGCTGGCAAGATGATATAGTTGGAGAAAGAGATGTGTCAACTTCTTTTGCAAAGAGAGGAACCCAAGCGTCACTTTTGTGAGAAAAGTAAAAAATATGTTTTTAAAGTCTGAATGGCATTAAAACTTTGTTAAAGATCTGATTCAATCAGATCCATTCAAATCTATTAGGTGGTTTTAAAAGAAAAAATAACAAATGCCCTTAATGGGCTGATAGCTGAATCATTCAAATACAGCCTCCCATTAGGTGTAAACAAATAGGGCCTAAGTGCAATTGTTTTCCTTCTAAAACCTCTTAAATAGTCTAAATCAATCTGAATGATCAGATCTGTAACAAAGTCTTAATACCATTCCGACTCTCTTAAAACATATTTTTTTGGCAAAAGAACTTCACGCTACGTTATCCTCTTCTGAAAAAAGAACTTCCTGCGTATTGTTCTCTCTCCAACTATCAACCAGCCGAATCTCTCCCTCTTGAACTAGTAAGATGTCAAAATCTGTCCAGGTATCTACCTATTCTTAGATTCATAGACAATTGTCGTCTTGGGTCACACTAGGGAATTTTATGTCTTTATTTGACTGAATGCAATCGAAAAGAAAAGCCTCGATTAGCGTTGATCAACTTACCAACAACAAGCAAATCATGGAGGACTGGAAGTTTGACGGAGGGTCAATGATAAAAATTATAACTTGGTTAAGAGAAAAGAAATAACTCCACTTTTGCATAAATTTATGGACTCTGGGTGCAAAAAAGGGAAGAGGATTGAGGAGAAGAGCAATGGGAGTAACCAAGATCTGTCAAGAAGCTATTGAAGGTGGAACTCTCGGAGTATTGGAAATATGGACAAATTCATTTGGGATATTTCTCATGGTCGAAATTCGCTCTATTGCATAATCTTGAATCCCTGATGTAAAATAAAATATTCATTTAAATCATAAAAAATCAAATATTTATCAAATACTGATTTATTTTGTTTAAATTAAGATTTTCTCTAATACTTGTTGCTAAAATATTTAATTACTACTTTATTTAAATTGTATAGTATTTATTATGGTAAATATAGATTACTTATACACATTCAGATGTTGAAACAACAAATGGTCTTAATTATTCAGTGTTCAAATCTAGAAAAAGCATCTTAATATTCAAATATATATAGATTCATACATTTTAATCTTAAACAAACAGGGCCTTATAATATGGTTTAAGATTCTAACTTACACTACTACTAAAACACTAACCCCTTAAAGTAACTATCTCCGCTTGATGAAAAACGGTTTCCCTTATTCTCGTGGGCATCAATAACCTAAGACTAAAATTGGTTTGTCCACTGCGCTCCCTCTTACTTTTGGCCCACATCCCACTATCTCCTACTTTTTTTGTTGTGTTTCTTAGCTTTCTTTTGATTATCATTTCACCTCATATTCGTGCAATGTAAATCTAATGCAAACAGGAACATCTAAAAATAATGGATATGAATTAAGTGTTTAATGATTTCTTGTAGTTTAACAATAGATCCATATCCTGCTCTCCTTTTGCTTCTCACTTTTGGACCCTCTTAGTATGTTTTAAGGTTCAAACTGGACCTAGCATCATCCGGAAAACAAAAAATTAGACATAAGAAACGAAGTGTTCTATTAAAAGGCAACCCTTTATTGGGCATTGTAGAGGCTTAGCGTAATTTCTAGACAAGGACCAAATGTATCAATCAATGAAATACACTATACAGACACAGACAACCTCGAGCACATGTCTAACAACTATTTGATCATGTTTTATCAAGACTCATTTGACCTTCTAAAAGCGTTTGTCTTATTTATTGTTATAGCCTTATAGGTTCCTGTTTATCATTGAAGCATCAACCAACAACTAATTACTCGGACAAATTACCAAAGTTTTGGGTCTTGACCCCATAAAATTTTGATTATCCTGCAGCACCCAACTATTATCAGAACTTACTTCTACAACGTTGTGACTCGTGCTTCCTAACCGCCACAAGAAAAAGAAAGGGAAGAAAATATACCCAACACCAAATGGGAAAGGGAGAATAAAACAAGGGTGGGTGCAGGCACTCAATCAAGCAGCTATATAGTGCCTCTAAATCTAAAGCAACTCTTCACAAAGAAGAGCATAAAGAATTTAATATTCTCCTAACAAACGCCTAAAGTGTCTTAAATATTCCCCAAATCAATATCCCTTGAACGCACCTCAACCAACCGACCAAGCAACCTACTATAACGCACAAGTGCAAGTGCCTGATAAACTTGTCCATCAAACATGGACACATGTGCTACACTGAGGTTGTAGCAGCATTTATATAGGATGAATATCCCTTTTTCCGAAAAGGTAAAGTAACAATATCCCATCAAGATTGTTTCCTAATCTACAAATGGAAAAAACATATAATTCACTCTCCAAGATGACCTAAAGTTTAGGTCTTGTCAATAAGCACAATCAAATAGGCCCTAACATCCCAATAACTCTATGAAGTCAATAGATAGACAAGTTAATTTACATACTCCAATAATTAGACTCAGCTAGTTATAAGCAAGTACACTTTTTTGTGGTTTGTACTGTAATAAGAAGGATGTTGCTATTCTAGGATGTGGCGTTCTAGAAAGATTGACTTAGGACTTTATCATTCACACCGACCTGCTTTCATAAGCACTTGTTGGCAAGTTCGGAACAAGGCTTTGAGGGGAACTAACTCGATGTGGCTCCGGTTCAGTACTGCTTCTCACTACTACGGAGTTTCATCACAAAATCAATCAATCAACCCCAAAGGACCCAAACACAGTTGCAACCGGTTCAAATCATTCCAATACTACTTGGTATAAGCAGTTCAATTACACAAATAAAAATATCTAGCAATTCAATAAGGATGCATGCAAGAAAAAGGATACATAAGTTAATTTACATATTCCAATAATTAGATTCAGCTAGTTATAAGCAAGTACTAAACAGTTGTATTACACAAATTATTCAATAAGCAGCTGTATTACACAAATAAAAGCTATCTAGAAATTCAATAAGAGGATTGATAAAACAAAAAGGGCTAACCTTAAGCGAGCTTTAGAAAGCTCGGAATAACAGCGCCCGTAATGCTTAGCCAAGTCGACAACATCCCTACCTTTCAAAACTGATGCAGCAGCAAAAGATGAGAGATCCACAGCTGAAGAGCCGGGAGATCCGGTTCGCACCCACTCCGTCAACTTTACTGAACCGGCGGCGGCTTCAGTAGACTCCGATCCGGAGCCGGCGGCTGTAGAAGTGGATCGGCTAACAACGCCATGATAAAGTAAAGGAACACGAAGATTAGAGGAGGAGGATTTGGATGTGAGGAGTTTGGAAGAGAAACCTACAGAGTTTCTCCACATGGTGCCAAGAGTTGGGGGGTCGAATTGAGAATTTTGAGAGTTCAATCTTTTTTCATCTGTAACTTTAGATTTCAAGGGTCTTTAGAATGGGTTATTTCTATTTGAGTCCCTGTAATTTTAGAAATTGTGATTGATACACCAAAATTTATGTTTATACTTTATACCGAGCCTATGGAAATTGACATTTTACTTGGAAAAAAATGGCATATCAATGTCAAACAAATTGTTCCTCTTCGACATCAATCATACAATTGTACGTGGGCAAGAATTTACCCACCCGGTGTTTCACCTAGGGTGGTGGGCCGGATTCGGGGCGAGGCGTGTCCCGATGGGACGGGACCCGACGGGATTGGAAAATGGGCGGGACCGGTCCTTCAGCAGGACAGGTCGATGTCCCATTCCGTCCCTCATCCCGCCGGAAAAGGGGATCAACGTGGGCGGGCAGGGTCGGGTTCGGGATTTTTTTTTAGACACTTAATTTTTAAAAAACTGTGAATATAGACACTTAAATAATTGAACAAGATAGTGTAATAAAAATATTCCAAAGTTGTTTTTGTGCCTCTTATATTATTTAATAGAAATATGATTTTTTTATAATACAATTTCAAAATTGCAACTTTGTGGTGTTGTTCAAAAGTTGCAAATTACATAGTAAAATTACAATTTAAAAAATTACATAGTTATAAACACATTTTCTAATTTCTTCATAATCTCTTGTCGTTCTTCGGTTGGATTGGAATTTGTTGGTTAAATTGGTCGACGTCGCTTCCAGTTCCCTCGGACAAGATTTCGTTGTAGTTTAAATGATATCTTTCCTCGCGTATGATTTAAATTTCTCTTATTAGATATTTAATCTTACTCAGTTCTTGAGTCCCATCTTGACTTTGCTTAATATTGTTTTACACTACCGTAAAATAGTGGGATGGATCGTTATTCTCTGTGTCTTTCATGTTTTCTTAATTTATCACATTTTAAATAGTAAAAATGTCTAGAGAGTTTTTGCCAAAGTCCTACACAAGTATACATGATATATATATTCCTTTGAATACTGAAAATTAACCAAATCGTACCGATACCAAGAGGAATCGAGATGATGGGACGGTTTTGAAAAGTCAAAGTTTGGTTATACAAAATGAAATAACCGAAAAATTGGTATGGTATAAATTTTATGAAATAACCGTCTGAACCATACCATTGACACCCCTACCCAGACCCCACTTGTGGGATTACACTGAGTATGTTGTTGTAGATGGATAAATTTCTTCCTCTTATCTACTTCAATGATGATAAGTGATCTGTATGTCAACAACAACAATAACAACAACAAACCCAATGTAATCCCACAAGTGGGGTCTGAGGAGGGTAGGGTGTATGTGGACCTAACCCCTACCTTGAGAAGGTAGAGAGGTTGTTTCCGATACTCTCCGCTCAAAGAAAAATCTGCGCGGGTATATTTGGTCAGGTCAATTTAATTAAAGGGGAAAAATCTGGTGGGGGTGGGATTTTAATTTGGTCCAATAGAGAGGCGCCATGTAATAAATTGTAATAAAAAATAATAATAAAGAGAGGGTTGTTGGTTTTAAGGGCAAAAATGAGCCAAAATAGGTAGAGGACGATATTTTTAGCAAAATAGGTGGACGAAGGATATTTTTAGACCTTTTCAGATAGTACAAGGGCATTTTTGGCCCTTTTCCGTATTTTTAAATAGATGAAGAAGGTGTCATCCCCTGGCTCACTTCTTGCCTTAAAAAGATAAAATCACGAACCCAGGTTAATTTAGAACTGTTCTCTGGTTGCTTTATCTACTATTATTTAGATCATAACCTCTGTCGACCTCTTCAACCAATTGCCCAGGTACAAGAAACAACCAACCTATGAGATAGTGCCACAAAAAGTCTTGAATCAAATCTAAATCATCAATCTGATTGTAGGAGTTGCAGCTAATAGTAAAATAGTACCTAGGACTGAACCTACACTTCGTTTTGAAATTCACTGGCATATAGGAACATATCTCATATTTTTCGGAGTGAACTATAAAATCATGTTCTTTTTTCATTTTTTCCTTGTTGTTTTTGGATAAAGGGGTGTTCTAAATTTTCATAAATATCAGGAAAACCCCATTTCTGCCAAATAGATCATAAAAGCTTCAGAAGATCTCATACCTATTCCATGAGAATATCGATATTGGATTTGCTTCTTCAGCAAGATGGCTGTTGCCATAGGAAGACCAATAGCTAGCCCGTACCTATCAGTCACTGATGCAGCCTCGCCCTATGAGCAAAGAGCAGGAAATCTTGCTTAAGACCGTACGGTAAATTTTTCGGCATTTATAAGAAAATAAGGTAGAAGATTCTTTCGCGGCTACAAAAGTAAGACTACTCCTAACCTGTAACGTCATGTAGTGTCCTCTCTTTAAAAGACTAATACCCGTTCTCTCCATATCTGGCACACCAATTGTATCCAAGACAGCATCAAAATGCCCCTTAAGTGCTATTTCAGCATCCTGTAAACAAGCAAACAAGTCAATCCTGGCAAAAGGACGGGAGAATAATGCCAATAGTGCCATTAAAAAACAATAAGCATATCATGTTCAAATAAAATAACATGATGGGGTTAAACACGTGAACTACTACTGCAAGGTCACCTCAGTGGTATAGTCAACGGCCTGCTCAGCACCGGCTGCCAAAATGCGACTTATACTCTCTCCTCCACACGTAGTAGAAACATGGCAGCCTGCAGCAACTGCAAGCTGAATTGCAGAGAAACCTACTGCCCCTCCTCCACCTATGACCAAAACCCTTTGCCTGAAGTAATTTGATTGAGAAATAATGATATCAATACAAACAGCACACATATATCATTTCGAGGCATCAGATTATTCTCTATCCATCAAGATTCATTCACTAGCGTGAGTTCAACATGAAGTAAAAGGATACAGTTGGAATACTGATCTAAATGTGCTTTGACCTCTCAAATAGGATTAACATCAGATGGTCATGACTTGTGAACAATAAATAGGTAAACTATTTTCATTTTTACATATACATAGGTAATAAATAGCAAGTCTTATATTCTAAGGTTTTGAATCCATGTTAATCAACATCCTGTTTCTCAAAGAAAAAGGAGAAGCCATCCCTTTGACCAATTTTCATCTATAGGCAAAATAATCTTATTCGCAGCATCAAAGCAATTCCATGTTTATCCATTACACTGACATAAATGCATCTTGAAACTTATTCTTTATGCACTTCCAGGTTACAAAAGTTTACACACACTCCAATGGAAGAATCATTATACATTATTACATTCAAAAGAATATAATGTTGGTCCTAGACACCCCAGTAAATAACTTTATCTATTGATCACAAGTGTTTTGCTAAAACTGAGAAAAAAATGACTAATATTGATAAAGAAAAGCACTAAAGAGAGTCATGAAATTTCAATCCCTCCAATTACTTTTCACTCACATGCCATGCTTAAAAAATTTAATGATCATAACTTATTTGAAGCTGTAAAACTTTTTCTAACTGAAAATAGTCTTTAACGCCAAAACCAGGAAAACAGAAATGCAGATTTAAATGCACAACAAATTTAGAAAATGCTTATGATTCAGCAATATAGTTGCAGAAGAAAACCTTCTTAAATTATTAGTTTCATGACACAGTAATACTTGCAGAGGCCAGAGGGAAACCCTCTTGAGTGATTAACTTCCAGTTCTTTTTTCCCAGAGAGGTAATTATTCAAGTCTAACTAATGAATTCAGATCCATACAATGCGTGTATACAGTGCATCTCCAGTACTGAATGTAGAAGTAGAGACTACATATGTCTCATCTTTCCTCTCCTTCACAAAGGGCGATAAAAGAGGGAAAAAGAATAAATGATTTCACTGGTGAAAAAATTTAACCTATCATATAACAAACATACCCTTCTCTTATTCTGGCAGTACTTTTTAGTGCACGCCAAGCAGTTAGGGAAGCAAATGGGATGGCACTGGCTTCCTGCAGAACAGCATATAGAACCTTAGCATGCTAAAATAGTAAAAACCAAGATGTGATGTGACAGGATGTTAATCCTCTAAGAACGAATTTCAGAAATTGATGACTTAATCTGCAGGCTGAGGGAGGAGAGAGAGAACATCCAAGAGAAGTGACAGTATAAGGAGTAGGAAAACAAGATAGATGCTGATTTTATAACTGATCGTAAATAGTCAGAAAAAAGATTAAAAGCAGAAAGTATTCTTAGGAAGCTGGTGTCACCAAATGTAACCAAACAGAAAACATACCACATGTGAAAGTGATCCTGGCTTTGGAGCAAGTTCATCCTCCGCAAGAATAGCATAGTCAGTATAAGTACCTCTCACAGTGGTTGGATGCAGAGCACCAAATACCTCCTGCCCAACTGTAAGTGACTTAACAGAATTTCCAACAGCTGCAACTTCACCACTTATATCTCGGCCCAAAATCAATGGTAGAAGTGGTTCGAAAATTGAACGTCCATATCCTGATCTCATCTGAAACATATTAAAGCATCTACTAAATTCTCAACGCAAAACAATGCGAGATGGATTTGTGATCACAATTTCTATGGCATAGCTTCCCAGGAACAAATAAGTTCAGAAGATTTAGAAGAAATAGTTGTGCGAGCATTTGTAACTATTTACAGTTTCCAATAGTAGAATAAGAAAACTTCAGAATGGTATCCGTTAAATTAATATTTTGTCCACATTGACTTGATGTATGTATAAACAAATTCTTCCATGGTAAAAAGGAGAAAACAAATAGACACTGCTTCTAGATGTTATCAACATTGCATTCCCTTCCCAGTATGATCCACTGTATTCATCCGGAAGCATGATTTACACTTGATAAGTTCTTATACTTTTACGTTTTATAAAAACTGAATGATTAAGAATCTTTATTGATAATCAACTTTAAGGAGTTTACTTATTCCGCAAGTGTCGTGTGGCGCATAAACAAAGAAAATTAAGGGACATAAAAGACGGTCCAGTATGTTTAAGAGATTATTTCTTCAAGTATTCTCTAAATTGGAAGTATCTATGCTTTCTCAGATAAAAACAAAATGAAGAAAGAAATGAAAACCATAGATTGCTTAAAAGGCCTCAAAGGCATAAAATTCTGCCCTAACTTGAACAATTTCCTCACATATCCCCTTTTCCTTTATTCACCTTCAAGCACATTCTATTGAGACGCCTCAATTTTCTAAAATCGTCAGACAACTCCACCTCCTTAAGTTTCTCAAAGTATAGTTGGTTCTAAGCAAACTAAAGCAGGAATGACAGCCAGCACAAAAATAGTCTAAATAAGAGAGAATTCATATAATCATCCCAACGAGACAGAAATTGAGGTACAATTAATTAAACCTATCTACTTAAAAACACATGACTTTATAGGTCAATTCAGTAACATTTCCAATCAGAAGAAGTGAAATTGGAAAGTAACAATTGAACTACCTCTGGTATCAAGGGTTGAGGCACAACATAACAATAGTCTAAATCGGAGTGGATTCATATAATCATCCCAACGAGACAGAAATTTAGATTTAATTGATTGAACATATCTACTGAAAAGCACATAAGTTTCAAGTACCAACCACATAATTGTACTATAGGTCGATTTGACAACATTTCCAATCAGGATAAGTGAAACTGGAAAGTAACAATTGAACTAACAACATAAAGATACTCTAAACCAGAGATGATTCATATAATCATCCCAACGAGATATAAATTGAGGTACAATTAATTAAACATATTTACTCAAAGAACATGAGTTTCAGGTATACTACACTCCCCCGTCCCAAAAATAAGTGTCACCTTAGCACAAAAAAATTGTTCCAAAATAAGTGTCACCTTAGGAATAAGACAAAAGTTGTCATATGTTTCCAACTATGCCCTTATCCGTAAAGAAGTAGTCCTCTTTAACATTGCTCAATTCTCCAAAAAAACATCTACTCCCTCTGTTCCAATTGTTCCAATTTATACGACACACTTTCCTTTTTCGTCAGTCCCAAAAAGAATGACACATTTCTTTAATTTGTCAATAATTTAACTTTAAACTTTACTTTATACTAACCACACAAATATCTTCGGCTTGTTTTAAACCACAACATTAAAAAATCTTCCACTATTTCTTAAACTATGCGCCCAGTCAAACTACATCACATGAATTAGAACAAAAGAAGTAATAAATAAGGGCAGTTTAGTAAACTCTATATTATATTTATTGATTTCTTAATGGGCGTGAAGGTGACAGAGTAGTTGATTGAACATATGTACGGACAAACACATGACTATCAAGTACCAACACAAAAATTGCACTAGAGATCAATTCGGCTAACAAATCCGAAGGAAGAAACGAAATCAGAAAATAACGATGGAAACCCAACTCTGGTATCAAGGGGATTGATGGAGACAGCACGAGCACGAACAAGGACTTGATTAGGTTTTAGATCAGGAACAGCTACATTGTCATGATACTCAAGCACTTCCGGTCCACCAAATCGCGGCAACAACACAGCTCTACAGCTCGTTGCAATACCTCTTTTACCTAAACCTAACATCGAAATTGTAGCAATCTCAATTCTCATCCGCGATAATACGAATCGCGTCATTTTTAGCAACAAAATTATGGTGGATGCATTAATTATTCAGTGAGTGTGAGTGTGAGTGTGAGTGTGAGTGTGCGTGTGTGTTTTATTGACATGCAGACGAGAAGGGGGACGTGTCTGCTATTTTATCCGCAGACATGAAAAACTGGTAGCAGAAGACTTGCAAAAGGTGCATCAGTGTTGCAACCTAGGGCTTATGTTTCAATTTTGATTCGGTTTTCTTTTATTAGAAAAATAGGTGTATTCACTTTTTAGCTAATTTTTTGAAGACTTTAGTTAATGCAGTTTCGCGGTATAATAATTTTCTATATGACTTGTACATAAAACTTCTAACTCTCTTGCTCTATTATCAAATGACTGAAAAAGACAAGCCTTTTGATGAAAAATAATTTAACTTATCTTTGATCCGAGAGAGTTTTAATTTTTCAAAATTATCTTTCCATGTTATTGAACTAAATTTCAAATTTATTAATTAGATTTCTAATTTGAGCTCATTTACTTGCTCAAATAAAAAATTTATCAATTCTAAGGCGTAATTCAAAAATTCTCAAATTTACTATGGAAATCATATTTAAATGCTAAAATTCAATAAGTAATCATGATATAATCTCAAATCAATATTTGGAACACTTACTCCAATTTACCACGAATACCTGTGAAAGAAAAATGACTTATTTAGGTATTGATCATGTTACAACTTCTTCTATTTATGTCCGTTTATCCTTCTCAATTTTAAGGCTGCGGCATGTGTGTGATATTGGAAATACGAAGTACTCTTTCTTGTTTTATATCCAATTTAAATATCTTATTTTTAAAAAATATATATATATATTTCTATATTTAGTAAATTTTTCAATTTCAACATCCTACATAATAATTTTTAAGACCACAAAATTTAAAGGACTACAAACATATTTAATTTAAGATCACAAAATTCAAAAGCTTTCATATATTTCTTAAACTTTGTGTCAAGTTAAATTAAGACACTTAAAATTAGACGGAGGGAGTACTATATATTGTTGCTCATTGAGTATGTATATCTTCCATTTGAATTTGTATGTCTTAGTTACTATTTTCTAAATTATGAATTTTTTAAATTCCTTTTATATATTTTGATTTGTTAACTATTACTTTATTTATTGTACATTTTATATAATTTCTAAATATGTAAATTTTATTTTTAAAAAATAAAAAATTTATATCTGAATTCACACTGAATATTAATCAGTCCCTTGTACTCAAATCAAATCACATGGATTAAAACGGAGGGAATATCATGTTGCTCGTTCTAATTGGTGCTAATTTGACATATAGTTTTTTTATTCTATATCAAAGTGACTGACGCCCTGTTTTGTTATAATGCATTTACGTATGATGATGAATTTTACCCATAATAAAACCAAATTATCTAATTTAAATCTCACATGTTGGGTTCGTGCACAGCACGAGCATCCCTTGCTAATGGTAATACTCCTTCGGTCTTAATTTATGTGATATAATTTGATTGACATTGAGTTTAAAAAATAAAGGAAGATTTTTAAATTTTGTGATCTAAAACAAGTTAAAGATATTTGTATCATCTCGTTAAGAATAAAAAATAAAATTTAAAGTTAAATTATTATTAAATAAAAAATATGTCATTTATTTTGAGATTGACTAAAAAGAAAAATGTGTCGTATAAATTGAAACTGGAATAATAATTTATAGACGTCAAAGTTGATGGCTGTGGCCTGTGGGCATGATCATTGAAAGCTTCATACGGATGATTGATTACTAATTCCTTCTAGTAATATTCTTATTTTTCTTCCTTTTTCAGCTCTAAGAGAGGCAGCAGAACCAAACCAAAGGCCATAGCAAAACAACTACGTACCTTGAGCTCATATATACATAAGATGACATAAGAGCCAAACATTTTTATGAAATAAATTGTTTATAAGCACTACTTCAACAATAACACTATTCATTTAGTATTCAACATAGAATAACCTCATCTTCAACATCTTCTTCTAGAAGGTGGTTAGGCTTGGTGCTCTCGGTGCACGTTAACTAAATGTGCGTTTCTCCATGAGGAAGAGAACGAAGCCTGCGAACCAGCCAGAGACGCCTATCATAGGCACGAGACTGGTGACGATGAACTTACGAACTCGTGCAATTAGTGAATTCGATGGTGAGAAAAATGAAAAGGGGGCAATTGCAATCCAAGGCAAGGAGAAAGTTCCTAGAGCAATGACCATTGTACTGATGGTGAATTCGAGTGGATCTAGCTCACCTCTGCATACTGTACCAATTGTGAGCTCGAAGCTAGTCACTCCAATGAAGGAACGAGTGAGCGAGTGGAATGCAGCTACACAAGGTAACATAAGTGGTGATCGCAATTCATGGGCGGATGAAGTAGAACAGACTATGCATGTTGGTAAGAAAGTTAACTTGAGCTCAATTTGGGATAGTTTTGACATCTCTAAGCTTTCAAATGGTGGTTTCAAATTGGATTTTGTGAATCTGGATAGTATCGGGGATCAATTAATATGGGAAATTTAAATTGATGACATTAGCTCAGAGATAGAGTACTGGTAAAATTTAGTTGTGTGTTATGTCTTGGGGGCTCATCCCCATTTGCAGTGTTTAATGGTTACATTCAACGAATGTGGGGGGAAATAGGGATCAATAAAGTAGTTACGATGAAGAATGTCATAGTAATGGATAGATTTCGAACCGAGGAAGGTATGAATGATGCCCTACAAGGAGGTTTCTACCATTTTAACAATAAGTCACTAATTGTCAAAGCTTGGTCACCTGATATGAGGTTTCTAGGGAAAAATTGGAGTATGTTCCATGGATAAAGTTACCAGGGCTTGATTTCAAGTATTGGAGTCAAATAGGGCTTAGCAAAATAGGGAGTTTGGTGGGGAAACCATTAATGGTGGATAAGCAAACTGCAGGGAAGTTTGGGCTCAACTTTGCAAGATTATTGGTTGAAGTCAAGGTGGGGCAGGATTTGCCAGATAAGGTTCTATTTCGAAATGAGAAGGGCAATGTCATAATTCAGAAGGTGACTTATGATTGGAGGCCATCAATTTGTGATCACTGCCACAAATATGGTCATGACAGTGGTAGTTGTAGGAAACTCAAGAAGCCAAGGCCACCAGTTCAAAAGGCAAAAGAAGATACTAGTGAATGGACTGGAGAACTGAAGGAACCAGAGGTGGAAGTAGTGGAGGGCCAGAGCAGTATGGAATCTGGCACATCACATATCTATCAAGACCCCTTTTCATGAATTGTGGTGACAACTACATAATCCCACCACGTAGGTGAATCACTCATATCTCAGCAAACATGATAAGATATAAACAAAGCGGAAGAAACATAAAACTACATAAGTTGTCAGATAATATATAATGCGGAAGAAAAGATAAGTATGTCATAACCAAACACACCCAAAGTAATCTAGTTTGTAGGTACGAGAGCACTAACAATCTGATGCAAGTCTGAGAAATGGGCACACAGGCCAAAACCAAATACATAGTCTGAAACAAGTCTCTCAAATGCAAGAAAAAGACTGTGATAAGGAAGGAGCATCCAAGGGTATTGGAGATAACATCCTCACCTTGAATGCCAAGGATCAACTGCTTGAACTCAGCCACGTGGTCTCGATCTGGTGATCGGATATGTATCTGCATCAAGGGATGATGCAACAAATGTAGCATGAGTACACATCGTACCCCCGTAGATATCATAGGCCGACAACGACGAAAGTACATAATCAGATATAAATACCAAGTTGACACCAAGTAATCCTATGCCACACAATCTGATCAAGCAATACGGAGTCCCACTGGATAATATAAGAACCATTGGTATGGTACTTCTTCAGCATAAACACATGGAAGACTGGATGAACGTCTAATAGCCCTGGTGGCAGAGCCAACTCATATGTCATCTCCCCAACTTTTTGAAGGACCTCAAATGGTCTGATATACTTCGGACTCAATTTCCCCCGCTTGCCGAATCTCATCACACCCTTTATGGGTAAAACCTTCAGAAGAACCTTGTCACCAACCATGAACTCTAAGTCCCGGACCTTCCGGTCCGCATACAGCTTCTGCCTGTTTTGCACCACAATGAGCTTATCCTGGATCACTTTCACTCTCTTCAAAAAATCCCTCAACAAATTAGTACCCCAAGGATAGACCTCGAACGCGTCAAACCAACCAATAAGAGATCGACATCTCCTATCATACAATGCCTCGAACGGTGCCATATCGATACTGAGTGATAGTTATTGTTGTACACAAACTCTGCCAAGGATAAGTGATGGTCACAATGACCACCAAAATCAATCATGCAGGCTCGTAACATGTCCTCCAATACCTGAAAAGTCCGCTCGGACTGACATTCAGTTTAAGGGTGAAACGCTATACTGAGATCCAAGCGAGTACCCAACTCCCTCAGAAGTCTCGCCAAATGTGAAATAAATTGAGTACCCCGATCCATGATGATAGAAATAGGAACCCCATGAAGACAAACAATCACCCAGATATAGATCTTGGCAAACTTCTCTACATTATAAGTCGTCTGTACCAAAATAAAATGTGTGGACTTGGTCAATCTATCAACAATGACCTAAATAACATCAAACTTGCCCAAGGTCCTGGGCAATCCCATAACAAAGTCCATAACGATCCTCTCCCACTTCCATTCGAGAATGGACATCCTCTAAGACACACCACCAGGACGCTGGTGCTCATACTTGACCTACTGGCAATTCTGACACTGAGACACAAAATCAGCCATGCTTTCTTCATCCTCCCCCACCAGTAGTACTATCTCAAATCACGATACATCTCAGTAGTACCTGAATGAATCGAATACCTAGAGTTGTGGGCCTTATTCATAATTAATCTAGTCAAATCTCTAACACGAGGCACACACACTTTACCATTAACTGTCAGAACACCCTCACTATCAACCATGGCCTCACTAATCATCACCTTATTTCAAATATTGCACAACCCCACATCATCATACTGGTGTGCCTGAATCTGATCCAAAAGAGACGACCTCACCTCCACACAAGCTAGAGTTATACCTGAATTCGAAATATTGAGTCTCACAAAATGGTTGGCTAGAGACTGGACCTCTAATGCCAATGAACGCTCAGAAATAGCCAAACAAGCTAAACTCCCCATACTGACTATCTTTCGGCTCAAAGCATCTGCCACCACATTGGCCTTGCCCGGATGATACAAAATCAGCATGTCATAATCCTTCACACAACTCCATCCACCTACGCTGCCTAGAATTCAAGTCCCTCTAATTAAATACATGTTGAAGACTGCGGTGGTCGGTATACACCTCACAATAAACATCATATAGATAATGCCTCCAAATCTTCAAGGAAAACACAACAACAACCAACTCCAAATCACACACAGGGTAATTCTTCTTGTGCAACTTCAACTGCCTTGATGCACAAGAAATCACCTTACCCTCCTGCATCAACACACAACCCAACCCAATCCTAGAAGCAGCACAATACACAGTAAAGTCCTCCCCTTCATCAAAAGGGATAAAATCGGGGTTGTGGTCAATAAAGTCTTGAGCTTTTGGAAGCTCTGCTCACACTCTTCGGACCACAAGAAAGCAACCTCCTATGAGTCAAACGCATTAGATGAGAAGCAATAGAAGAGAATCCCTTGACGAACCGGCGATAGTATAGCGCTATAAGACCCATGAAACTCTGATTCTCTATCATAGAAGTCGGTCTAGGCCAGTCCCTAACTGCCTCTATCTTCTTAGGGTCAACCATAATCCCATCCTTGGACATCATGTGCCGCAAGAATGCCACATAACTCAACCAAAACTCACACTTTGAGAACTTAGCATACAACTATTTTTCCTTCAAAATCCCAATGACTACTCTCAAATGATGCTCATGGTCCTCCCGACTCTTTGAATATACCAAGATATCTCAATAAACACAATAATAAAATAATGTAAGTACGCTTTGAATATCCCATTCATCAAATCCATGAACGTTGTGCGGTATTGGTAAGATCAAATGACATCACTAAGAACTCATAATGCCCATAATGAGTTCGGAAAGCTGTCTTGGGAACATACTTGCCCCAGATCTTCTGTTGATGATACCCAGACCTCAAATCAATCTTCAAAAACGCAGAAGCACCCTGAAACTAGTTGAACATATTATCAATATACAGAATCGGATACTTATTTCTGACGGTGACCTTGTTCAACTATCTATAATCAATATATATATGCATAGTGCCATCCTTATTCTTCACAAACAAGATAAAAGCACCTTATGGAGATACACTCGGTTGAATGAAGCTCTTACTCAACAAATTTTAAAGTTGCTCTTTCAACTCTCTCAAATGTACTGGAGCCATACGGTATGGAGGAATAGAAATAGGTCAAGTACCTGGCTCAAGATCAATACAGAAGTTAATGTCTCTATTTGGCGACATACTTGGTAAATCTGAAGGAAAGACTTCCACAAACTCACTAACTACCGGAACATAATAAAGGGAAAGAGTATCCGCACTCATATCCCTAATAGGAGCAAGATAAGCCAACAACCCCAATATACTAACTTCTTAGCACAAATATAAGAAATAACCTTCCTAGGAGCAGGGCTGGGAGCACATCTCCACTCTAACCTTGGAGGACCAGGCATAGCTAGCGTAACCGTCTTGGAATAGCAATCCAGAATCACATGATATGGTGATAACCAATCCATACCCAAGATAACATCGAAATCCACCATATCTAAGATGACCCAATCTACCCAAGTGTCGTACCCCATGAAAGTAACTACACGCATGCAATATACTCTATCCACAATCACAAAATTACCGACTGGTGTAGATAAAGCATATCACAACACATCTCTAATTTAGTAAAAAAGTGGGAAAACACATAATAGAATGTATACCCTAGATCAAATAACATTGTAGCAGACCGATGATCGACTGAGATGATATATGTTATGACTGTGTCAGATGCCTCAGCCTCAACCCTACCAGGAAATACATGGCAATGGGTGCCTCCTACCTCGGACTGAGTACCCTGCTGGCCACCTCGGCCCGATGTAGCTCCCTCTCTCCCTAGTTGGGATCCACAACGCCCATACTGATGGCCACCACAGCCCGACATTGGTCCCCCTCGACTAACTTGACTACCTCATCTGGCTAGCTGTGTTGGAGTCCTGGGTGCACGGGATGCACTCAATGCAAGTCTAGGGCAATCTCTTTTGAAATTCCCAACCTCTCCATACTCAAAACAGGTCCTGGCCGCTGAAGGTTGACAAATAGAGATCGAAGAACCTGAACCACCATGATCAGAGTATCTAGGCTGAGAACCTCTGGACGCTTTCCCCCACTATAACCATCAGAAATTTATAAAGCTGCTTGGACTGGTCGACTGGCCTGCGACTGCTGATATTTCCCCTAATACCCATAATCACGAGAAGTAGAACCACTGAACTAACCAAATCATCTATCCCTCTTATCAGGCTCATATATACACAAACTAACTCTCACAGACTCCACCATCCTGGCATGCTCTGCCACAGTCTCAAAAAAAGCTCCCGAAGCCACCAAATGCAATGTGGAAAAAATATCTCACTCGCTCTGCCTCGGTAGGTAACAATGGTGCCGAAAAAATGTGATAAGGCATAGAAGCGAGTCTCATACTGTGCCACTAAAGAATTTCCTTGGCTAATCTTCTCAAACTCATCATGCTTGTGCAGACGTAAGCTCAACGGTACATACTTATTTAAGAAAACCCTGGAGAACCTAACCCATGTCAATGGAGGCGTCCCTGCGGGCAAACAATCAACATAAGCCCTCTACCACTACTTTGCATCTCCCAGAAGTTAAAGGGCCATAAACTGACTCCATGAGTCTCAACAATACCCAGAGTATGAAATCTATCATGGCTGCTCACAATGAATTCATACGCTTCCTCATTAGGCTGACCATAGAACACTGGAGACTTCATGTTCAAAAAGTGCTCCCAAATCTTTCGCTCATCGTGGGTCATAGTTGTCCCACCAATGGGTTGAGGACCAAATTCTAGAGCATGGACCTCATCTATATGTGGCACTGACATCACCGTATGATAAATACCAGATGTACGAAACTCGGGGGTCTGAGTTTGCCCCCTACTGCACGGGTCTGAGAACCACCCGGAGTAGTAGGATATGTGTTTGTCTGAGCAAATCCATCTAAAATAACTCAATAACCTGACCAGTGTATCCTATAGCATCGAAGTAACAATAAATCTAGGTTGATCATAGGCTAGCCCCATCTGGCATACCATCTTGAGGCTCAATATAAAACTTTGGGGACTCTGATATAGCACGAGCCTGATCGGCTCTATGTGCTCTGCCCCTAGCTGGTGTTGCTGCTCTAGCTCTACCCCGGCCCCGAGCGCGTGCTCTACCACATCCACGCATGGCGGGTGCCGGAGCCTGTGCCTCCTCTCTCACCGCATCAGCATGAGTCCTCACCATCTATGAAAGAATAGAAACAAGAGCTAGATACCAATTTGATTCAACTTAGCACAAAAGGAATGAAGAAGGTGAAATTTCCTAAATATCTCGTTGCGTCCCGAAGATAAATACGGACATCTCCGCACCGATCTGCGAGACTCTACTAGACAATTCTCTCGTACTTAAGACTATTTAACTCAGGGCTCTGATATCAACTTTGTCATTACCCCTTTTCAAAAATAGTTGTGGCACTTACATAATCTCACCACGTAGATGAACCACTCCCATCTAAGCAAACATGATAAGATATAAACAAAGCGGAAGAAATATAATACTACATAGGATGTATGATAATTTATAATGCGGCAGAAAAGATTAGTCTGTCACAACCAAACACACCCCAAATAATCTAGTATATAGGTACGAGAGCACTAACAATCTGATGCAAGTCTGAGAAATGGGCACGCATGCTAAAACCAAATACATAGTCTAAAACAAGTCTCTCAAATGCAAAAAAAATCTGTGATAAATAAAGAGAATCCAAGGGTATGCTGGAGATAACATCCTCACCCTGAATGCCAAGTATCAGCTGCTCGAACTCAGCCACGTGATCATATACCCCTCTGCTCTAAAATAACTCATCGAATCACGGAGCCCAGCTCTTGGCTGTAATAATATCATGTTGCAGGCGTGCAACTCCGAGCCATCCTCGCGTATCAATATCATCTTAGTGTTTCCATAATCTCAATAGTGTTATTACCGTTCCCGGTCCCTTAGACTCACAATATAATCATACCACTCCAATATCAATATCATCAGAACCATGAGTGTATGAATGTAAATGACATACATAAGGAAATAATCATGATATAATGAGATGCATCTAAATAAAGAGATGAAATATCACATGCTTTCAAGAATTCAATTCACTTATACAAATCCAAATACAATTCAGGATATCATATCGAAAGCATATGTGATGAGAAAACATATCAAACAACTATGGTGACAAGCCCACATATGGCGACAAGCCCAAATAATTAGCAGTCGGAACTAGCACGATATTGATTCCCCAAACCCCATTATTATAGTTCAACATCGGTACCCACTCAGAAGTTCATCACAACCGCCTGAGTGAGACTCTCAAACACGCCCAATACCCTTCAATATTTATAAATAATTACATACTTTTATTGAAGTCTCGAAAAGCTAAATCGTAGCCTACCTCAAAGCCGAGCAGGTGTGCTATACAATCAAGCCTCAATGACAGCCTTGCCCCTCATTTACACCTCGCAATGGTTAATACAAAGCTTTCACAACATAAAATGATATAGACCTTTCAAAAACGACTTTAAAATACCGATCCGAGCCCACGTCACCAAGACCCAAGGAAGATGTGGGTAAATATTGCCCACTTCGAAAGACGGGGTAAGACATGGACAAGTACGTACCGTGTCCTGTGAGCACTGAATCAGATTCAGTGTATTTCATGTATTGTTTGTTTATGCTTCATGATTTTAGTTTCATCTTCAGTGTTTGTATATATATTTAATATACTTGTACTGTTTAATTGCTTTTATGCATTATCAGAGATTTCTAAGACTTGCCCCAGGGGTAAGTTGAGAGTGTGTCGATGATCTTGCTGGGTCTTTTAGACTCACACTTGTTGATGTTGTATGTGTGCAGGTATGGTTAACGGTGGCCAGGTAGCCGATACCTGATTATTCCAGCTTTTTTAGTCCAGTTCAATCGAGGTGAGCTTCCATTAGAGCATGACGGCTTCTTCTTCTTTAGTTGACTTAGTAGTATTTTGAGTTGTGTCTCGTACTTTTATATTCAGACTAGTAATTCCATAACTTAGACATTTTATGGGGTTTATGGACAGACTTTGCATTTGTATTTTGCTTCCGCACTTAACTTATATTATGAGATCTTAAGTATATTCTTCTTTATCTTTTCATTATTCACATGCTTAGCTTAGAGGGTTCGTCTCATGGGTAGAAATTCGTCAGGTGCCCTGTCACGGCCTAAGTGTCAGAATTGGGTCGTGACAGTATTTGAGATTGCCTCTGTCACCTAAGAAATGGAACAGTATGACTTGTCATCAGTTGTGTATGAAGATCACTGAGAGGATAAGGATTGAAGCAAATAGGCACTTATCTTATGTTGGCAAACTGCAAGTAATACAATCTATGCTTTTTTCCCTACATAACTTTTGAAGTTCAGTATTTATTCTTCCTCAGAGTGTGCTGTTGATAAGCAATGCAGAGGATATCTGTGGGGAATACTGAGGAGTCTAGGAAGATACACCTAGTTGTTTGGGACAAAATTTACAGACCAAAAAGTCAATGAGGGTTGAACATCAAAGGTAGTAAGCTCTGGAATATTGCATCTGGGGGAAAATTGATTTGGTGGATTATGGAAAAGAAAGATTTGCTTTGGGTGAAATGGGTACATGAGCTTTATATGCATACTAATACTGATTTTTGAACTGATATTCCTCCTAGTGATAACAGTTGGTATTGGAAGAAGTTACAAAAATTGAAGGATAGAATGGCAACATGGTATAGTAATGGGCATTCTGATCTAACAGGCACTGGGAAATATTCCGTCACAAAGGGATGTCTAGCACTGCTGGGAGATGCACCAAGGGAGGACACAACTGACTTGGTTTGGGCACAGATAGCATTACCTAAACACAGATTCATCCTTTAACTAGCTGCTCATGAAAGATTGTTAACTAAAGATAGAATGCTTGGTATGGGCATCCAATGTGATTTACCTGACTGTGTACTATGTGAGTACAACAGACTTGAGAATGCAGATATATGAGAGGAGCTGCAGAATTTTCCAGGCAACTCAATGCAATTGGATAATGTAAACAATGCTCTGATAGGGATCAAGAGAAGACACTGGAGCAAATTCAAGAAGCAAGTAGTAGCTGCAATGTATGGTGCTGTGATTTATCAAGTGTGGACTGCTAGAGACCACAAAATTTTCAGAGGCCAGCTTGTACAAAGAAGAGATATAGTGCATCAGATATAACTTGTAATTAGAGCGAGATTGGATATGTACATATCATCACAAAAGGGTAGGAAGTTTTTTCATTTCATAAATTCTCTATGTAATTAGAATTGTGGAGGCTCATGCATGAGTGGTTCCCTTAGATGTAATTGCTTTGATTGTTGGTATGGTAATTGTTCACAGTTTACCAAAAAAAACTTTTCGGAAGAAGAAGATGGGAAAGAAGTGAAAGAAATAATCCCTTGATTATTTTCATTAATTGAATAGGTATATATACAAGATACAAAATAGGAGAATCCTATTCCTAAAATCTTATTCTACCATAATTCTAACTCTACAATTATGGTAGTGTATATTCCTAATTATGGTAATAAATACATTACAATATACTACACATATATTTTCCTAATATACAATATTTTTACCTTGTCTAATATTCACAATGTACCAAAAATCGTGAGCCTCAAATATGGGCAGAAACCGAGAGTGAATATAAGGCAATATACACATGTATATTGTGTGTATATTTCCTTATTTAACACACCCTTGATCATAGCGAGAGGCGGTCTTCGTCTGTTGAGACTGTCCCTAAAATCTTCAAATAGTACCGAGGGAAGACCCTTTGTAAAGATGTCTGCAACTTGATATCTTGACGGGACATGACATACGCGTACCTGCCCCCGAGCAACCTTTTCACGGACAAAGTGAATGTCCATTTTGATATGCTTAGTGCGTTGGTGCTGAACCGGATTACCTGAGAGGTAGATGACACTAACATTATCACAATAGACTAAGGTTGCCTTCTGAATGGGGCAATGAAGCTCTAAAAGCAAGTTACGTAACCAACATGATTCTGAGACCACATTAGCTACCCCTCGATATTCTGCCTCTACACTTGAGCGGGATAGAGTCGCCTGACGCTTTGCAGACCAGAAGACCAAGTTGTTGCCAAGGGACATACAATATCCTGACGTAGACCGTCTGGTGTCCGGACAACCACCCCAATCCGCATCTGTGTACGAGACAAGTGTGGATGTAGATGAATGATACAAGTGCAAACCATAGTCCAGCGTCCCCTGAATATAACGAATGATGCGTTTGATTGCATTCATGTGCTCAACTCTAGGATCGTGCATGAATAAACACACCTGATGAACAACATACGTAATATCCGGTCTGGTAAAAGTAAGATACTGGAGGGCCCCTGCAAGACTGCGATAGCGGGTCGGGTCCTCGTATGGTGCACCTGCTGCGGCACTAAGCTTGGGTTTTGCATCAACGGGAGTGGAAGTGGACTTACAGGATGACATCCCAACCCTCTCTATGATCTCGGCAGCATACTTCCGTTGAGACAAAAACAAACCACCTGAATGACGTTTGACAGCAATCCCCAAAAAATAACTCAAGGGTCCCAAGTCTTTCATAGCAAATTCAGAACTGAGCATGGCCATGATAGACTGGCGCAAGGCATCGGAGGATGCAGTCAAGATGATATCATCCACATACAATAAAATGTAGGCCAATGATGAACCACGGTGGTAGATGAACAAGGAATTATCGGACCTGCTGTGAGTGAACCCAATAGTTGAAACAAAGTCAGCAAACCTCGTGTACCAGGCCCTTGGAGACTGCCTAAGCCCATATAAGGACTTTTTCAACAAACATACATGATGAGGATGGTGTGGATCCCTGAAACCCAACGGCTGATGCATATAGATTGTTTCCTTGAGATCACCATGTAGGAAAGCATTCTTGACATCCAACTGATGAATTGGCCAAGTCTTTGAAAGAGCCAAGCTAAGCACAGTGCGAATGGTAGCCGGTTTGACCACCGAACTAAAGGTCTCACCACAATCTATCCCAACCTGCTGAGTCTTACCATCACCAACAAGTCTCGCCTTATGTCGAGCAAATGACCCATCTGAATTCTCCTTATGAGCGAAAATCCACATAGACCTGATAACATTATTACCATATGGACAGGGCACCAACTCCCACGTCTTATTATCAATAAGAGCATTATATTCATCAGTCATAGCAATTTTCCAATTAGGGTCATTTAATGCGGACACAGGATTGCGGGGCAAGGGGGATTTAGAGACATCAGAATGTAAATTAAAATGTCTTTTAGGTGTAAAAATACCCCGCTGACTACGAGTGACCGGTCTATGACTCGAGGAAGAATTGAGAGAATTTTGGGAATTTTCTAGGCTCGGGACGGACTGGCCAGCAGGCAGTGGGCCTGCTGGCCCAAATCGGTATAGGGACTCGTCGTCTGGACCAGTTCGAGTGGGTGGGTCGCCCAATTGCCGAACTGCCCGATGGCTGAAGATGTTGCTACGGGTGATATTGTGGGTCCAGCGGGCAGTGGGCCCGCTGGAGGATTTTGGGTGCGGGAGTTGTCCGAAAAATTTCGAATAATATACGGGGATATTTGGTCATCCAGAAAATTATACGACTTAGGCTCGGGAGTATGAACTTTCGTAAAAGGGAATTGGGTTTCATAAAAAATGACATGGCGATTAATTATGATTTTCTTGGAGGATAAATCAAAACACTTATAACCACGATGGTTCGGCGGATAACCCAAAAATACACACGGGGTAGACCGAGCTTGAAGTTTGTTAATTGTGGTGGATGGGAATAACGGATAACACAAGCACCCAAAAATCCTAAGGTGAGAATAAGAAGGGTTCTTATTAAATAGGATCTTGAGGGGGGAATAATATGTCAGACCTTTAGACGGAATTATGTTAAGAAGATATGTGGCCATTTGTAAAGCATGATACCAAAAATATGGAGGTATAGAGGCATGAAGTAAGAGAGTTCGGACAATGTTATTTATGGAACGAATTTTGCGTTCTGCCTTCCCATTTTGTGAAGATGTATGAGGACACGAAAACCGAAAATTGATCCCAGTATTAGCACAGAAATCCCGAAACTCCCTATTGTCATACTCTTTCCCATTATCACATTGAATATTTTTTATTTCTCTTTCGAATTGAGTACGAATGAACGCTCTAAATTTAATGAAGACGGAAAATACTTGTGATTTGTTCGCAATTGGAAACGTCCACAAAAATCTAGAATAATCATCTAAAAAGAGAACATAATATCGATGACCCATTGAACTAAGAACAGGAGATGTCCATAGGTCGCTATGAATAATGTCAAATGGCATTGAAGTATGAGAATTGGAGTCTACAAACGGCAACTTAACAATTTTTCCTAATGAACAAGACTGACAATTTGGAGTACGACTCGTACCCTTACAATAAATAAAGCTATTTTTTATCTAAAACTGATAAAATAGAAGATCCCGGATGACCTAGGCGAGCATGCCACATGGAAGGAGAGATGGCTGCCAAAACTGACGGCAAGGCTTGACACGATGGACTGAAACCGGGCATTATAGGATACAAATCCCCCCTACTATCACATCTCATGAGATGGCTCCCCGTCTTGAAATCATTCACAGAGAAACCAAAAGGATCAAATTCAACGGAAATCGAATTGTCAGTTGTGAACTTTCGGACAGACACTAAATTTTTGATCAATTTAGGAGCATGTAAAGTATTTTTCAAGAGAAGGGGTGGATTTGGGGGAGACAATGTTTTCTGACCATACCCTAGAATTGGAATAGAACTGCCATTACCAACAATTATCCCCCGAGGGGTGCTCAAATTGGAATAAGATGAGAGAGTACCTGATTCGGAAGTCATGTGAGTCGTGGCACCGGTGTCCATATACCAATTTGGGTCCGGTTGGGTTAACCCCAACGTGTGCATCGCAGCCTCGATATCGGTTTGAGTGGGGCCTGCTGCATGATGGGCTTGTGGAGGTCGGGGCCCGAGAATTCCAGACCGTGATGGAGCTGGGCCGTAGCTGCTGCTGCCGCTTCCATCGCCGATGGGCCGCCATCGCCGGGTGTTGGGCACTGGATCGCCGCCGCCACCGCCGGATCGTATTGTCAATTGTAAGGGCCGTTGGCCCACGCCACCGCCTCACCCACCGCCGTTCTCCAGGGTGGGCCACTGTTCCCTGGATGGGCCCACCGCCTGCTTGCTGACCACCGGAATCGCCACTAGAACCGCCGTGTTTGCCCCCGCGGTTTTTATTATTCTTGCGATTATTCTTGCCGCCACCATGATTTTGGTTTTGGCCCGAATTATTCACATAAACCGAAGAACTAGGAGAGGACGCCACCATGACGACGGGGCTTGCTCCGGTAGCCGCCTTTTTAGCCAAACCTACTTCCTCCAAAGTAAGCATGGAGCGGACTTGATAGAAGTCCGGAAGAGGGTTGCTTTGGCGAAAGAGAGTTCCAACACCATTATAGGCCTCCGAAAGACCGGCAACCAACTGTAGAACTAGACGATTATTTGTTATTGGTGCGCCAACATTACGGAGTTGATCCGCTAACTCCTTTAGTTTCTTGCAATATGCAGAAACGTTCAAAAATTCGTCCATTCGAACGAGAGAGAATTCCTGCTCGAGTGTGACGACACGTGAATGTTGGTTGTCTTGGAATATGTCACGCAATCTATTCCAGGCCGCCATAGCCGTGGTATCCGGCTCAATAATCGTCTGTAGAAGGTCCACCGAAATAGTGGCGTAGATCCACCGGAGAACGGTAGCATCTAGAGTAATCCATAACTCAGGATCCTCCGCAGGAAGGGGTCTAGCGGGAGGAATGATGTGATGAAGAACTTGATACGAGATAGCGTGAATTTTAAACAACTCCGCCCACGTCGCATATTGGACGTTTTCCATCTCAAGGACAATAGGGATACAGTTCTTGATATTGGAAACCATGAGGGCAGGGTGATAATTGTTCTCAGACATATTGAAAGAACAAAGAAGGAAGGGAAATTTAGGAGAGGTGTTTTTGAGAGCGGATGACGAACTTTGGAAGAGAATACCCGAGGGGGGGGGGGTCTCGGCCGAGAGAGGCAAAAAATTTTGGGAGAGAAATTGTTTTGTAAAACCTAGTCTCTTGATACCATGAAAGAAATAATCCCTTGATTATTTTCATTAATTGAATAGGTATATATACAAGATACAAAATAGGAGAATCCTATTCCTATTCTATTTCTAAAATCTTATTCTACCATAATTCTAACTCTACAATTATGGTAGTGTATATTCCTAATTATGGTAACAAATACATTACAATATACTACACATATATTTTCCTAATATACAATATTCTTACCTTGTCTAATATTTACAATGTACCAAAATCGTGAGCCTCAAATATGGGTAGAAACCGAGAGTGAATATAAGGCAATATACACATGTATATTGTGTGTATATTGCCTTATTTAACAGGAAGGTTAGGGTAAGGGAAAAGCCAATTCCACATTATTTATTTGACAACTTGTGATATTTTAAATCTTGTATTTTGTTTAAATCAAGAAATTAAAGTACTGACTGTGACCTTAATTTTATTGAATAGCTGCAAATGCCAATTTTACTACTCCATAATTCAGCCACCTCGTAAGAACCACCAAGAAAAAAAAGAAAAAAAAGACTAACCACAATTAACACACATTAACATACATTACTTCATAATAATATCACTTCTGTTCAAATTAAGACCAATACTCTTATAATCAAAAGAAAAAAGTGCGACATATTTAGAGCCGATGGTCTCAAAGAAATGGTCATGCATGAGCATGACAAGCAAATTCAATTCTAAAAACTCTAATTAGACCACTAATTCGTTTAATTTGTCAAACCCACAATTTTGAGCAGTTCAAAAGAAGCAAGCCCTGATGATGTTTTTTATTTTCTTTTTATGTTTTTAAAGCAAGGACTTAGAAGACTTCTTCTATTTAACTTTAATTAATGATGTTTAC
Organism: Anisodus acutangulus; assembly: GCA_029783415.1. Taxonomy (NCBI): domain Eukaryota; kingdom Viridiplantae; phylum Streptophyta; class Magnoliopsida; order Solanales; family Solanaceae; genus Anisodus; species Anisodus acutangulus. Next base: position 13,819,673 of record CM056492.1, read on the forward strand.
TAAGAATGTTTCATTAATTGACCCATTAAAATGTTATCATGTCGGGTTTACCGCGTGAATTAAATGTCAGGTTAATACCACAGCCAAACACTATATATACAGGCTAAAGAAATCACAACTCCACCAACAAGTTATTACACACACATTAGATTTTGTCTGAGTTCATACATAGCATAAGTAAAATTCTCTCTTCCTCTAAACATTTATAAATATCATCAATTCTTGATCAAAGATGGAATTCCTTAGAATGTCTCTTTTACTCTTCATATTCTTTCATTCTATATCTTCAACAATGGCCACTAATTTGGAAACTTACATTATTCAAGTTGAATCCCCAGATAGCCAAATTTCTACTCATGCATCAACAATGGATTTAGATAATTGGTACCATTCTTTTTTGCCAACAACCATAGCCAACTCAAATGAAGAGACGCGGATGGTTTACGCTTACCACAATGTGATTAAAGGGTTTGCAGCTAAATTATCACCCGAAGAATCCAAAGAAATGGAGAAAAAAGAAGGATTTATTTCAGCGCGACCTCAAAGGGTGTTGCCTTTGCATACTACTCATACTCCGAGCTTTCTTGGTTTGCAACAGAATTTGGGATTTTGGAGAGATTCTAACTATGGAAAAGGCGTGATCATAGGAGTCCTGGATACTGGTATTGCTCCTGACCATCCTTCGTTTAGCGATGAAGGAATGCCTCCTCCGCCTACTAAATGGAAGGGCAAGTGTGAGTTCAACTCTACTGCTTGTAACAACAAGCTGATTGGAGCTAGGTCTTTTAGCTTTGGGAGGGGTACAACATTGGATGATGACGGCCATGGTACACATACTGCAAGCACAGCTGCTGGAAGTTTTGTGAAAAACGCTAATGTCTATGGAAATGCTAATGGCACGGCAGTTGGAATTGCACCTCTTGCACACCTAGCCATTTATAGGGTATGTACTAGTCTTGGTTGCTCGGAGAGTGATATTTTGGCAGCCATGGATGTTGCAATTGAAGATGGTGTCGACATTCTCTCCCTCTCACTTGGTGGAAGTACTAAACCTTTCCATGATGATGCCATTGCACTAGGGGCATACAGTGCAATGGAAAAGGGGATTTTTGTTAGTTGTTCTGCGGGTAATAGAGGTCCAACTCCTAAGTCTGTGGGAAATGAAGCCCCGTGGATTCTCACTGTTGGTGCAAGTACCTTTGACCGGATTATTAAGGCTACCGCGGTGCTTGGAAACAAGGAAGAGTTTCAAGGCGAATCAGCTTTTCAACCAAAGGATTTCCCTTCAACATTATCGCCTCTTGTTTATGCTGGTTCGAATTCAAGTGATATTAACGCTCCTTATTGCAGCACAACGTCACTAAACAATACAGATCTCACGGGCAAGATTATTTTGTGCGAAGTTGGTGGTGGGGTAACTGGAGTGGCCAAAGGTCAAGCGGTGAAAGCTGCAGGAGGTATAGCCATGATACTCATGAATCGTTTGCAAGATGGCTCCACAACATCAGCTGATGCGCATGTACTTCCAGCTACAGATGTTACCTATGCAGATGGCCAGAAAATTCTTGCCTATATAAATTCAACATCAAATCCTTTAGCCACCATTACATTCCAAGGGACCATAATCGGAGATAAAAATGCTCCAGTTATTGCTTCTTTTTCTTCCCGAGGTCCTAGTAGAGCAAACCCTGGCATTTTGAAGCCTGATATTATAGGTCCTGGTGTTAATATCCTTGCAGCTTGGCCTACCTCCGTGGAGAATACTACCGAACCAAAACCTACATTCTACATTATATCTGGTACCTCAATGTCTTGTCCACACCTCAGTGGAGTAGCGGCATTGCTCAAAAGTGCACATCCTAATTGGTCTCCATCAATTATCAAGTCTGCAATTATGACAACTGCGGATACTGTGAACTTGGGCAACAACACCATCCAAGATGAAAATCATGAACCTGCTAGCCTTTTTGCCATCGGTGCAGGTCATGTCAATCCATCAAAAGCGAATGATCCAGGACTTGTTTATGATATTCAATCTAAAGACTACGTACCTTATTTATGTGGTTTGAACTACACAAACCGGGAGGTTGGGATCATTGTGCAACAAAAGATCAATTGCTTAGAGGTAGGAAGTATTCAGCAAGGACAACTAAACTATCCTTCATTTTCTATTATACTCGGGTCAATTCCTCAAACATACACGAGGACAGTGACAAATGTTGGCGAGGATAGCTCATCTTACACCGTGGATGTTGTCTCACCACCAGGTGTTGATGTGAAAGTTGAGCCCTCAGTTCTGAACTTCACTGAACTAAACCAGAAGATGTCATACCAAGTGACGTTTACTCAAACTGCCAATCTCTCAAGCACCGGCGATGTTGAAGGATTCTTGAAATGGAAATCTACCAAGTACTCTGTTAGGAGCCCAATTGCAGCATATTTGACCCGAGTTTTCTAGAAAAAAAATAGAATTAATCTTGTATGGTATCAATAAAATTTAAGTTATTAATACTTACGATTTCTTGTACTTGTTCATTGAATATTTGTTCCACGGTGATTAGAGGATCTTTTATAAGTGTTATGGGTTGCAATTCTAAGTTACCAAAAAATTGTAACTATAAGTTTGGAGTTCATTTCATTAAATATAAATAGCTTTGATTTGTACTAAGTTCTCCTTTTGAATCATTTGCTTACGGATATAATGTGTTTAAAAATCCTCTTGTTTTCATTTTCGCTGACTTATTAAGATGACTACATTGATTTTTTTTTTGTTCACACTTAAACTAAGACTTATTTGCAGAAGAAATTGTTTTGTGCTTTTCTTTTTTCGAAATGGTATGTGCCTAGAGGGTTAATTTAAAACAATATGTTTGGTGAAGCAATTGTTGAATTTCTCATCAATCATTTATTACTCTGTATATATATGATTCGTACAATAGACCCTTGTAGTTCAGCTCTTCCCCGGACCTCGCGCATAGCGGAAGCTTAGTGCACCGGGCTGCGCTTTTTATATATATGAGGAAAAGGCCATGAAGAAAAATTAATTAGTTTAGTTTAAGCTAAACCAAGTTAGTTTTACTTTGCATGTGTCTTCAAAGTGGCTATTGACCAATTCCACCAATGATTAAAATGTCCCTAGTTATGTTCATCAAAGGGCCATTACCAGCAAAATTCAAGCTCAGTGTTATTGCACACAAAAGAGAAGCCAAACCAAGAACTAAAAAATTGCTTTTGATCATAAAAATACATCCATTGTGCCTTACCAACCAAGGGGTGATGCAAATTGTCATCAACACAAATAAGTCGAATATTGTTAGAATTAGGTATGATGGTATGTTGCCCCATTCCTGTAAACAATGTCATGAAAATAAAATACCATCGATCCATTTCTTTACAAGGAGCACGGACAAGACGAATGTAGCTCTGAGCAGAAATTGGGAAGAAGAATGCAACGAAATGTAAATAATAAATTGGAGGTATGGACCTGCTATTTCATCAACAAATGAGCTACTAATAACTTCCATGTATGTGACAGAATCAGTATCCGTTCTATACTAATTGACTTGAACAGTTAAAATAATTATCTGATGATTTTGATACGTAAAAGCTATAGATTAACTTCAAGCCTTTCATGTCAGTAATAGAAGGTTATCTCAATTCTCATGGTATCCTGTACCATTAGGGTGATTTACAATAATGACCTTCGAGGTGGGTAGTCTTGAATTTTTTACCTGCCCATGAGGCAAGCGGGGGTCAAAAGTACAAGACCACCCATTTTTTCAAGGTCATTGGGTGTAATATCCTGGTTCCAATTACCAGATATACAAGCATAAGATGCTCAGCTACAATAAAGAAGCAGAGATATTACAATGATCAGCAGTTTCATTAAGTAGACTTGCCACTTTTCAACTACCATCACAGAAATTCCATAGTCCAATATTTGTTTTACATGATACAAGCTGTACTGCAGAAACTTCAATCAGAATCAAATAAAATCCCCCCATGGAGAATGTTGTGAGCAAAATTGTAAACAGAACTCTAGTAACTCTTTCCTAATTGCCCTTGTATGCAGTTTTTACTTCTGATAATGTTCCTTTCCTTTCTAAAAGTAAAAGATGGCAAATATGAAAGGACTGCTTAATTCTATATGAGAACAATTTAAGAAAGCGCCAACAAGGAAAGCTTAGGCTATATGAATCTAGTACAAAAGACTGGCAGTTTTGCTGTGAAAAATTACAAAAGAGATGATATTTTCTTTTTCATCCTTTCACTAGAACCAGTCTTGGGTGGATCCATGTCATGATTCTTGAAAGTTGAAACTGAATAAGAATGGCTGGCGAGCACAAAGTTCTGGCAGACCATAGTAGTGAGAGAGGGCATCTAATTATAGTTCTTCCTTTGACTGTCACATCCACAACAATCATTTGCCATGTTTAATCAAGTCTCTCTGCTCCACCCTAGTCAATAATCCAATGCATGTAATGAGCAATGATATAAATTTGAGTGATCATCTCTCGTTAGGAAGCATTTTCAGATGCAGGTCTTCTCAAACTCCAGTTTTTTTTCTTTGGTTTACGCTTTTTCTGTTTCTCCTTGAGTCTTGCAAAGTCCTTGATGCTCTTTTCCCATTCTTTTCTGTGCTTTAGGTAAAGCATCATAGCAGCACGGGCATCTTCTATCTGCAAAATATGCAGATGGATACAAGTTGGAATATATTCGGACATGGACCTAGGATAATAAACTGACAAGCTGCTATAAAATTCAAAATTTTGACTCATTCTGTAAAACCAAATTTAAACACAAGGTAATTCTTGGAGGTCCAAAACAGTAAAGCACAGACAGTATGGGGTAGTTTGTTGCTGGTTCGGAAGGGAATTATTCATGTATCAAAACTAGCATAGTTAATACCATGTTTTGTAGCTTTTTAGTTGCTTTGTATAAAATTCAGCACACCAAGTACGGTGTTTGGTTTCTCACATAGCTAAAATATGTATAAGTTATGAGTTAATTTATGTATTATAGAGAGCATGATAAAGTCATAAAAAAACAGCAATCAAACGACTCCTAAGGATTCCACTGGTTAGAATGAGAAACTACAAGAAACGAAAGTAAAAGATCACGATAAAGTCATTAAAAAGCATAGAACTAACTGGGCAGTGCTCTCCATTTTGAATCTCCACTCCAAGGACTTCAGTAGCAAGGTTCCAAAGCGCGCGACTACGTCCTTCTCGACTTATCAACCCAATGTCAGCACCATATTGCAGCCAAAATACAGGCTAGTAACTGAAAGTTGCAAGTAATCAAGAACTTCTTTCTGGTGGGGGAGGGGTGAAAATTACCTTAGAAAATGTTGATATTCAGAAGTGTCACGAATATCCTGCTTTTGATGGCCTAATAACAAGGCCTGTACGGGAAACATTTCCCATTTAGTTATAGAAAGTACTGTTGGAAATTTACTAAATGTGGAAATAAGTATATCCCATTAATTTATGACTCGAACTATTGGGCCCGCACGTCGGAAACGTCGTTTCCACACACGTGCACACGTAGTGCCAAGTATTGCAAATTTCATTAGTGAAAGAGATATTGGTACGTATGTAATACGTTTGAGACATAGAATTATGGACGGTTATTGGCCAAATGACAAAGTATTCCACGTTGGTAAAAGAAGGAAGAAGTGTAAGATGAAACGAGTCGAAAATCGCCGCGGAGCCATGAAGGGCCGCGGCGCCACAACCGTCGGAGCCGCGGCGCCTCCCGGGCAGCGCCGCGGCGCTTCGGAGGCAGAATGCTGCAACGGGAAGTTGGAAAAATCTGACGTTTGGGCTGGTTTTGGAGCATTGATTCTCCATTACTTGCCACATGAATTCAGCCATTATTTGGATGAATGTAACCCCTCAATCAAGTGCAATTACATGGCTATTGAAGGCCATTAGTCGACTAGTTGAGGGGTCTTCTCCTTACACTATAAATTGAGGTCTTTGGCTCAATTGAAACACTACACAACACTAAACACTTAGAAAATTCTCCAGATTTTCTGATTTCATATTCTTCCTCTCTAGCAAAGTCACTATACTCAAAGTTCTTCAAGAGTAACACTTGAGTTTTCTTTGCTCACTTGTTAAAGTTGATGTTGTATCTTGGGAGACTATTGCTCAATACCGTAAAAGGAGATATACGGGCCAATCTTGTCTTAAAGAAAGAGTGTCATCATTCGACTCAGCGAATCACACAAGCAATCGATTAAGTTCTTGATTTCCAGTTTATTGTAATAGTTAGTTTATCCTTTCTATTATTGTAATAGTTACTTCCCGTTCCCTACAATAATTGTATCCCAACAATTTTAAGACAAGATTTATTGTAAGTAAGTTAGAAAGATGACTGACATAAATCAAACTGCTTTTGATTCTGCTGCTGCTGCTCAAGGCAATCTCTCTGCCTTCCCCACTGCTCAATGTACTCCTAATGCCTTTCTAGTTGCTCAAGGCTCATCTAACGCCTTTACTGTCGCTCAAGGGAATGTTGCCCTTCCTCCGCTCGCTGGATTTCACCATGAACGCCCTGAAACGTTCATGGGGTCAAACTTCAAGAGATGACAACAAAAGATGTTGTTTTATCTGACTGTTATGGGAATGGCACATTTCCTAACAGAAGATCCTCCACAAGCTGGAGATGAAATGGACCCTTCGCCTTCTGAAACGGGTGAAGGGGGCCTAGGTATCCATGTCATTAATGGCATGAAGATGGTTCTTGATGCATGGAGTCTTAATGATTTCATGTGTAAGAATTACATATTGAATTGCTTGTCAGACCCTCTCTACATGGTGTATTGCACAGTTGGCACTGCCAAAGAGTTGTGGGAGAAACTGCAAAAGAAGTACAACGCACAAGATGCAGGTACTAAGAAATTCATCGTTGGAAAATTTCTGAAATTTCAAATGGTGGATAGTAAGACAGTGATGTCCCAAGTCCAGGAATTCCAAATGATTCTACATCACCTGGATTTGGAAGGTATGAAGCCAAACAAGCAGTTTTTGGTTGCATCACTGATTGAAAAGTTACCTCCTTCGTGGAATGAGTTTATGAGCTACTTAAAGCTCAAGACAAAGGAGATGACCTTTGAAGAACTTATTATCAAACTCCAAATTCAGGAAGATAATAAGAAGGCATTGCCTAGGGGTAAACAACCCGCTAAGGCAAAGGCAAATCTGGCTGAGGCCAAAGGGAACCTAAGCAAGAAACACAAGTTCCAGAAAGATGGCAAGACCCCAGCAGCGGAGAAGTTCAAAGAAAACTGTCACCATTTGTGGGAAACCTGGTCATATGATCAAGGACTGCCGCAAGCTCAAGACTGAGCAACAAGAGAAGGCCAAGGCTAAGGGTAAGGCTCAATTTAACGTCATCAAAGACCAGTTTCTGGACGACATGATTGATGAGTTTTCAGCGGTGGTGCTAGAAACAAACCTGGTTGAGAATCCTATGCAATGGTGGATGGACACAGGTGCTACAAGACACATCTGTTCCAATAGAGATGCCTTCTCCACTTATACACCGGTTACAAACAAGAAGTTGTTCATGGGCAACAACGCTTCCTCTGACGTGTTGGGGTAGGAAAGGTAGTCCTGAAGATGACTTCTGGAAAAGAGCTCACTCTGAAGGAAGTGATGCATGTTCCTAAGATTAGAAGAAATTTAATTTCAGGTCCTTTATTGGTTAATGCTGGTTTTAGGCTAGTGTTTGAGTCCAATAAATTTGTAATCACTAAGAATGGAACATTTGTGGGAAGATGATCCGTCTGTGAAGGCCTCTTCAAAGTGAACACCATGTTTGTATTACGTAAAAACAATAATATTGAAGCCTCTTCATCTTACTTGATACAAAGGTAAAATCTTTAACTCTTGAGAATGTAGATTTAAAAGGCACAATAACCCGACTAGAGGTTGCACTTACCAAAAAGGATACTGAACTTGGTAAGATTCATGCAAAACTGGATTTAGCCGAAGCAACCTTCCACAAGCTCAACAGAGGGACTTTGAAATTGGATGAGATACTCAACTTTAGTAAACTTTCACATGCAGGTATTGGGTACAAAAACTCTCTTAAAACTATATGCTCTAATCTTTTTGACACAAATGAGAAAATGCGCTTTGTAAAAGAAAATGGGATGAATTGTAGGTTCTCGTATATGTCAAAGAATATGAAGTTTGTATGTCATCATTGTAACTCCCCTGGACACTTAAAATCGTAATATTTCAAACTTCAAAATTCTGTGAGTAAAATGTTGCCTAAATTGTCGTCCAACATTTCGGATAACAATCGGAGTAATATTTCTAAGCCAAAAGGTATAAAATGTTTCAAGAGAGTTTGGGTTCCTAAAATAAATTTAACTTGTAATGTTGCCATAACTGCATTAAGAACTAACATTTCAGGTTCTTGGTACTTTGATAGTGGATGTTCTCGCCACATGACAGGTACAAAAGGATTTCTAAGGAACTATGGGTCATTCAATGGAGGAAATGTGACTTATGGAGGTGGAAGCAAAAGCAAAATAATTGGAAAGGGGATCATGGATGTTCCTGAATTTCCAGCCTTAAGGAATGTCTTACACGTTGAGGTTTTAATGGCTAATTTAATTAGTATTAGTCAACTGTGTGATGACGATCTTGAGGTAAAATTTATTAAGAATGCTTGTAAAGTTACGAATGAAGCTAATGAATATGTCATGACATGTACTAGATCAGGTGATAATTGCTATCTTGTTGTAAGACAAGAAACATGCAATAATGTGTAAGACAAGAAACATGCAATAATGCTAAGATAGACGCCACAACACTATGACATCAAAAGTTGGGACATGTCAACTACCGCAATTTAGAAAATATGGTCTCATATGAAGCGGTTAGAGGCTTACCCAATCTTAGCCATAAAGGTAAAACTATCTGTGAGGATTGTCTGAAATGTAAGTAAACTTGTGTCTCTCATAATATTATCCAACACGACGGACAACATTCAGGTACGTCTCACTGTTTTCAATTACTGCATATGGATTTAATAGCCCAATTGAAGTAGACAGTCCAGGAGGCATGAGATATTCCTATGTGATAGTAGATGCTTTTTCTAGATATTCATGGATATATTTTTTGAAAGAAAAATCACAAACTTTTGATAGGTTTAAAGCTTTGCACTCTAGAATTAGGAACTTGTTCTACTCTCCTATTTTTCGGATTAGATCCGACCATAAAAAAGAATTTGAAAATAGCTTATTACACAAATTTTTGTGAGAAAAAAAGAATTTTTCATGAGTTTTCCACTCCCAAAACTCCTCAACAAAATGGGGCAGCAGAAATAAAGAACATTGCAAGAAATGGCTAGAGTTATGCTTAGTTCTAAAAAATTGTCAAAATATTTTCGGGCTGAAGCCTTAAATATTGTCTGTCACATCTATAATAGAGTCTACTTAAGGCCAGGAACAAAGATGACACCCTATGAGATTATAAATGTAAAGAAACCTAACTTGCGTTACTTTCATATTTTTGGTGTATTTGTTACATTTTAAATGATAGAGATCATTTGTTAAAGTTTGACTCTAAGAGTGACAAATGAATTTTTATTGGCTATTCTCATAATAGTCATGTTTATCGAGTATACAATCTAAGGACCAGAACTGTACAAGAGTCTGTAAATATTATTTTTGATGATTTTTCTGATCTTACAGGAAATACAACTGAAAATAATACTGTAGTTTTAGTGGAGAATGTGCAGACTGCTGAAGAATCAGATGTTGCCCCAAATGTTGCCACATCTGAAGCAATATATGAACCTGAAATAGAGACCACAGAGGCCATGGATGAGGAATCTAATGCAGAATTGCTAGATCAAGTTCGAAGGGACCCCTTATCAAGGATTAGGAAGAATCATCCTACATGTCATGTGATAGGATGGGTTTTTGATGGAATTAAAATAAGAGGGAAAGAACCACTCAACTACAGAGAAATGGTAAGGTATGTGTGTATGTCAACCATATACCAAAATGTTAGTCTTTCTTGTTTTATATCTACATTAGAACCAAAATATGTTTTAGAAGCACTCAAAAATAATTTTTCTTCGTTGATCTCTGGTTGACCGCACCTTCTACACTCCGCTCGTATCCCATCTCTGAATAAAACTGCAATCTCCAAGTTATCTCCCGCTAATAAGTGTATGTTCTCTCCTAATTGAAATTTTCAGGCAGAAAAAGTGCTTTCAGACGTTGTTGATGACGCTTGAATGTTCAACACATCTCGGGTCATCTTTGCTAGTATCAAAAATGTCTTCTCATTTTTCCTCCAGTATTTAAGCAAGTCTTCACGTCCTTCTTCATTGAGAACTGCTTGGTACGGTACAACACCCTGCAAAATAAAAATATCAAATTCGCTAACTTGATTAGCAGTGGAACCACTAAACATTCTATTTATAAGGCTTTCACTATTAGCCGCATAAATAACATATCTTTTATAAGGTTGTATTTAAGAAGAAGATGGTATAGAAGCTGGTAGCACTTTCTTGTTGATAAAGCATATATACTTTTTTGCATTCATCGTGTATGCTAGACAAAACTTCATCTTTAGTTGATTCCTTAGGCGGTTGCATTTCTTTAGACAAAGACTCTGTTTTTTCCTCTTTTCGGATGATAAATCTTTCTCAGAACATGGAGTGTGAATCAAACTCATGTTTGAATTGTTCATTTGGATTTTTTTGGAGTTGGATGTGGAAGTACTGCTACACAATCATAAATTATTTCAATAAGTGATTTACAACCGTCTATTTTAATAGTCGGATTTAATACAACACTAATAATATAAATAGTGAAAATAGGAAAAAAATATTTTTTTAATTTGATAAACATTTTTAATAGGTGTCTTATAAGATGTGTTTTTCATATATTCACTAAGTAACAAAAATATTAGAGCTATATAAAATAGCATAGTTGAAATAGTAGGATAATATATAGTAGAAAATTCTTTAGTTGCTTGAAATTTTTTTTCTAAAAATTCAATAAGTTCTGAAATTTTTTTCCAATCATTATCTACAAGCATATTATCAGTTGGATTTCGATTATTGGCGTTAAAAAATAAAATTATAGGCCTTCTATAATCATAAGCAACAAGTAGTTGTTCATATAGAGAATTCCACCCAGTCGCTACTTCTTCAGAATTTTTTCTATAAGGTAGTCCACAATCGTGACAAGTTTTTTTTATATTTTTTTTTCTTTGTATTCTATTACTTCTAAAAATATAGTTTATAGCAAATTGTATTTTATTAAGAATTTCTTTAAAAAGTGATAGACCATCCTTTAGAACTAAGTTATAAATATGACACGCACATTTTATATGAAAATGATTAGAAAAAGATGGAGTTAATATATCTTTTAAAAGTCTCATAGCATAATTATTAGAAGAAGCATTATCTAACGTAACATTCATTATTTTGTCAGTTATACCATAATAATCGAAAACTTCATGAATATTTTGTGCAATAAAATTTTCAGTGTGACTATCATCAATATATCTATATGTTAAAATATGTTTTTGAATAGACCAATTATGATCTATTAAATAATCATTGTCGTTAGTACTACGACCTATATCAGAAGTGATAGATACTTTGCCAGGAAAATGATATAATGCATAACGTAAATATTATTGATATTCATGTGCAAATTTAAAAACGTTTCTCCTAACATGGATCTAGGAAAACCATTAAAAGCAGGATTATACATTTCTCTAATGTAGTAAATAAAACCAGGAGAGGAAGGAAATGCAAAAGGCAAACCCTCCACCGCAACTAATTTTGTTGTTGCTTCCCTATCTCTGTGTTTATCGTATTTAGGACCTACAATTTCCCCATCGCCAGGTTAATTTGACCTTGTACTTGGTCCGAGACACTATGTGAACTTTGTCCCGACTGAGAGCGCATTGACGCACCCGACTTTGTAGCCTCGTATTCATCCCACCTAGCTTTGTGAAAGCCTTGTACATGTCTCAATAAACCTCCCGTCCCACCTTGACCTTTTCTGATTTTAAATTTATAAACATTTTTACAAATTTTACATCTAACTATTTGATTCTCTTGGTCCCTATCAAAAAAATCTCATGCAACTGATTTTAATTTTTGTTGTGTGGGGCATCGACTCATACTAGGGGAATAGGAGGCGTTCCAGTTTCAGTTTTAGGCTGAGACTCAGTCTGAGGCTGAGGTTGTTGAGGTGCACTAGTGGGTGTTTCATCTAGATTATCGTCTAAATTAAAGTCTGGTTCAGTTGCAGAATATATCTCATCATCTAATGATATATTATTAAAAAAAGCAGTTTCATCTATATGAGTGTAATCAATCAAATCATCCTGACTAAAAATATGATGACAGAAGAAGTACCCCTGCCGTTGTTACCCCTACTAGAAGAAGCACCCTTACCTATAATCGTACGTCTAAATCCTTCCATTTTAATTATTCAAATAAATAATTAAAGATAATGAAATTAAGTGCGATAATTAAAATAAAGTAACAATAATAATTTAAAGAAGGAACGAAGGTACCAAATGCCGACGTAACGTCGATAGAGATGACAGTGGATCTTGGACCCGATCCGGATCTGGTGGATCCAGATCCGTTTTATAGGATATGGATCTTCAAAATTTGGACCCGGCGGATCTGGATCGAACCTGGATCCATTTCTACCAGATCGGATCTGGATCTGGATCTTGTATTTGAGATCTGTATCCGGTCCAGATCTGACCCGTGGATTCATTTTTTATTAAATATATTCATAACCTAAAATGTAATTTTATAAGTATTTTCTTAAAATTGCTAAGCACATCCTTGCAAGTTTAATTTATCCTCGCTTTAACTCAAAAAATAAAAAAATAAAGAGGTAACTTCGATAATAAAATCAAGGTTATATTAATGAATGATTAACATCTCCATAGACAAGTAGTTAAAATTATATTCACTCCATTTGTGAAGATACCAAGCACATGCAAGTTCTGCATTGTGGAAATACTAGTCAGCATTTTTCACAACTATTGTCATTGTCCAACATTTTCAATTAATAGCTCACAATCAAAATGAGACAACGAACAAAATATCTCATATGAACATTTCAAAATTGAAACACAATAAACTGTGAGCTAAGTAAAAATCATTTGTTAGTTAAAAAAAAAATTCTTAGCAAGGCAAATTTTATTACATGTGGATCCAGATCCGATCCGTGGACCCGGTGGATCCGATGGATCCGGATTTGGATCTGATTTTTATGGACCCGATGGATCTGGATTCGGATATGGATCTAGGTATGAAAAATGGATCTGGATATGGATCTAGTAGAATCCGGTCCAGATCCGATCCGTTGCCATCCCTAAACGCCGACGTGTAATCAGGTTGAAAATTGAAATTTTGCTAGATGGATGATCCTCAAGCTAGTTGCCAACTTCAGTCCCAATTTTTGAACTTTAATACAATTATACAAATGAACAAATAAAATAGAATATTTAGTAGGCAATGTAAACTTATAAAGAGATAGATTGAGAGATTAGAGAGATTGTAGGAAGATTAAAGTCTAAATATACTAACTTAGGGGTTAAAAATAAATATTAAGGGGTAGGGGAAATACTGGTCATTGGGACCGTTGCACAACGGCCAAAATATAAATTTGGTCATTGTTGCAACAGCTAGTTTTGCAAAGGGGAGGGGGATCGGGACCAGGTCGGGGTGGGTCTGGGGCGGGTCGAAGCGGGACGAGCCCAAGTCCCGTCCTGATTTCGAGTCCCGACATCGTTAAATTTTGTTAAGGGAATCGGGGCAGGGTTGGGATCGGGCCGACCCGACCCACTGGACAACCTTAGTTTTACCCAACTAATCATTTTAATTTTAGTTAATCAAAATATAAGATAAAAACATATATCACTTAATTATGGATAATATCATCGTGGTTACAAATATTTTGATTTATCCTCTAATAAAATCATCATTAGTCGTCATGTCATTTTTTGTGAGACCCATTTTCCGTTTGCTAAGTTGCATAATTCTGCATCCAAGTCGTATAAATTTTTGGATGATAGGCTATCAACGGATGTGGTCCACCATTTGGTCCAGCACACTCTTCGAGATTCAGACCAACAGACACGGTCTAGCCACATTCCTGCTGGCCCAATTGGTCACGGTCCAGTCCCTCTGCCAGCAGGCCCACTGCATGCTGGCCCAAACATCCTATCCCCTCTCGGTCCAGTCCCTCGGCCAGCAGGCCTACTGTCTGCTGGCCTAACCTGTGACTTCCCTCTCGGTCCAGTCAGTTTGCCAGCAGGACCACTGCCTGCTGGCCCAACAAATTCCAGCAACCCGTCAGCCCAGTTCCTCCCAACTCGAACTAGTCCCGATATAACTACACCGACCCAGGTCAATCCCATTTCTATTCCAAGCCAGGGGCTCGTTACTCGTAGCCAACGGGGTATTTTTAGACCAAAACGACAATTTAATCTCAACTCGAATGTCACTAAATCACCCCTACCACGTAACCCCGTATCTGCCTTTCATGATTCAAATTGTAAAATGGCTATGGATGATGAATATAATGCTCTTACTGAAAACAAGACGTGGGAGTTGGTGCCCTGTTCGTCTAGTGTCAATGTGATTCGTTTTATGCAGATTTTTACTCATAAGAAAAAATTTGATGGTTGTTTTGAGAGATATAAGACCCGTCTTGTAAGTGATGGCAAAACTCAATAGGTTGGCGTGAATTGTGGAAAGACTTTTAGTCCGGTGGTCAATCCGACAACTATTCGCACTGTTCTCAGTCTGACTCTATAAAAAACATAGCCCATTCATCAGCTGGATTTGAAAAATACGTTCTTACACGGCGATATCAAGGAAATTGTATACATGCATCAACCATTGAATTTTAGGTACCTCGATCATCCTAAACATATGTGCTTGCTGAATAAGTCATTGTATGGGCTAAAACAGGCCATTCGGGCATGATATAAAAGATTTGCATATTATGTGTCTACTATTGGGTTCTCTCACAGCAGGTTTATCTACTGTCATGGTACTTCTATGTCATACATTCTATTATATGTAGATGATATTATATTGATTGTTTCTTCTGACAAACTGCGCAAGTCTATCATATCTCTTCTCAACTCCGAATTTACTATGAAGGACTTGGGGCCGTTGAGTTATTTTTTGAGTATTGATGTCACTCGTCATGTAAGTGGTCTATTTCTCTCTCATATGAAATATGCAGCAGAGATTATTGAATGGGCTATCATGTCCTCTTATAAGTCATCTCTTACTCCGGTTGACACTAAACCGAAGTTGAGTGCTACATCTAGCACACCCTACGAGGATCTCTCCCACTATCGTAGTCTTGCAAGGGCTTTTCAATATCTTACATTTACGAGGCCCGATATAACTTATGCAGTATAGTATGTGTGTTTATTCATGCATGATCTGAGGGAAGAACACATGCACGCTCTCAAATACATTGTGTGTTACCTTCAAGGCACTCTTGATTACGGTTTGCACATATATCCATCATCAGTATCTACTCTCATGTCTTATACATATGTTGATTGGGATGGATGTCCGTATACCAGGTGTTCGACGTCTGGTTATTGTATATTTCTTGGTGATAACTTGGTCTGCTAAACGTCAGGCTACTTTGTCGCGATCCAACGCGGAGGCCGAATATCGAGGGGTATCCAATGTGGTGCCTAAGTCTTGTTGGTTGCGTAACCTTCTCTTAGAGCTTCATTTTCCAATTCGGAAAGCTACCTTGGTCTACTGCGATAATATTAGTGCGATATATCTCTCGGGGGAATCCTGTCCAACATCAGCGCACTAAACATATCGAGATGGATATTCACTTTGTTCGCGAAATGGTAGCTCGTGGACAAGTATGTGTCTTCCATATCCCTCACGGTATCAAATTGCCGACATATTTACTAAGGGTTTTCCCTTATTTTTGTTTGAAGATTTTAGGGACAGTCTCAGCGTACGACAACAGTCCGCTATGACTGCGGGAGTGTGATAGAATATACACTGTATATTCCTGTGATATTATTAGTGATATTGTACATCTGTAATTATGGTAGTAATTTTATGTATTAGAAAAATGTATATTTGATTTCCGTAATTATAAGCTAGATTTACTATATATAAATCAATTACATTAATGAAAAGAATGAAAGATTATTCTTTTTTAATAATAATGTACCGTCTTTTTAGAAACTCATGATGCTAAAGCGTAATCTTATTCTTAATCAATTGTTCGTCAGACTCATTTCATAGTTTTTTTGTGATAATGTTAATTCCATACGTCATCTTATATTTAGTACTAATAACTTGGCTTTGTGGTCTAGCATTTATCTAAGGATGTTCCTTCAAATTATCGCCTGAGACGTAATTGGTGTTGTCCACCTCTGTACTATCTTTTTTTCGGTTGATATTTTCACTCGGCACCATCAAATCACTAGGACTGACTTTTCATCCCTGCTCGACAAGTGAATCATGCGGTCGAACTCATTTCCTTATTATAAATTTTCTTCTATTCTGTTTTAACTTTGACAGTAAAATGTTGATTTTGGGTCAAATAAAGATAGGGACTTAAAAAGTGATGACTGAAAATGTTAGATTAATTTGCCTTTAGAAAAGTTTCGTGAGAAAATCTAAGGAAGTGGATATAAGCACACTAACAGACTAGCAAGAAGATATGGGAGAGGCTTTGTTAGAAAAACTACTACACATATATCATCATGACTTGCTAGTTGCATGTAGTTAATTTTGTGCCCATTCTTTTGAAGTTATGAAGCTAATAATTGTTAATTAAGATGGATGGGAAAGATTTGGTTTGTCGTCAATTGTCTAAAAAAGATTTTGTACAAACTTTGTTAACTTATTATCTCAATTTGACTAGTATATATATGAGTTTGAGACTAGCTAGGATTGTAGGGGTTTAAATTAAAGCTTTACTCGTACTCTAAAAGTAATATTTTACTCTACATTATTTTTAAGCTAGCAGTTTCTGACAGAAAAAAAATTAACTTGGCTAAAAAGCAGAGTTATAAAGAAGTCGAAGTAAAAATAATTACCTACTTGCAATCAAGTTTAATTATCCTTGAGGAAGATATACAATGTCATTCCTGAGAGCTATTATATATAGAGGATTGCAAATATTTATAAGAAGCAACAATTAAGCATATTTAGTGGGTGACAAATCAATATGCCGAATTTTTGGCAAACGCACTAAAGGCACAAATATGAAAAAGTATTCACCTAAGAAGAGGCAATCAAGAATATGAAAATTTTTTCCCGAGCATATTTAAATCACGTCACTTATGAAAGATTCTATTTTTTTCTAGTCTTTTTCAATGTACCAAAACATACATATAAGAAAGATTTTCTTTACCTTTAAAAAAAGAACTAAAAGGATATAAGGGACTCCTAGGTTAAAAAGCATCTAATTCCTAATTCCATCATTTTCATAATACATATCTGAATGAGAATAATCCCCGAATTATTTTCATTAATGTAAAGGGATTATATACATGATATACAATAATAAACATAGCCTATAATTACAGAAATCAAATATACATTTTCCTAATACAAGAATACTACCATAATTACACATGTACAAGATCTCTAATAATATCATGGAATATACGTAGTATATTAGGAATATACTACGCATATTCTATCACACCCCGCAGTCATAACGGACGGTTGTCGTACGCTGAGATTGTCCCTAAATCTTCAAACATAATTAATGGAAGGCCCTTAGTAAATATGTCAGTAATTTGGTACCGTGAAGGGACATACAAGCCATGTACTTGTCCACGAGCTACCTTTTCGCGAACAAAATGAATATACATTTCGATATGTTTAGTGCGCTGATGTTAGACAGGATTCCCAAAGAGATATATCGCACTAACATTATCGCAGTAGACCAATGTAGCTTTCTAAATATGAAAGTGAAGTTCTAAGAGGAGGTTACGCAACCAACATGACTCAGACGCCACATTAGCTACCCCTCGATACTCGGCCTCCGCACTGAAACGCGATAAAGTAGCCTAGTGTTTAGCCGACCAAGAGACCAAGTTATCATAAAGAAACATACAATAATCAGATGTCAAGCGTATGGTATCTGGACATCCCCCCAATCAACATCTGTATAAGACATGAGAGAAGATACAAAAGATGGATATATGTGTAAACCGTAATCAAGAGTGCCCTGAATGTAACACACAATGTGTTTGAGAGCGTGTATGTGTTCTTCCCTCGTATCATGCATAAATAAACACATTTGCTGCACTGCATAAGTAATATCGAGCCTCGTAAACGTAAGATACTGAAGAGATCTTGCAAGACTGCAATAGTGGGAGAGATCCTCATAGGGTGTGCTAGAATTAACACTCATCTTCGGCTTGGTGTCAACCGGGGTGGGAGATGACATGTCAACCCGTTCAATAATCTCAGGTGCATACTTCTTCTGGGATAAAAATAGACCACTTGCACGACGAGTTACAACTATATCCAAAAAATAACTCAAAGACCCAAGTCTTTCATAGCAAATTCAGAGCTGAGAAGAGATATGATAGACTTGCGCAGTTTATCAGATGAGGCAATCAATATAATATCATCCACATATAACAGAATGTAAGCCAGAGAAGTACCGCGGCGGTAGATAAACAAAGAATGATCAGACATGCTGTGAGAAAACCTAATAGTAGACACATAATATGCAAACCTTTTATACCAGACCTGAGTGGCCTGTTTTTGCCAATACAAAGACTTATTCAGCAAGCACACATGGTTAGGATGATTGAGTCCATAAAATCCAAGGGATGATGCATGTATATAGTTTTCTTGAGATCACCGTGTAAGAACATATTTTTTTACGTCCAACTGATGAATGGGCCATGCTTTTGAGAGAGCTAGACTGAGAATAGTGCAAATAGTTGTCGGTTTGACTATCGAACTAAAAGTATCTCCACAATTCACGCCAACCTATTGAGTTTTGCCATCACATACAAGACGGACCTTATGCCTCTCAAAACAACCATCAGATTTTTCATTATGAGTAAAAAACTACATAGAACGAATCACATTGACACCAGACGGACGGGACACCAACTCCCACGTCTTATTTTCAATAAGAGCATTATATTAATCATTCATGACCATTTTTCAATTCGGGTCACGAAGGGCAGACACGGGATTACGTGGTAGGGGTGATTTAGTGACATTAGAGTTGAGATTAAAATATCATTTTGGTTTAAAGATACCTCGTTGGTTACGAGTAACAGGCCCTTGACTAGAAATAGAAGTGGGCCGGACTAGGGTCGGTATATTGACGTCGGAACTGACTTAATCGGGAGGGGGTCAAGGGTTGGGCCAACATGCAGTGGGCCAGCTGGCCGAAGAGGCTGGGTGACGGAAACTGGGACAGCAGGCAGTGGGCCTGCTGGCAGAGACTCACGGGAAGGAGAGACTGGGCTAGCAGACAGTGGGCCTGTTGGCGGAACTGGATGACGGGGGAGATTTTGGGCCAGCATGCAATGGGCTTGCTAGCTGATTTGGGTGACGAAAATTTTCTAGGACAGCAGGCAGTGGGCCTGCTGGTGTCTGTTGGACATAGAATTATACAATTTAGCAAACAAAAATTGGGTTTCATAAAAAATGACATGACGACTAATTATGATCTTATTAGAAGATAAACAATAACATTTGTAACCACGATGATTAGACGGATAACCCAAAATCACACAAGCGGTAGAACATGTTTGAAGTTTGTTAATTGTAGTAAATGGGAAAAGAGGATAACATAAACATCCAAATACCCTAAGATGAGAATATGAAGGATCTTTATGATAAATAATTTTTAGGGGAGATTGATATGTTAATCATTTGCTAGGGAGTATGTAAGAAGGTAAGTAGCCATTTGTAATGCATGATGCCAAAATGAAGGTGGTAATGAAGCATGTGGTAGTAATGTCCGAACAATATTATTAATGGTGTGAGTTTTTCTTTCGGCTTTCTCATTTTTGTGAGGACGTATGAGGACAAGAAAATCGAAAAGATATGGCATTAACCTTACAAAATTCTCTAAACTGCCCATTATCAAATTCCCTTCCATTATCACATTTAATGTTTTTAATTTATCATTCAAATTGGGTACGGATGAATGCTCTAAATGCTCTAAATGATATGAATGTGGAATAAATTTGACACTTTTTAGATAACGGAAAGGTCCACAAAAAATTAGAATAATCATCCAAAATAACACATAATAACGGTGGTCCAAAGAGCTCAAAACGGGAGATGTCCACAAATCACTATGAATAATATGAAATGACAATAAAGTATTAGAACTGAAGGCAACAAACGGTAATTTAACATGTTTTTCAAGCGGACAAGAAGAACAAACATTAGTACTACGCGTACTATTACACTCAATAAAATTATTATTTTTAAGAGAGTAAAGAACAGGCGCTCTTGGGTGTTCAACCACTGGAGCCGCGGCGCTTCGGAGGCAGAATGCTGCGACGGGAAGATGGAAAGTTCTGACTTTTGGGCTGGTTTTGGAGCATTGAATCTCCATTATTTGGCACATGAATTCAACCATTATTTGGCTGAATGTAACCCCTCAATAAGTGTCATTACATGGCTATTGAAGGCCATTAGTTGGCTAGTTGAGGGGTCGTCTCATTACACTATAAATTGAGGCCTTTAGGTCAATTGTTGACTACTAAGAAAACACTTACAGAAATTTTCTGAAATCCTTTTCTTCCTCTCTAGCAAGTTTACTATACTCAAAGTTCTTCAAGAGTAACACTTGAGTTTCCTTTGCTCATTTATTAAGTTGTTGTTGTATCTTGGGAGACTATTGCCCGACAACGTAAAAGGATATATACAGGGCAATCTTGTCTTAAAGACATAGTGTCATCACTCGACTCAGTAAATCACAAGGAGTTTGTAACGTTCTTGATTCCAGTTTGTTGTAATCTTTAGTTTAGTCTTTCTAGAAATTTGTAATATTTATTTCTTGTTTCTTGCAATTGTTGTATCCCACAATTTTAAGACAAGATTATTGTAAGTGCTTAGAAAGATGACTGAAAGAGAACAACTCGCTTCTGATTCTGCTGCTGCTACTACTCAAGGAAACCCCTCTGCCTTCCCCATTGCTGTTCAAGGCACACCTAATTCATTCACTACTGCTCAAGGCTCATCCAACGCCTTTCCTGATGCTCAAGGGAATGTTATAGTTCCTCTACCCTCCCGGTTCCATCATGAACGCCCAGAAAAGTACATGGGCTCCAACTTCAAGAGATGGCAGCAGAAGATGTTGTTTTATCTGACTGTTATGGGAATGACTCATTTCCTAACAGAAGATCCTCCACAAGCTGGAGATAAAGTGGACCCTCGGCCTAATGAAATGGTTGAAGGGGGTCAAGGTATCCATGTAATTAATGACATGAATATGGTTCTTGATGCATGAAGTCATAGTGACTTCATGTGTAAGAACTATATTTTGAATTGTCCGTCATACCCACTCTACACGGTGTATTGCACCGTAGGCACCGCCAAAGAGTTATGGGAAAAATTGTAGAATAAGTACAACGCACAAGATGCTGGTACGAATAAATTCATCGTTGGGAAATTCCTGAAATTTCAAATGGTGGATAACAAAATTGTGATGTCCCAAGTCCAGGAATTCCAAATGATTCTACATCAACTGGATTTGGAAGGTATGAAACCAAATGAGCAGTTTTTGGTTGCATCACTAATCGAGAAGTTACCTCCCTCGTGGAATGAGTTACTTAAAACTCAAGACAAAGGAAATGACCTTTGAGGAACTTATTATCAAACTCCAGATTCAGGAAGATAATAAGAAGGCCTTGCCTAGGGGAAAACAACCCGCTGAGGCAAAGGCAAATCTGGCTGAGTCCAAAAGGAACCCAAGCAAGAAGCGCAAGTTCCAGAAAGAGGGCAAGACCCAGGCGGCGGAGAAGTTCAAGGGGAACTGTCACCACTGTGGGAAACCTGATCACATGATGAAGGATTACCGCAAGCTCAAGACTGAGAAACAAGAGAAGGCCAAGGCCAAAGGCAAGGCACATGCTAACTTTGTCAAAGACAGACTTCTTAATGACATGATTGGGGAGTTCTTGACGGTGGTGCTTGAAGCAAACCTTATTGAGAATCTCATGCAATGATGGATGGACACGGGTGCTACCAGACATCTCTGTTCCAATAGAGATGCCTTCTCCATATATACACCAGTTACGAACAAGAAGCTGTTCATGGGTAACAACGCTTCCTCTAACGTGCTGGGGGTAGGAAAGGTAGTCATGAAGATGACTTCTGGAAAAGAGCTCACTCTGAAGGAAGTGATGCATGTCCCTGGGATTATGAGGAATTTAAATTCATGCAATTTATTGGTTAATGCTAGTATTTGAGTCTAATAAGTTTGTAATCACCAAGAATGGAACTTTTGTGGGAAGAGGCTTCGTCTGTAAAAGCCTCTTCAAAGTTAACGACATGTCTGTAATACGTGCAAGCAATAATATTGAAGCTTCTTCTTACTTGCTTGAGTCCTCTAATTTATGGCATCATAGATTAGGATATGTTAACTATAAGTCCATCAAAAGGTTGGTTAAGTTGGAGTTGTTGCCGTCTATCGACGTAAACCCTTAACATAAGTGTGAGGTGTGTATAGAGGCAAAACTCACAAAGATTCCTTTTCGATCTGTCGAAAGGAATATCGCTCCTATAGAACTTATTCACACAGATGTATGTGATTTGAAGTTTGCACCAACTAGGGGGGAACAAGTACTTTGTGACATTCATTGATGATAGCACAACGTATTGTTACCTTTACTTGTTGAAAAGTAAGGATGAAGCCTTTGAAGCGTTCCGACGTTATAAAGCAGAAGTTGAAAACCAACTATGCATGCAGATTAAATCCATTCGTAGCGATAGAGGGGGAGAATATGTAGCGCAGTTTGAGAAATATTATGCCGAATCGGGCATTGTTCTTCAAACGACGGCTCCATACTCACCTCAGTCTAACGGTGTTGCGAAACGCAAGAACCGCATATTGAAGGAAATGATGAATGCCTTGCTCATCAACTTCGGTCTTCCCTAAAATATGTGGGGAGAAGCCGTCCTTACCACTAATACGATTCTTAACAGAGTCCCACATAAGGGTAAGGATAAAACTCCATATGAATCATGGAAGGGAGAGAAACTCACCTATAAATATTTAAAGGTGGGGGTTGTTTGGCAAATGTCGAAGTGCCCAAGCTAAAGCAGGTCAAGATTGGGCCTAAGACTGTAGATTGTATTTTCATCGGATATGCAAATAACAGTAGTGCTTATCGCTTCTTAGTGCATAAGTCAGATATTCCAGATATCCACTGGGTTACAATCATGGAATCAAGGAATGCTCAATTCTTTGAGCATACTTTTCCTAGAAAGGAAAAAGACATAACCTCTCGCAAATGAAGTTATGAACAAAACTCTTAGAAATCGGGAGTCATTGATTGCCCGGATCTAGATGGTTCAGATCTAGTAGACTTCGAAGCGGTTGAATATCCGAAATCTAGTATTCCAAATTTTCAGAACTCGGAGACTCCAGAGATGGAACCAAGGCGAAGTAAAAGGGTTAGGAAGGATAAATCCTTCGGTCATGACTTTGTAGCTTATATGGTTGATCACGAACCAAGGACAATTGCTGAAGCATTGTCAACTCCAGAGGCACCGCTCTGGAAAGAAGCTATTGAGAGTGAAATAAACTACGTCCTGCATAACCATAGTTGGGAGTTGGTTGATCTTCTTCTGGGAAATAAACTGTTGGGTAGTAAATGGATACTCAAATGGAAGTATAAAGCAGATGGGTCTATAGATAAGTACAAGGCCAGGTTGGTAGTCCAGGGTTATCGGCAGAAGGAAGGCCATGACTATTTTGACACGTACTCTCCGGTGTCTAGGATGACGTCCATACTAGTATTCATTGCGATCGCAGCGTTGTGTGTCCTTGAGATACATCAAATGAATGTCAATACAGCCTTCCTAAATGGTGATTTGGAAGAAGAAATTTATATGGAACAACCCGAGGGGTATGTGGTTCCAGGGCAAGAGAAAAAAGTCTGTCTATTGGTCAAATCTCTGTACGAGCTGAAACAGACTCTGAAGCAATGACACAAAAAATTTAATAGTACTCTACTATCGAAGGGTTTCTCCATTAATGAGTGTGACAAATGTGTCTACACGAAAGGTAACTCTGACTCGTTCGTCATGATATTCATGTACGTAGATGACATGTGGATCACATGGAGCAGTCCTAGCTTGATCCTAGAGACTAAGAACATGTTGAAACAATGCTTCGACATGAAGGATATGGGTATCACAGATGTCATCTTAGGGAATAAGATATCTAAGACGTCTGACGAACTGGTCTTATCTCAGTCTCACTACATCGAGGATGTGTTGATGAAGTTTGAGATGTTTGACAGTTCGCCTATGAAGTCACCACTGGATAGAAATCAAAAGCTTGATAAAAATCGCGGTGCACCCATATGCAGGAGCAATATACACAGGTGATTGGGAGTTTGATGTACATAACAAACTGCACTCGACCTGATATTGCTTATGCAATCAACAAGTTGGCTAGGTTTACCCGTAATCCAAGTAATGATCATTGGATCGGGTACTACGATACCTGAATTACACGCTAACTTACGGGTTGCATTATTTGAGATATCCAGTTGCACTAGAGGGGTACAATGATGCAAACTAGATATCTGATATAGAGAACACCAAGTCCACCAGTGGGTATGTGTTTACAATTAGTGGTGGGGTCGTGTCTTGGAAATCCTCTAAGCAAACTTGAATCGCCCGATCCACGATGAAATCAGAGTTTATTGCTTTAGACAAAACAGGAGAAGAAGCTGAGTGGTTCACGACTTTTTAGAGGATGTCCCTTGTTGGGACAAATTTGTACCTTATGTAATGATCCAATGCGACAGTCAGTCGGCTCTAGAAGGGCACAAAATTCTATGTACAACGGCAAGTCTAGTCATATTCGATGGAGACAAAAGATCGTTACGTAGCTGATCACCACGAGTATAATATCCATTGATTACATAAAATCAAAGGATAACATAGCGGACCCGGTGACAAAGTGCCTACCAAAAGATCAGATATTTTGCTTGTCTAGGGTAATGGGCTTAAAACCCAAGCTATAAGGACCAATACGGTGGTAACCCAACCTTGCTGACTGGAGATCCCATGAATTAGGTTCAATGGAAAAACTAAGTTGCAAAGGTTCAGTTGAGCGCTTCGGTGGAAGCATGGGCACTTCAAATAGTGATTTCTGTAAAGAAACATTAATTCAAAGTCATTCCCGCGATAGACGTTAAGTGCTATCAACAGTGTGGGTAAATGCTAAGTTTCCAAAACCTTTAATGATCCTCAAACGGTTGAGGTGAGGTTTTGAGAAACTTTTAATGGTTCCTAACACTTGTAAAGTGGGGTATGACAGGATACCTTGTAGGAGATCACCTATTTAAGTGCGAGGATAGGCCGCTTCAAATGAACGCACTTAAGAATCCAAGAAGTGTCCACGGCAACAACTAACAAAACATTATGAAGAACATAGTAAGAGAAGTTGTTGTGTTGGTACCGTTGACTTGATTTACACTAAACACTGATGGTTCAAGACATCACGTTCACCGCGCAGTAAGTAAGTCCGATGGTATTCAACTATGGAAGGTTCAAAGTGGAAGCTACCTATCCAAATGTAACATATGTCCGCTGAAAGATTGCTGGAAATAGGTACCTTGTGAGTGCGCCAAAATCTCTTTCAAGAGGGGATTGTTGGAAATTTACTAATGTGAAATTAAGTTTATCCCATTATTTATGACTCGAACAATTGGGGCCCCATACGTCGAAATATCGTTTCCACACACGTGCACACGTAGTGTCAAGTATCGCAAATTTCATTAGTGAAAGTGATATTGATACGTACATAATACGTTTGAGACATAGAATGATGGACAGTTATTGGCCAAATGACAAGTATTCCACGTTGGTAAACGAAGGAAGAAATGTACGAAGTGTATGATGAAACGAGTCAGAAATCGCCGCGAAGGGCCGCGGAGCAGCCCCGTCGGAGCTGAGGTGCCGGAGCGTTGCGGCGCCTCCCAGGCAGCGCCGCGACGCTAATTGGGTGTTCATCCACTGGAGCCGCGGCGCTTTGGAGGCAGAATGCTGCGACAGGAAGATGGAAAGTTCTGACTTTTGGGTTGGTTTTGGAGCATTGAATCTAAATTATTTGGCACATGAATTCAATCATTATTTGGCTGAATGTAACCCCTCAATAAGTGCCATTACATGTATATTGAAGGTCATTAGTTGGCTAGTTGAGGGGTCATCTCATTACACTATAAATTGAGGCCTTTGGCTCAATTGTTGACTACTAAGAAAACACTTACAGAAATTTTCTGAAATCTTCTTCTTCCTCTCTAGCAAGTTTACTATACTCAAAGTTCTTCAAGAGTAACACTTGAGTTTCCTTTGCTCATTTGTTAAGTTATTGTTGTATCTTGGGAGACTATTGCCCGACAACGTAAAATGATATATACGGGGCAATCTTGTCTTAAAGACAGAGTGTCATCATTCGACTCAACAAATCACAAGGAGTTTGTAACATTCTTGATTCCAGTTTGTTGTAATCTTTAGTTTATCCTTTCTAGCAATTTGTAATATTTACTTAATTCTCATTTTTTGCAATTGTTGTATTCCACAAACTTTTCGCAACTTATGACCCTTCCTTAATTAAGGGAGGCCGACCAAGAGCCTGGGACCCCGATGCCGGCACCTTGGCACTTACTATATGACAATTAGTACAAAACCAACTTAGTAAAATCGCAGAAGAAATTAGTTCTTCAAGGCAATATGAAGTATAATTTTATATATCTGCCTAAAGAGTTGGATTTGATTTTTCATTTCACCTAAGTTATTATATTGCTTTTAGTAAGTGCCTGTTTTTTTTTTAATCAGAGAAAAATGGTTTCCTTTTGAAAAAATTAACTAAAAATTTGTTTATACACGTTTCAAGTACATATGCACTCTGACCCCTTACATGTAGAGATAGCAAGATTTTCTAAAGTGCTCAAAGTGGCTGATGAAGATATTGAAGATCATTGCTTCTAAAAGAATTTTCGAATCTCTAGAAGAACTCTTATGTTTCGTCCACTTGGTCTTTTGACCAAAAGTCTATCGCCGGCACCTTGGCTCATAAGATTTTGTTATATCTCTTGATTCAGATTCATAAATATTTGCATAAGGTCTCATATAGGTGGTTCGCTTGGTCAGGTTAAGGCATCGAGTACCGATCTGTTTTATCAAAGTTTTGGGACGCGACAAACTTAGTATCAATGCTCCAAAATCAACAGGTAGACTAAGCTTTATTGACATTAAAGTTTGGAACAAGGTTGCAGTGAGCAAATTTCTATAGAATGTACGCAAAAATAAAAACAGACTTTGGATTAAATGGATACATTTCTACTACATTAAAGTAGGACTCCTATGGGAAGCCAAGGCAACAGAAGATTCATGATAGTTCAAAAGATCCTGAAGGCCAAAGAATACTTAGCACAAGCTAGATATATACAAAGAATAGGATATTTTGGACATGGTAAGGTTTTTCAATTCGTAAATTGTACAAGAAGCTAAGGGGTGGAGTGATTTTCCAAAGGTTCCTTGAAAGTTATTTGAATGAAGTGAAAAAAAAAGGGTGATATTTGTTGTATAATAGAACAAACACTAATTGAATCGGTTAAGATCAAATCTGTTTATCAAAGTGATTCTTCGATTGTGCAAGACATCAAATTTTGGTGAGGCTTGTATGCAATAATTTTGGTTCACCAAAATGGACCTCCATCCTATATGTTGTTCAAAGTAAGGCTGGCCAGTGGGTCGGGTCCGCCCGATCCCGCCTCGGTCCCGTCCTTAACCTGACATTTTCTTTTTAAAAAAAATTGTGGTATCGGGACTCGAATCGGGATGGGACATGGTCTCATCCCAACCCGTCCCGGCCCGCACCAGGCCCGCCATTCCCGATCTGATCCCGGTCCCGCCCGAAACTCCCCTTTTGCAAAAATAATCGTGGCAACAACGATCATTTTACATTTTGGCCGTTGTGCAACGGCCATTTTTTGCCTCCCCCCTCCCCCAACCCCGTTAACATTTATTTTAATCCATAAGTTATTATATTTACACTTTAACCCAATTTCTCAACTATAAATACCTCATATTCTCTTCATCTTTCTCACAAATCTTCCTACAATCTCTCATTCTATCTCTCTACAAGTCTACATTGTCTACTAAATATTCAATTTTATTTATTCATTTGGAAGTGAAGTTGGCAACTAGCTTGAGGATCATCCATCGAGCAAAGTTTTAATTTTCAACCTCTCGATTACACGTCGACGTTACGTCGGCGTTTGATACATTCGTTCCTTCATTAAATTATTATTGTCTGTTTCTTTTATTTAGCGCACTTAATTTCATTTATTTTAATTATTTATTAGTATAATTATATATTTATAATGGAATGATTTAAACGTATGCTTACGGGTAGGGGTCATGCTTCTTCTAGTAGGGGCAACAAGGGCAAGGGTACTTCTTCTAGTCATCATATTTCTAGACAGAATCTTATTCCTACACATGATGATTTTGTTGATACTAAACATTTTCCTACAATACCATTAGATTTAGACGAGGAACTATTTTCTGGAACTCAAGAAGACTTTAATTTAGACGATGATTTAGATGATACACCTACTAATGTAGATGACAACATACCCACTAGTGCACCTTCAACTGAAATGCCTCCTATTGCTCCTAGTATGAGACGAGGTCCAGCAAAACGAACATTAAAATCAGATGCATGGACATTTTTTGATAGGGACGTAGAGAATCAAGTAGCTAGATGTAAATTTGCAAAAATATTTTAAAATTTAAAACTGGAAAAGGTCACGGTGGGACGGTGGGTTTAATAAGACATGTAGCAAGGGCTCATCCAGCTAGATATGCCCAATACGAGGCTTCAAAACTGGGTGCGCAAACGTCCGCTCAATCGAGACAAGGTTCACATACTGTCCCGGACCAAGTACATGGTCAAATTAACCCTATGACGGGGGGAATTGTAGGCCCTAAATACGATAAACATAGAGATAGGGAAGCAATAGCAAATTAGTTGTTGTGAAGGGTTTGCCTTTTTCATTTTCTTCATCTCCCGGTTTTATTCATTACATTAGAGATATGTATAATCCTTCTTTTAACAGTTTTCCTAGATCAACTGTTAAGATAGATGTATTTAAATTCGCACATGAATATCAACATTATTTACGTTATTCATTATATCATTATAATGGTAAAGTGGATATCACTTCTGATATAGGCCGTAGTACTAACATCCATGATTATTTAACTGTAACCTGTCATTGGATAGATTATAAATGGTCGATGCAAAAACGTATCTTAGCGTATAGATATATAGATGATAGGCACACTGGTACTTTTATTGCAGAAAATATTTATCAAGTGTGCGATTATTGCGGAATAACTAATAAAATTATGACTATTACATTAGATAACACTTCTTCTAACAATTACGCTATTACAATTTTTAAAAATAGTTTAACTCTATCTTTTCCAGATCATTTTCATATAAAAGGTGTGTGCCATATATATAACTTAATTGTAAAAGACGACCTATCACTTTTTGAAAACATTCTTAGTAAAATACAATTTGCTATAAATTTTATTTTTAAAAATAATAGAATACAACGAAAAAAAGAATATAAAAAAACTTGTCACGATTGTCAACTACCTTATAGAAAAATTTCAGAAGAAGTATCCACTAGGTGAAATTCTTTATACGAGCAACTACTTGTTGCTTATGACTATAGAAAACCTATAACTTTATTTTTTAACCCTCATAATCAAAATCCAACTGATATGGTTGTAGATAGCGATTGGGGAAAAATTTCTGAACTTATTGAATTTTTAGATAATTTTTTTCAAGCAGCAAAAGAATTTTTCGGTATATATTATCATACTATTTCAACTATGTTGTTTTATATAGCTCTAATATTTTTACTGCTTAATAAATATATGGATAAACCAACTTATAAGGCAACTATTAAAAAAATATTTATCAAAATAAAAAAATATTTTATTCTTATTCCCACTATTTATATTATTGGTGTTGTATTAAATCCGACTATTAAAATAGACGGTACTAAATCACTTATTGAAACTATTTACAATTGTATAGCAGTACTACCACCTCCAAGTCCCAAAAATCCAAATTACTCACCACCTATTGAACAAACTAAAGAAGAAGCGTTGTTTAGCGTAGAAGACGAATGCAAAAAAATATATCGATTTTACCAACAAGAAAGTGTTAGCAACCTACCAGCTTCCATACCATCATCATCTTCTTCTTCTTCAACACAACCTCACAAAAGACATGTTGTTTCTGTAGCTAGTATTGAAAGCCTCAGAAATAGAATGTGCGGCCGTACCGCTACTAACCAAATTAGTGAGTTTGATATTTTTATTTTGCAGGGTTCTGTACCGTACCAAGCAGTTTTCAATGAAGAAGGACGTGAAGACTTGCTGAAATACTGGAGGGGGAATGAGAAGACCTTTCCGACACTTTCAATGATGGCTCGAGATATTTTGAACATTCAAGCGTTATCAACGGCGTCTGAAAGCACTTTTTCTGCCGGCAGATATCAAATAGGAGAGCACATACACTCATTAGCCGGAGACAGCTTGGAGATTGTAGTATTATTCAGAGATTGGATACGAGCGGCGCGGAGAAGGTGCGGTCAACCGGAGATCAACGAAGAAGAAGACGAAAACTACAACGAAATCTTATCCGAAGGTGGTGGAAGTGACGTGGATCAATTTGACCAACAAATACTAATTCCAACCGAAGAACCACATGAAATTATCAAGAAACTAGAACAGATTTTTTTCAAAATGTAATTTTTTTAATTACAATTTTACTATGTAATTTGCAACTTTTGAACAATACCACAAAGTTGCAATTTTGACAATTGTATTTGTATTACAAAAAAAATCATATGTTTATTAAATAATATAAGAGACACAAAAACATCATTGAGATGTTTTTATTACACTATCTTGTTTAATTATTGAGTTTTTTTTTATATATATGTTATTTTTTAAATTAAGTGCAAAAATATCCATCTCGGCCCGATCCCGATCCAGACCCAGTCTGATCCCGCCCCGACTCCGACGGGATCGGAAACGGGACAAGGCGGCGGCGAATCCCGCCAGTCCCATCTCGGTTCAGATCCCGCAGGTCCCGACGGACCTGATCCCAGCCCACTAGCCATGCCTAGTTCAAAGAAGGCTTCTAACAAAAGATGGACTAGCTAATTGGGGGATTATGGATGTATTGGAGTGCCTATAATGTAATTCATAGTAGGAAACCACCTCAGTCCTCATACTTGTTCTTTCAATGTGAGTGCAGAATCTGGAGTAAGATATCGCAATAGCAAGGAATACAACAACAACAATAGCATATCCAGTGTATTTCTATAGGTGTAATTTGAGAAGGAAAGAGTATACACAGACGCTATCCCTACCTCGTGAAGATTGAGGTTATTTCTGATAGCAAGGAATACAAAGACAACAAGTGAAATGGCAAGAGGAAATTGACTGGGCATGCACTAACATATGCAACAGGAGATAAAATTAATACTCACATATGAAGAATGTGCCTAACTGGGAGTATATGTCCTATGGCACGACTCAAGAGAGGAAGTTTCGAATATTCAGATAACAACATAGATGGGCTATGGTGAGACAACTGATACAAGAGGTATTCTACAATGGAGTTTTGAGAAGTAGACTTGCAACCAAGCTATAAAGGCTAATTAAATTTTTATCCTTAATGTGTTAAAATGGTTAGTTTGATCACAAAAAATATGTAGTTGATATAATATTTACTTTACCAAAAATAAATAAATTATAACCTGAAGATGACATCAATGTATTTTACTTTTACTTTTTCTCGCACTTTTTAGCTGAGTTTTATATATCTAATTATATAAAATATAATTTATATATTATTGGTGGAATAAGAACAATAATCTCGGGATATTTCATAAAATTATTCTATGATGCATTTGATATTAGGTATTATTTAGTCCCAAAAGATATCATTGTCTATCCGATCCAGCAACGAAACGTATGATTGCTGCCCTTTTTTTCTCAAACAAAAAAAGTGTTAGGAGTAGTTAATAAACAAGAGAGATAATTAATTAGTTATAAAATTAAGGGCAAACCCACCCCTCCTTGGGGCGGCGAGAACAAAATGGCGAACATGAGGATTTGGGACCTCAACATTTCTACACCTCGAGCCCTAGACGGTACGGCACGGTCCATTCCAGGAGAGCCCATACAACTTGATGGTAGCACAGCCAGTAGAGCTCTCAGAATCCAACAACTCTCTCTACTCGGAATAATTCCATCTTATTCTCCTACTCCCCGCAAGGAATTGGGCTCTTTTTCTCTTCAGTCCCTTTTGTTTAAAGCTGCCACTTCTAACGGATAATTTTTCAACACATTCTGATGAGTATGGGCACAGATAGAAACTATAACAATTGAATGTAGTCATATGTGATAAGTATTTAGAAAACCTCTACTTTTGAAGGTAAATTTATTTTAGTCTTGAATGACGTGGACCTGAATAGAGTAGAATGGATATAGAAGATTTTTATAGCAGCCCCCGGGCTAATTTGGTATTTCACTTTAGTTGATTGAAAGGAGTCTTGGACCAATCGTAAAGTTGTCTTCGTATGATCTCTAAGTCACGAATTCGAGCTGTGGAAGCACCCATTAGTGCTTGTATTAGGATAGTTTGTCTACATTATACCCCTCGGGGGTCGGCCTTTTCCGAACCTGCTAACGCGAGATGCTTTGTGCACCGGACTGCCTTCGTTTTTTACCTTTAGTTGATTGAATTGATTGTTCATCTACTGTGGAACTGTGAGGGAATTGGGAGCTTTTAGGGTGTGTTTGATATGAAAGAAAATATTTTCCACGAAAAATATTCTTTTGTTAAATAAGCAGAAAATATTATCTCAAATGCATTTTTATATAATCTACGCAAACACCATTGGGGTTGGCATGGGGGCTATGGGGTTAGAGTGGGGTGGAGTGTTGAAGGGTGAATATGAGACGATTAGTGTGGAATTCCTCTTATATAGCTTATTTTTTCTACTGCTATCATGAAAGTCATTTTACTCATTTTTACGTAATTTGTTTTTTAAAAATTTTGATCAACCAAACATGAGAAAATTAAACCCTTTTTTGTAAGGAAAAAACATTTTATAGTGACATAAAAAGATGTAAAATGTACTTATCAAAGTAAAAGAAAAAGCTAAGTATATATGGATAAGATTATTTTAGTTTGTCAAATTATTCTGAAGATAGGAAAAGTATGTGGTCCCGTTCTAATAGCATAATGTTGGTTCTTGACCTTATTGATAAGTGACATTACAAGTTTGTAGAATCGGAATTATCACACATAAAGTTGAGATACAAATTTTTTAGTGTAATAACTAACTTAATTTGGTAAAGTGATCATTATCCTCATCAGAATGTGTTGCGAGCACCGCCTGTGAAGAAGGACAGCATTCTATTTCAAGAGCTTAAAAGAGAGTTCTATAAAAGTTCTTGGGAAAAATACCTCTGTGCTCTCCCAAACTCCCCTACGGTGCAGAAATACGCCAAGGACACATTTGGCTTCAGAAAGCTTGCAGTTTACCTCTCTTGGCCAATCACATGCACGTTGCATCTTTTCCCCTTGAAAAGTCTCATTAAAATGTCTAAAATATGCTCTATTTCCTTGTTTAAAGACTATAACTAAAGTATACATCACTTGTCATTTTTTCTTCAGTCTAGAAGTTGAAGCACCTGAAAGCTTATAAGATTATCCTATTTACATTAGTCATTGGTTGGTCTACTAGAAGTTCAAAATGTTGTCTACAATAACTGTGAATTATTAGAGTTATGTCTTAAAAGATCAAGTTTACTACTATAAATGTTTCCTCTATAAGTAAGAATCAAATTCAACATGTACAAAATAGTTGTTGAATACTATTTGTTTAGGTAGCAAAATATTGCTGAGCTTGAACTTGAACAACTCGATCTTGTATATAATTTTGCAACTGCTCATATTTCTTCAAGAATACCAAACTGTCTAAAATACTAAACAAAATTATATTGATTGGAGAAAAACACCATTGATTGTTTAAATGCACAAAGTTGTTATACTTGTTTTTTGATTGGTCACAAAGTTCATATACTTGAAATGGATGATTTTTATCAAAAAACTTTTCGGTGGAAAAATGGGTGCATAATGTAACGTACTTGGTGTGGGGGCAAAAGGCTTCAGCTCAGTTCCAAACCAAGTCAGACAATGTGCATATTTTAGAAACAACAGAGAAATAATATGCTTTTTGCCAAAGTTCTTTATCCATCAGATGTTTTGCATCAAACCTTTAGCACTTTTGACTATGTCTTCCAGCTAGAAGATACTTTTTGTGATCTTCATTTCTCTTATAGCTGAAAGAGCTGACTGCGTACATGTGCTTGGACAACCATACCGGTCGAAGAGCCATTACTGACTATGTGGCTCGTCCTCCATCCTGCTCCCCCAATTCTTTGCCTTCTCCCTTTATGTTTCAAATTGATGTTAATACTCCCCAAAGCCACCTTTTGTATACAGGATAGATGACTTATTTGTTTACGATTCATCTTCATATGTGGCTTGGATTCACAGGTCAGTTTCGGCCAAAGAAACTGGTATCTGACATTAAAGCTGAGATATCCAGTGTAGAGGAGTGGGAGCTGCCGATACTAAAAGACATCGGCAAGCATTTCTTGGAAAAGTCACTTTATGCCTTTGGTCTGTGCTCACATCTATCCCTGACACCCTCTTCTTCTCTGTTATTGAGCACGGAAAAGCATGGTGAGAAGAAAGGACGCAGCATGAGGGCCATGCTCTTTCATATGGCAAGGATCTGAAGTCCTTCAACATTTTGTGTACTGCTATTGGAATTTATCTTTTTGTTTCTTTAGATGCTTTCTTTTTCTCTAAGTTAATTAGCTTTCGTAGTGCTATCTTCACTTTGATTAGGAGTATTCTTATAAATTCTTAGTAGGATGGTTATTATAGCTTCAAGATTTTAGTATATCTGAGGTGTTCGGATTTTCAAGAGAAGATTTTAAGAAATTTAGCTTTATTTCCTGATATTACTATAGATGCATTATGTGGCAAGATTTGCTTTGATCATAATGCATTTTGCTTGTTAGACGTGCATGCTTCCACTACTAAAGTTGGGATGGCGGTGCTGCATCCACCGTTGTCAACATCCTATAAACTCATAATTTCATTATACTACACTTTCAAAGAGACAAACTTATTGTGATGTGTGTAACATCTTAGGATACAATTGATGAAATTGCCAAAGTTGTAAACTCATGCCAGTTTTCAAACATTCAGTTTTTAATTAATCTTGGTGGGTTTTTTCAGCGTAAAACATTATATTTGATGCTCTTAGATTTCGTTAATGATGCAGACAGATTGTGGCCCTGCATCTTGTTGTCTTTTTATTTGATCCTTTAAGCCTGTTTGCGGATCCAGAGTAGGTATATAATATATGTTGGGCGTCTACTTTGTTGATTGTTGATTTTCTGTTTTGTTCCTTAGATTTGTTTCTCGTTTAGGGCATAGATTATCATCCCTTTGCGATCTTAGGCTTTAGCACGCTGTAAGAGTTTTGGAACCTAGAAGGCTACTTGACTCCTTACTTACTTTGGTAGTGCATTCCCGCAATGGCAATCATGGATTTTTCCCTGTATAACTACCCTAAAGGATCACCTTCTATTGCATTGCAAAGTGGCTAATAGGTTATGGAGGGTGGCTCTTAATTTGTTTGGGATGCAATGGGTGATGCCGAGCACAATGAAGGAGGCTTTGCAAAGCTAGACTCGTAGGATGGGGAAGAGAAGACTAAGGGAATGGAGTGTTGCCCCCTTAGCAATCATATGGGTTATTTGGAAAGAGAGAAAACGGAGGGCTTTTGAAGGGGTGGAATAAGATTTTGTAAAAATGCAAAGTAGTATGTTGTCTCTAGTTTCGTTTTGGTATACGTATGAGGTCCCGGTTTGTATAGAGGATTGGATCTCTTTTGTGGAGAACCATATTTTGGTGTAGGCTCTCTTCTTTTGGTATACGCCTTGTACACGGAATTCCCACAATTGTCAATAACATTATTCACCTTGTAAAAAAAAAAAAACTACCCTAAAGGATAGTTTGCCTAGTTTCTCACTTCTGTTTAAATCAACTTGGAGTCTGTTGCCTCTTTGTTGATATTGTAATACTTCAGCGGAGAAACAAAACCAAAATTGCTTCAGGTGGAGGACAATAATATAAGGAGAAGTAAAAGGAAAGTGGGTCGCCATTTGATTTCTCCTAGCTCACTCTTGGAAAAGATGAAGAATGTTCCTGATTAAAATTTGAGAATGCCAGACTTATTAAAGAAGTTAATTGGGAACATTATAACATACCTGTAACTATGCATGACTTTATCTTAGCGTGCTCATCTCTGTGGTTTAATTTATATTCCTAGCTTATGAGCATTTACCATTATCACGACGTTACCTTGGAAGCTGCATGGCCTGAGCTATTCATAGACCGTAAAGGAAGATATTGGGAGGTCCCAGAGTCAATATCCTTGGACTTCTCATCGCTGGTTTCCGATGATGGATTGCGATACCGTTTTGGTTTACATAAAAATGGTGGCCATCCTCGAGCTGTTGATAACATTACTGATGAGCCACCACTCAATCTGATGCAAGGAATATGTGCAAAAGCAGCCTTTTCTTATGAGAAGAGCAAAGATTTCTGGAGACTCAAGGAGAAAAAGGAGGACATCGTTATCGAAACAGATAAGGGACGGTTTTATCGCCCTTCTTATGATATTCGACGTAGAGAGCCTCATGCAGCAGTATCTGGAATTATTGGTAACTTCACTGGCTTACAAAAAACTATAGTGCACTTGATTGGATTAACTTGGTAGTTTCCTGATTCTTTTATCTCCAGTTTGCTGAACTACACTGCGATTATCTTATATGTATACAGGATGTTGATCTAAACTTCTAACTGAATTTGAATTATCAATGGACTTAGAATTTAAATTTCCAGCACTAAGATGAATGGCTAGCTTATTCTAAATATATAAACAATTTGAGCTTATCCATTCCTCAGTATGAACTTTCTTGAGGTGCTTTTGCTAGAAGCTGGGGCTTTCAATTGTTTCTGTAGAGGTATTTACTACTCAATGTGAAAACACTTCCAAGCTAATTGCTACACACCTTCCAAAAGTATTATTTTCTTTACTTCAATACTTGATGGGTATGGTTAATTCTTGAGCATGTTCCTGGATATATTGAAGAAGCGAACAGTATCTTCCTTTAAAAGCTCTGACCAACTTTATGATCTTTGAGGAACTGAACTCGCGAGTTTGTTAGCACCACCAGTTCTTGTGAAACTAGTGGTGTAACAATTTCATGCATAATGATGCTATCCAACAGTGCTACTCCAAAGTCACAGCAGTATCAAAGTAGCTTTACCTTCCTATTCTTTTGTCTAATCTTGTACTTCAATTTGTTGCTATAGGGGGAACTCTTGAGGCATGGCTCAACAATGGTAGCAGCAGTCCTTCGGATTTGAGGAATAGAAGTCCCGTTGGTGTTGATTTATTTGGTTCACTTTGCTATACCTTTCAACATGGTAAATTCAAAGAGGCTTTTGGAGACCTTGTGATGTCTCATCTGCTTCAGCGTTAGCCAAACAGGTGTCAAATGTCTTCAGGAAAGCATCAGCGGATAATGCAAGAGACGGCTCTTCACCCAGGCTCAGTTTGATACTTCAGCAGCAGGTAACTTCCAAATATTTGATCTGTCACATTGTCTACAGAGGTCACTTGAATGTATCAGCAAAATTATTAGATATTCTATAGACTCCTTAATTTCGGTAACAAGGAAATATATTTTGGGAAAACAAATGGGACTGAGGGCTTGTTTGGTAAATGTTTTTCAATTTTTCCATGTTTGGTTGGTAAATGTTTTGGAAAACATTTTTTCTAGAAAAAGAAGTTTCTTAAAACTCAGGAAATGACTTCTCTTGTAAAGAATGGATTTTGGGTCTAACTACACCCCAAAAGCTAGCTTATGAGGGGAGGATTGTCGAAATCTATATAAGAAGTCTATGTTCCCTTTAACCCACTGATGTGGGACTCTTAACACCCCACTTCACGCTCAGAGCTGGACATCTGGTGCATGGCCAATTTTTAATATTGGGGCCCAACATCGAAAATAATGAATTGGACGGGCCTTGCTTTGAAATCATGTTGAAGTGTGTTACCATCGCATCTAAAAGTATAAGTTGTTAGAGAGAGCACACTTTTTAATATTTAATTATATTCTCAATACGCCCCTCACGTGCGGACCTGTGGGAATTCTTTTTTGATAAAAGGGTGGCGGTGAGATTCGATCTTAGAACCTTTGGCCTGCTCCGATACCATGTAAAAAATGGATATTGGGCCTAACTCAATCCCAAAAGCTAGCTTACGAGGGAAGAATTGTCCAAGTACATATAAGGAGGTAATGTTCCTTTTAACCCACCACCGATGTGGGACTCTTAACATCTCTAGTGAGAGTAGGGAAAACAAAGTTCTATAAGTGTCATTCCGAGCTCATTGTCTCCCTCCCCAAACCCAACGCTCCAACCCTTTCACCTTGACTACCCCACTCCCACCACCTCGGCCTCGTAGTGTTTTTCCTAGATTACATATAGATGCGGGAAACATCCTTTTGCCTACTTATCAAGCACCAGAAAATAAGAAAGCATTTTCCAGAAAAACAGGATCCTTCATACCAAGCACACCCTGATATTGTACTAACTAGATTTTGTTTCATAGGGAACTTAAGCAGTGCTACTCATCCACTAACCCACTATTTTTATGGTGCTTTATGACTTACAAACTTAACTCTTCAGCAGGATGCATATCTAAAGCTGAATGCTTCACCAATGCCATTTTGAATGGCAACATTTTTTTTCCTTAATTTTTTGTGGTAATCTATGTTTGCTCTTCAAATACAGGTTGCTGGACCAATTGTGTTTAGAGTAGATTCAAAAAATTTGCTCAATTCGCCGTCTGGCAGGCCTTGCAACTGGAGGATTTTGTATGCAGTTTAAATTACTCGTTAAAGTTCCTACAGTCTGGGAAAGTGGTAGCATGGTATTCTCCCAAAAGGAAAGAGGGAAGGTTGAGTTACGCCTATTTGAGTTTTAGAATTGTTTACTTTTATATAGAATGCTTAGTAGTTAGAGTTCTTCTAACTAATACTATGCTATTTCTCAGCAATAACTCTTGCATCTGATTCATAGGCAATCTTCATTCATTATTTAATACTATTCGTCTTAATTTTCATTTTTCTAATTTCATATATTAGAATTTCCATTGTTTAGAGGACCAGAAGATAAGACCCTATAATACCTGTTCGACGTTATTAGAAATGTTTTGGAAAATCAAATGCTCTTAACTGTCAATGGTGTTGTGCTACTGAAAGCTACTCAAGATTTTCTTTCGCGATGTTTGTCATGCTCCAACTTTGGTGACGCGTCCAACAAAGGATAGGTTCAATCAAGTAGCAGGGACTCAAATTGAAAAATTTAGAATAAAAAGAGAAAAAATAAAGAAGAGGCACAAATAGTGTTGATACTTGATAGTGCATTTTCTGGGCATCAAACAGCTGAAAGGCTAGACTTCAAACCCTATCAGTTTATCTACTTGTGTATACAAAACCCTATCAGGTGATGCCATTTCTTTTATGTATAAAAAACACTGTGGCGCTGTTTGGCAATAGAATTTGGTTCCAAAACTTGAAATAATATGTGGAGATCATTTCAAATAACTATTTGTTAATAAAATTGACCATTATTTCAACTTCAAACTTGAAATATGAAAAACAAGTTTTTCAAGTTCTTACTCCTTTGTTTTCATGTTAAAACACAATTCCTAACTTTCAAATATCCTTTTCAACTTTCATGTAAATCACGTCCAAATGCCCAAGTGATTCTATTTTCAAGAGTTTCGCTTTAACTTTTGTCAAAGGAGTGATTGTCTGACTTCACAATATTAGACAATTCTCTTCTCAAAGTATTCTGTTTGCAAATTCACAAGAAAAATTATCATAGATGCCTAAAAAGGAGGTATATCTCTTTTATGAGCAACTCAACATCTCTGACACTTCTGTTTGTAAATCAGAAAAACATGCACTAAAACTGTTAATCTCAACATTTTTGCTCTACAAAAGATAAGATTGATAGTTTTACAATCTTTTGGCTAAGAATCTGACAAAACTTAGAGCCCTTGACATAATATAATGGAAGTAGGAGACGATTTCATTCAACCAAAGCCAGCAACTCGCTCTCCTTACAGAAACAATGCCTTGCATCAGTTCCCAAATCCACCTGATAGGTTGACATGTACATAAGTTCACAGAAATTATTTAATTTATCAAAAGGATACTACTGAAAGAAGTTACCATGTACAACTTGTAAAACTAAAGTTGGCATGCATCAGATAACTACGTTACATCTTTTGTTTGACATATTGCCGCAA
Source organism: Anisodus acutangulus (assembly GCA_029783415.1). Taxonomy (NCBI): domain Eukaryota; kingdom Viridiplantae; phylum Streptophyta; class Magnoliopsida; order Solanales; family Solanaceae; genus Anisodus; species Anisodus acutangulus. Next base: position 13,860,511 of record CM056492.1, read on the forward strand.
ATCAACTATAAAGCTAAATCTAGCTTTGTCTAATGCACCACAGACTAGACGTAAGAAAAAACAATGCAACAGACGTGTGTGATCTTTGACACCGAATGACTGAAACAATGTTCCACTGCTCCAGATAATTACTTACTCTAGCAGGGCATATAATCCAGAGCTAATCAAAACATTAAAACACGCAGGTTAAATATTATTATACAATATTCAAGTGTTATAGAAGTCTTTTCATTTCTCATTATTCCTGTTATATCTAATTAAATTCATCATCTAGCAATGAGCGAACCAATTTAGGTGTTTGGATGGCTTTGGCAAATTTGCATCTTTAACTAAGCTCAGTTTGCTAACTTCTATCTGATAACACACCGCGTTTGAAACTGAGTAATTCATCGACGTCCAGCCTTATAGAGGCTAACCACCCAATAGACTCCAAGCTAACATCAACCGCTTTGGCAACCAACAATTCATCATCCTAAATGCTATTTCTGAAAGCATCCCGACAGGAATCAGAACCCAATGACAATTACCAAATTTGAAAATGCCAAGCGAAGTTAATGGGGATAGAAAAAGATAAATGAATAGGACAACAGTATGACGTAATCCTCTAGGATGGGATGCCCACGCTTTATCAAGTTTGACAAGGTCAATAATAGTTGAGCATCCTTGATAAGATTAAGTCATTAAAATACCATGAAATAGGTAATAAGAAGGTTTTAGGCCAACGGCAGCTTAACCTATTAATAACCAAGTTAAGTGAACTATTGATCTTAAGTAGTCTTCTTCACCGCAACCTTTACTACATCAAATTCTCTATTTATGAGGAAGCTTAAATCAACATTGATTTTCACACCCGCTTTTAGAGAGGCTACAATATTGTCCAGTAAATCCCTCTCAGGTAGGTAATAAGACCTCTGCTTGCACCCTACGCATGTTTATCAGGTAATACTAGTCTTGACAGTCTCATTTTTCTCTAACACTCAACGATCACAAAATTAATTAAGACATTAAATGATATTAAGGGAAATAAAATGAATCAAAAAAGTCTTGACCATTTTGCAAAAAATAATGCCTGTCAAAACTAGAGAGAACATATATGCAAGTAAATGATTTTTCTAAAGAGCACTCTTCGTCAAGAAGAGAATTCAGATCCTCTAGGCAAGACCAAAAGATGATTTTAAGTATTTGACAGAGCAGTGCATAGGCATGTCAATAAACACAATTATAGATTAGCTTACTACTAACGCACATACCTCGTAAGCGTTGATGTCAGAGAAAAGAACCTGCAAAAGAACCATATCATTCATTCAGAAGAAAGTACATAAAGCCCTATGACTTGACAATTCTTTCCAAAGAAACTAGTACCAGGAAGCATACAAAAAGGACAAGAAAAACTAAAATAAAAGGCTTGCTCTTTGATAGACATCCACTAAATCAAAATTTTCAAAAGGTTTACCTTCTTCCCCGCCTCTACTTGAGCAACCTCGGAACCAACCGAAAGAACCTAAAATTAACAAAATTAGTCTCAGTCAAGTCATTAAAAGGATATATAATATAATACCATCATATGTATCTCCAATCTGTCCAAATGAAAAAATAATATGCATAAAACTTACTTCTCCCATAAGATAGCGCTCGAACTTCACTGCCGATTTTGGAAGCAAAACTCCACCAGCAGATTTCTGCAAACAAACTCTTTCTTTCAGTGAATATTACAGGAAGGTATCCGTAGTGCTGTGTATGTGGCCCATCTTATATACAGTAAACAAACCAATATTATTTTATGCTAAGCACATATTTGCCTTAATTGATGTAAGCCGCATAACTTGCATCGACAAAAATATCCATTGTCCAAACTTCTTTACTATAGTAGCAAGAATAAGCTAGTATTTCTTTTCAGGTAAGGAATTAAGATTTCTAGGAACATTACAAACAACAAGTCAAATAAGAAGCCACCGTAAAGGGGAATAGGAAGCGGAGCGGACCAATAAAGAATGCTCATTGGACTCTAAAAGAGCTAGTAATACTATGTTGTAGTAATGTCAAAAGTAAAACAAGTCATGTCTGAAAATGTAGTAGAAGCTTCATTCTGAGAAAAGATATTAAAAGATTAAGTTACTCATTCTTGTTGAGAACGTTGCAAGATGAACCTATATATACATGTAACATACTATACTAGCATGTTTTTCTTTTTCTATCACAACTGAAGCATCACACACACACACGCGCGCACATCCACATGATATAAACTAGTTTAAATCTTTCTCAAGAACAAACTTCCGCTAGCATACAGTACAAATCTTTAGCACCAGACATAAATATTACCAGGACTCAGTTAACAGTACTTAAAAACATTAAGTATGCTTCCATGGAAAGGCTCAAGAATAACCAAAAGATTTAACTTTTCAGATGATACCTATTGCAAAACAATCAAGGCCCTTTTGAGCATCTAGAAATTTGAGTTACATAGTCATATCTGTTTGTGAAAATTGTGGTGCCCAAATCACTAGTTTCAGTAGAACTGACTTGATAGCATCTCCATTAAATACATAAGTCCATTTTGCGCAATATATACAATAGTACAATTCAACTAGGAAGATAAAACCCATGAAGAGACATGTGTAAAAGTACCTCAGGCAACTCCTCTAACCGAATCAAAACTCTATCAGCTTGTGGCACAACCTATATTCAAAACAAACAAAATAAATATCCAAGAAACCTTAAAATTCTTCATTTTCCTGCTTCAAATAACAAAACTATTCACATTGACTTAAAATAAGCATAAAAGGTCTCACCTTTGTGGGTTCATATTTCTTGGAAATGGCATTAATTCTCAAAGAGTTTCTCTTCAGACCTGTCCAAAACCCAAAAAGGGGTAAATGAGAAAGTAATAGTAAATAACAAGAAAATATAAAAATAACAGTAAACTTCATCAAGAAGGAGATGGGGTTGTACCAATAGGCCTTTGGGTAGAGAAAGAAGGAAGATTAGTGGAGTGAGAAGTGAAGGGTTTAGCCAATGTAATGAATGTAGACGCCATGGATAAGGAGAGAGGAGCAAGCACTTTATAATATATATACAGTTTAGAGAAAAGTGTGAGTAGGAGGTGTTTGGCACGCAGTAGAAAAAGGGCTTCCTAGGGGTACAAATGTAAATTGATGTAAGAAAGACTATTGGTTTCTTCTTCATTGTTCCATACTTTTGATGAAAATTAGGAATGAACCGGGCCCGGTCGTTTTTTATCTCTTCCACCAAAAATTTAGTATATGTTTTGTAAAAATCTATTGTTATGTTTGTATATTGAAAAATATCGTCATATTTTATAAATATATTTTATCCTTACGTATATATAAGTCATTCTCCCTTTTTTCATCTTTTAGAGAAAAATGTTATAGAAATAAAAATTTCCTAATATTTCCGTAAATATTAGTTTAGCCGAAAGAGACCTAGACCATTGCCAGCTGCTGGTGCGAACTTGTAGCTTGGCGTGATCGAGATCACAGGGTTGTCCATGACACTAAGGCCTTATTTATTTTCATTAAAATTAAAATGTTTGAATCTAAATATACATATGAATATTAAGATGTGTATTACTATTTAAATGTTTGAATTTAAATATTAAGATGTTGTTTCTATATCTGAATATTGTATGACTATGACTGTTTGTTTCAATATCTGAATATGCATATGAAATCAACCGCTATATCAATAAAATATTAAAATAAATCTCATTTCAGCAAAATAAATTTATTTTTGATAGAAAATAATATTTTGAATATTTATATTTAGTTAAAAATTTGAACTATCTCCTTTTTTTCTACAAAGATAAAATAAATGCAAATAAAAGTAATATCAATATAAAAAAATATTGTAACAAAGTAACATGAATTTTTTTTAAGAATTTGTGCTTATTATTAAAATAGTAAACCTTTCTCTACCAAGTGAACGTGATTTAAAGAGAGCTTTATGGTCGAATTTCACAAGATGTTTTCTAGTAAGAAATTTTATTAAAATAAGATAAAAAAGAAAAAACTTTTCAATGCTTGACACAATTTCTGAGTGTTCGTTGTTGTTTCTTGAAGCTTGTTATTATGTATTTAGTTTCAAATTTGATTAGAGGGTTATGTAGTATTTAAGTTTTTTTCAATTCATTTTTATTGTTTAGAGAAACACTAATTTATAGAGTCATTGCAATCTTTCAAAGATTGAGAAATGAAGGTAGGGATTTTATCGAGAAGATAGATTCACATGTTTAATTTTTGTGGGCAAAATAAATCATGAACTGGGTTTATACATAGGATTTCAAATAAAAATTTTGATAGATTCAAGAAAACGATTTTGTTGTGGTAGTTAATCAATTGTGGCAACAATAGTTCTTGATAATATTTGGTTGAGAAAGGATAGCTAAAGGCATGAGAATTTTGATGAGAAGAGAAGTCGTGAAATGTTTTGTGAAAAATAAGACGTATTATTTTAAATGAGTCTGAATTGTGTTAAGACTCTGTTACAAATCTGATTTATTCAGACTCATTAAGAGGCTTCATAAGAAAATAAAATAAATGAACTTAATGTGATGAATCTTAATTATTAAGATTCAAATCTATAAAACAAATACATTTAATGGACTGAATTTGAATAATTAAGATTCATACCTTCATTAAGGGCAAACAAATGAGTCATATGTGCTAAGAGGCTTGTTAGGCCGTTATGGGGTGTGACGAAGAAGCCATAGCTAGCTACTGGTGTCATGCAATAAACATAATTAAAGGTTTTCTTAAAATGGTAATAGTGTAGTGGTATTCATAAACAACATATAAAGGTAGTGCTGGAACTTTTGATACAAGTGAGCAAGAAATCAAAATTATAGCCTTTATATAAAGAACTATAAGGAAAAACAAGATATAATCTAATTTAATCCTCTTGAGTTCAAAATGTACACCTACCAAATACGAGCTGGAGTAACAATATTTAACATCATTAGAGTTTTATAGGACCTAATTTATGTGTAAGCACACCATCCAACTGTGATTAAAAGTTTACTGTACGTCAAAACTTTTATATGTTCGTCCAAGAAGTTCAAAAATAGAAATTCAAGACTTGCTCTTGTTGTCTTTCGTATACTTTAATTACTTCCTAAATAAATCATACACTTGTTTTTAAAAAATGATACGAAAATCAAACAATAATTTTCTATGTGAAGTATGTTTCTTGAAATTGTTGGGCATATTCAAGTAGATAAAGTTGGACATCAATCCTCATCATGAAATTATAGAATATTAAATTATTAGAAAATAATCTTATATAAACTATTGTATAAATAGCTCGAATGCAAATGTGGCGATAAGAAGTTGTATAGGCTCGTTGAGACGAGAGAGAAAGTCTCGCGACTTGGATCAATAGAAGTGCATCAAGAACGAGAATGACGAAGTGTTGACAGAAGAGGACAGATTAAACAGAGATGACAGACGTACTTTCATAAGCTTTTGAATGAAGGAGGGGACATGACTATCGTGTTGGGGGGGTTAGAGCAGTCTGAGAGTTATGGAGACTTCGGCTATTGTAGGTGCATAAAGGTTACGGAGGTTAGGGGGGCTATTCGTAATATGAGGAAGGGAGAGCAATCGGGTCGGATGAAATACCGGTAAAATTTGGAAGATCGTGGATGAGGCAGGTACGGAGTGGCTGACTAGATTATTTAACGTCATATTTAGGACGACTAAGATGCCAGAGGAATGGATGTGGAGTACAATGGTCTGTTGTACAAGAACAAGGGTGATATTCAAAATTGCAATAACTATAGGGGTATCAAGTCTTTAAGCCACACTATGAAAGTCTGGGAGAGGGTGATTGAGATGAGGATGAGAAATGATGTTTCGATATCAGAGAAGTAGTTCATGCCGGGGTGATCGACCACATAGGCTATTCATCTTGTCAGGAAATTGATAGAGCAGTATAGTAACAAAAAAAAGACATACACATGGTGTTCATTAATCTAGAAAAGGCATACGATAAAGTTCCTCAAAAGGTCCTTTTGGAGATGTTTGGATTCTAAAGGTGTGCCAGTGGCCTACATCATAGCAATTAAGGACATGTACGAGGATGCCAGAACCAGGGTTAGGACTGTGGAATGTGACTCTGAACACTTTCCGATCGTGATGGAGTTGCATCAGGGATCAGACATTAACTTGTTTCTATTTGCCTTAATGATGGATGAATTGACTCAACATATTCAATATGAGGTGTGGTGGTGTATGTTATTTACAGATGACATAGTTCTGATTGACGAGATGCACATCGGGGTTAATGATAGGTTAGAAGTTTACAGAACGACCTTAGAATCTAAATGATTCATGTTAAGCAGGACTAAGACGGAGTATATGGAGTGTAAGTTCAGTGACGTGATGCATGAGACAGATGTGAAAGTGAATATTGAGGCACAAGCTATACCCAAAAGAAGAAGCTTCAAGCATATTGGGTCAATAATACAAGGAGATGGGGAGATTGACAATGATGTCGCACACCGTATTAGATCGGGATGGATGAAATTGAGGCTCACCTCTGGGTGCTTTGTGATGAGAAGCTATCGGATAGGCTAAAAGGTAAGTTCTACGGAGTAGTGATTAGACCAGCATTATTGTATGGGGCAGAATGTTGGCCAGTCAAGAACGTCCTCCTTTAAAAGATAAAGGCAACGGAGATGAAGATGCTCAGATGGATATGTGGTCATACCAGAAGAGTCACGATTAGAAATGAAGTCATACGGGATAAGGTCAGAGTGGTCTCTGTGGAGGACAAGACGAGAGAAGTGACACTGAGGTGGTTTATAGATATGAAGAGGATGTGTGAGGATGCGCTAGTTAGAATGTATGAGAGACTAGCGATGTCAGGAGTTAAGAGAGGTAGAGGTAGGCCAAAGAAGAATTGGGAAGAGGTGATTAGACAAGACATGACACAGCTCCAGCTGACTGAGGACATGATCCTAGATAGGAAGATTTTGAGGTCGAGGATTAGGATAGAAGGTTAGTAGGTAGTTGAGTTTTTTCGCAATATGTGTGAGAGGGGTGGGGGGTTAGCCTCTCCTTCTCCTCTTCTTCCCTTTTTCGTAGTATTATTTAGGTTTTACGTAGACCCATACTTTTATGTGAGTATTCCTATGTGTTGTTATATTTATCTTTTATCGTTATCTTGCTATCTTATTTTTCTTGAATTTCTTCATTGACTATGCTCTTTTGAGCCGAGGGTCTATCGGAAACAACCTCTCTACCCCATAAAGGTAGAGGTAAGGTCTGCGTACATCTTACCCACCCCAAACCCCATTGCGTGGGATTACACTGGGTATGTTGTTGTTATAGAAAATAATCTTATTCTTTGTTGGTTGTGTAAGGGTTTCAAAGCGTTTAAAATATCATGGATCACTCTACTTCAGGAAAATTGATATACTATCCTCCACCCCTTTCTTCTTAATTGATGTATAACATAATTTAATTTTTGAATTTATAGCAATTAGTATAATACTTTGAAGAAGTGAGTTTTAAATTATGAATATGAAAATTGAGTTTAAATCAAATGAGTATTGTTGAAAACAATGAAAATCATCACTATTGCAAGTTCGAAGAAATATAACTTGAATTGCAAATTTAAAACTAAGTTTAAATCTAGAAGATGTTAGAAAAGTTTGAAAACATTGGCAGGGATGACGATTGGTAGTTCAAAATTTAGAAAAATTATTATCAGTTTCGAACATATGTGCCTGAAATTGTATACATGCATATGTGACATTAGCAAGACAAACTTTGCCAAATTACAGATGTAGGTTTTCGCAACTTCAGTCTCATGTGTCTAAAGTTATTTTCAAGTTGACTAAATTTATAAGAATTTATAAAATTCGATCGTATCTTAAATGATGGTCCTAAAATCAATTATCTGGGCACTTTCCTCCTTTATCTCTCCATATCTTATCACTTTGAGTATTTCTCTTTCTACTCAACCCATAATTGCTATGGACTTGTCTCTCATATCAACTTATTGAGCCATTCACATTAGTTCGGACTTACTCTATTTGACCTAAGTTGTCTTCAATTATTTTAGGCTCACTCCAATTGAGCATCTTTCTTTAGAAAAAAGAGAATATTTAATTCATACAATGGCGTTAGTGAATACAATTATCCTTCATCGATTGTGTAAACATTTTCAAATAGAGGTCTTACATTAGAAAAAAGAAATAGCCTCTAACAAATGAAGAGTGCTAATGAAATTGTCAATTTATTGTCAAGCTTATAAAAATGATATATAATATAATTTTGTAAAGCTGTTATTGAAGATTATAAAAAATTAATGAATGTGAACAAAACTACTATTGTACATATATGTAGGAGGAAAATAAAGATATAAATCTTTTGACATAAAGCCACAAATATTTAAAAAAAATTGTTAAAAAAGAGAGATTCAAAGAAATAGATCTTATACTTTGGCAAGTTTAGTCATGCAACTCATGAAATGTAAGAAATTCATATATTGATGAAATTTTTTCACTTTTTTAAAAAAAAATTAGTGTTTGATCGTAAAATTTTTAAATACAATCTAAAATTGTATTTGAAATTTGAAAAACATTTCAAATCTTATTTTCATAATTTTCGCCTTTTGCTTTTTTTACTGTTACTTTTGTCTTTCCCTTTCAAATTTTATCCTATAATTTCCATTTTTATAAATTTGATCCTATTTAATTCAGTCAAAAACCATGTAAATACCCAACAATCGTAGCTCCACACTTTTCCTCATAAAGTCCTTTAACACAAAACTCATATTCTACTCCTCTTTCTGCTTCCTCAACCTCATCTCTAGTGATGACACCATAATCTATAAATCAGAAAATTGTGCGTGGCTTTAGGAAGCATCAACAAGAGCAATGACCTGCTTTCACGATAATTGCTAAAATCTACTACTATTTTCTTGATATGTATGATTTTTTTTAGATTTATAAACCCTAGGTCGGGGTTTTCTTGCATCGGGTTATGTATTGATAGCTTCGATTCTCGATCATTCTTGTTCGAATCTTTTTCTCGTATTGGTAGTGTTTACTACTTGTTTTAGTTCTTGTTGATTTGTAAGGAGTATAAGTGCAAAGTGGGTTAATGGATAATGTTTACGCACTGATTGTGGTTCTGTAATTGTTTTGGATGATTTTGCTAGTTTTAAAAAATTGGGGTATAAATTATATTTTATATTTTTTTAAAAAAGAAAAAGAGTTAAAAATAATTCTCTACTTTAATAAATTGGCTACTTTTATTCCGTTATAAGTTGGGGCCGAATCTATTCTTCTCGTTACAAAGAGGTCAAACATATCCTTCTGTTATCAAAGTTACTAAATTTTTTTCTTATTTGACAAAAATTCTCAAATCAATCCATATAATACGATTTCAACTGAAATTATCCATCTCTTTTTAACTCGACCTGCGACCCACTTAATGAAATTGACCCATATCAAATTAAACCCTGCAACCCTCCTCCACTCCACCACCAATGGACTGCCGCCCTACTCCTTCTCCCATATCTGTCGCTACCCCCTTTACTACTCCGACTAGAAAAACTAGGGATGAACGTATATCAGATCGGTTCGATTTTGTATCCGAAAAATGTGACCGAATAAAAATCATTTTTTAAAAAAAACGAATACAACTTTTTTTAAAAAAAACCGATATGTTCGGTTTATATCGCCAAACGTATCAGATTATATCGGGTTTTTTTAGTGGGTCGGGTCGAGAAATTTTTTATTTTAAAAAAAAATAGAATTTCCAAAACTGAAATTGACATTCACACATACACTACCATGAAATTCCGACGTTGAAATCTATTGTGTATCGTGAGATGTTTACTAAAGAAAAATGAAAATTAGAAACTGAAAAAATACCCAAAATTAAATTTTTTTTGGGTAAAACGAACATCCGAGCGCAGAGTTACGACTATTTAAAGTTTCACCAATTTACAACTACTTTCTCTCCCTACATTTTATGTCAATGCTTCCGTGATATGTTAATCAAGTTCATGCCGCATTCGACTTTCATAAAAAGCTTCATAGATTGACTTCAATGACTATGATTCAAGAGATAGTAGTAGCCTAAAATAAAAAATAAGAATAATTTTATATTTAATTCAGCTTTTTCGGTTCAGTTCGGTTCCAAAATTTAAAAACCGAACCGAATCACTAAATCCTGATTCGTTTTTTCAAAAAATCATTTTAAAAAAAAACCGAGAAAAAATCGAATCGAATTTCGGTTCGGTTCGATTTTTTCGGTTCTCCGAATTTTTTGCCCACCCCTAAGAAAAACCATCAAAACCCCATAGTAGCCACTACCACACCTAGCCAGATCGCCCAGCCACCACTAATGCAAGCACCCTTTTTCACTCACTTCTCTCCCTCGCCACCTCCACCACACCACTTCACTCCATCTCCCTTCTCTCCCCTGAGCTACGCAACATCACCACACTTCTACCTAAACATCCCTCATTCTCCGGCTAATCACCGTATGTATCAACCCATTACACCAACAACTACAACCCATCATCTTCATTCTTTCTCACCACTGCCGGAGCAACTAGCAACAACAATTAGTCTCCACTGGCGAGCAATAAGAACGAAGTCCTTTCCCCATATGTTTTTGTGTTCTTATTTTCCAGTGAAAATAGAAGCCATTACTGTTGGGGTTTTTTTGTATGGGCCAATTTCGTTTAGTGGACCGCGGGTCGGTTTAAAAGAGGAATGAATCGTTTCAATTAAAATCGAGTAATTTGGGTTGATTTGAGAGTTTTTGACCCAAACTTGTAATGGGGAAGGTAGATTTGGCACCAACTAGTAACAGAGGGTAAAAATAGTCAATTTATGAAAATAGAGGGGGTATTTTTGATCCTTTTTACTTTAAAAATATATTCCAATAACTAAATATTGTTTAGAAAAACTATGATCAAACATAACTCCAATTTCAAAAATTCAAAAATTTATTGTTTCTATGACCAAACACCTACTTAGTCCATTTTATTTTTTTAGAACATATGGAACCAAAATGATGCAAAAGTTCGGCTTATCCTCCATATTAAATTATGTAAAGAATATATTTTGAGCCTAATTCAACTTCAAAAGTTAGCTTGTAGGGTGATGATTGTCCAAGTTCATATAAGTAGTCCATGTTTCCATTCCATATCCGATGTGTGACTCTTAACACTCTCCACACGCGAGCCAACATCGGTGAACAAAGAATTGGAATGAGCCTGACTCTGATACCATGTAAATAATGGATTTTGGGCCTAACTCAAACCCAAAACCTAGCTTGTAGGGTGAGTATTGTTCAAGTACGTATAATGAGTCCATGTTCCCGTTCCATATTCGATGTGTGACTCTTAACAAATTACATTAAAAAAATACTAACTTACTAGAATAATAAGCTCTATTTAATCATCGATCACGCTGTAATCAACCAGCTTAATTACACTGTTAACAAAATATTCTTATCGATGGACTGGTGGGAACATTGGAAATACTAACTTACTAGAATAATAAGCTCCATTTAATCACCGATCACGCTGTAATCAACCAGCTTAATTACACTGTTAACAAAATATTCTTATCGATGGACTGGTGGGAACATTAGAAGGACAAAAGAGAAAGGAGCCAATGAATTTCTCATACTTTGCTCCCAATCTCCCATAGTCCCATTCCTAAGCCAAACAAGAAATCAGACAACACGGCCACTTGGGACCCCCTACTCTTCCTTTCTCCCTTACTCTGCAATCATTTCTCTACTTTCCTGCTAATCATCCCCTTTTTATGTTTCCACCAAGAATGAACCCCTTTTATCACTCTCCATACTACACTAACCTTGTCTACATTGTAAAAGGCACACACCCATTTTTAGTCTCACAAAGTTTCCTCATTTCCCCCTTTTTATCTCCATTTTTCTCTTCTTTTCAAACTTAAATTTCTGGGTTTTTACTACTCTTTGGGTTATGATGACGGTGAAGAAGCTATGCTGTTTTCAGTATTATGCTCTTTGTGGTCTCCTTCTAGCTGTTCTTGTTTCCTCCAAGCACCATGGTAATCTGCCTTTTTACACTTTTAAGTACTTCATTTCTTTTATTTTCTTGGTTATTTTTAGCATTTGGCAGTCTTACTTTGAGTGTATTCTGTTTTCAATAATGTAGTTTCCTAACAAGTTTATGCTCTTAAAAACCCATCTTTGGATGAGTTATCTTCATAGTCTAAATAGCTAAGTAAGTCCTTGTTGTGACTTGTGAGAGCTGTCTTTGTTTACACTGAAGGAATTTGTTGAAAAATGTTATAATGCTGAAAAATGGACCATGTTGATTGTTGAGGGAGGTAGGGATGTGGAGTTTGAAAGTATATTTATGTCCTAGAGACAATCTGTATTAGGACAAATGTACTTTATACACATTCATATTATTATTAATGGAGATTAATATTTTGGCATTTGCAAATTATTGAATTATTAATTGATTGTTTGTAATATTCTATAATATGCATCCCTGGAGGTTACGCTGTTATTAATAGTGTGATATATTAATATTATAACGTAACTCTTAAAATAGCCTCGACTAATTATCATCGAGAATGGGATATCGATGATATGTGATAAGTCGACATGTGGTCTGCATCACATCCTTAGAGGATGTAGTATGTCTCACCTGCTATAAGTAATGTCTACTCGTGAAGGACACATGGATACTTTGAAAGTATTGGTATACCCTGCGGATATACTGTTTGTTATACTTGTCTAAAGTATGATCAGCGTGTGGGAGATAAAAATCCTTAGACTTGAGGTCAATACGCGCCTTGTCTACAAAGTAATGTACTTTTATCCCGTCCTAAGCTCAAATGCCTTATAGGTTGAGATACTACTTGTATTGGGTACATTACAATGTGAATTAAAGGTGGTAGTTGAGCCAAGATTAGGATTTATTCCTCGAATGTATATTCGAGAGAACACTCGGATTTTCAATGATATTAGGTTGACTAAGTCGTTGGCCAACGCAATAGACATATTTAGAATATGGTCTAGTTGTCAACTAATATAGATGAGATACAATGATTAAGCCATTTGGATAGACACTTGACAAATCCTAAGCTTGATCGGGTGTGTCGTGAATGAAAGGATTTTATCTTACCACATAAAGGTTAAGTTTACTGGATTCTCGTAAACATACTTCACATATTGAGTTCGTCTTGCGGCGCCGTCTAGGAGTTCCGCGTAGACCTTAATTTGATTAATGTCGATATGAGAAGGCATGTAGGGTCACACTATGTCGATTGTCCGTTCGATATAAGGATGTATTGAGAGAGTAATTGAATGTTCGATTTAGAATCGAGATATTTAAATGAATAATAATTATTTTAATTAAGTCAAAATTGGATTTTGGATTTAATTAAGAATGCGCAGAAAATTAATCGAGACAGTGCACGTCGAGCGCCGCGGCACCCATACCCTAGGGCCGCGGCGCCTCTGCCTCGATTTTTGGGTCAGGCCCAAGGTCAAACCCTGATCCGATTTGACCTAATTTTCACCTATAAATAGTGACATTCTCTTCATTATTCAACACACTAATTTTCAGATTGTTATTATAAGCCTTAGAGACTTAGAATTAAAACTCTCTCGAACCTCTGCCGGATTTCCTAGCTTTCCGAAAGAGAAATACATTGAAGCTTGGAGCTTGCAATTGGAAGGGCAACCGCGTGTCTACCTTATAGTAGATAAAGACTCCAGATATTCTAACATGTAAGTTTATGCTTTATGTTAAAGGTTTGATTGTTGTATAACCATGCCAAAAAACTTGTTGGGGTAAGTAAGAAACAAAATTTTAAACTTCCGCTGTGCCTTACTTATGTGTTTTGAACCCGACAAATCCCTACAGAATTGCAATTAGGCTCGGGGTTCAAGGTTTTGCTTTGTTTTTTTTTAGTTAATGTTTTAGCATTACTACACAAATTCCCAGTTGGGTTTTTCCTAGTTGGTCTCAGTTGATGTTTTTTGCTTTACTAGACAAATTTCAAATTTTATGATGTTGCTTTCTAGGTTACACATGAAGAGCAAGTACTTGATTAAATGTGTTCTTTCTGTATTACTTGTTAAACCTCTTTCCTATTAGATTTTGAAAGGAAGAAAAAGGACTTTGGTTTTTGTAACTTGTAAGAATACATGTCTAAAGAAAAAAACACTTATCAATACTTAACTATTAGTTTCCTAATGGTGCTGCATAATACTACTGTTTAAAATGCATGCTATAGTAATGTATTTTATAACAACCCAAGCCTATATTTGGGTTTGTGGATGTAATTGGTACCAATATCTACTGGTTCCCATTGAACCCATATCTACAGTTGGCTTCTTTAAGGGATCTTTAGCTGTATCCATAGGTGGAGCCAGATTCTTTTAGGTATTGGGGGCTAGTTCAATTTGCTCATGAATTAAACATATTAAGTTGAAGAAAATTGGAGTGATAGTTAAGTGTAATTTTCGTAAAAAGAAGTCAGAATTTCTAAAACATAAAATTGATATCAGTTTCTTCTAAAACAATCGCTCCATACAAAACTAATCTAGAATCTAAATAACAATTGTAATGTTGGACAGAATGTTGTCGACACACTCAGACAATACTTGTGATCCAGATTTCTGAGGTGAAATCCCGAGAGCACTCTTGGTATTTTTGCAATCTAATTCTGGATGTCGATACACTATTGTGGCGTCTCTATTTATAGTAGAGAGTTCCCTTGAAAGGCTCATCGATCGGTTGTGGAAGTTGAGGAAAAAACGGGCAGCTTGTGGTAGATGATTAAGTAGTGAAAATCTCAACAACTTTGACTTGTTCCTTACTCAACTTCTTCCCCAAGCTTTGACTCTTTCTCCCACGTTTTACAAAGCTCCAATTCACCATGCCTAAGCCGTTTTTACCTCACAGTAAAATATAACTGCTTAACATGAAGTAAGACAAAACTGTTTTTCGAAGATGTTGGTCCGAATGTTATGACATTTGTCCCAACATTTTTATGCATTCAAATCAGTACTTCAGAAGATATGTTGGGTCAAATATCACAACACCAAACCCAACATTAACAATCTCCCCTTTTGCCTTTCTTCACAAAACACATTACAAAATGTACAAACGACTTAGTGTATTGTCACAAATGTTGTCCAACACTTGTGATTAATGTCAAACTCTCCCTTAACATGTGATGGCATACAAGCAAAACTTGTGTATACCAGTGTACACCAAGTCATAGGATTAGAAAATGGTGTGTGTACATATATATACACATATCATCCAATATACACAACACAAAAAGAAAGACCCCATTGTCAGAACAAACCATTGTCAAAAATAAACATCCACATCAACCATTAACCAAACCAAAACAAAAAAGTTCATAATCCAAACAATCATAAACCAAACATTAAAAGCTCACGGTGCAGCACATCAACACACTTCTTCCCGACTCATTATGCAGCAACAACAACTTCCAACAACTTTCTATTTCTGCATAACAACTTCAGCTTCAGCCCTCAGCATTAACATGTACCAAAACAAAACAAAAAAGTTCATAATCCAAACAATCATAAACCAAATATTAAAAGCTCACGGTGCAGCACATCAACACACTTCTTCCTGACTCATTATGCAGCAACAACAACTTCCAACGACTTTCTACTTCTGCATAACAACTTCAGCTTCAGCCCTCAGCATTAACATGTTTAGCAACACCTTCCTCCCAACAACTTATTCCTTTTGCACAGCAGTATCAACATCTTCAGCAGCAACAACATCAGCTTCACCATGTGCACCTTCAACCTCTCCCCCCTGCACAACAACATCTCCCCTTTTTGTGAAGATAGTAATAGCAAGAAATGGTCTTTGGCTTGAACTAAGGCATCCCTGACAGCATCAACCTCTGAAATTTATTGGTTGACTTTTGCTATTTGACCTATTAGCCAGTCTGTTGACAGGGTTGACTGTCTTGAACCAGTGTTGCCTTGAATGTTGGTGACATTTCTGGCAACATTCTCACATTCTGCTTCCTTCTTCCAAGGCAAGTCAATAACTCTTTCTTTGATCTTTAAAATTGCCTTGTTTATGGTGTAAAGGTCAGAATCCTTTCCTACAATATCCTCTCTTTTAGGTTCAAATCCTTGGGTAGTCAAGATTTGGTAGATTAGAGAGGGAAATGGAAGGATTAAAGTTGATTCTTTTTCAGCCAAGTTGGCAACTTGATAAAAGATCATCTTTCCTAAATCAACTTTTAAGCCTTTCTCAATTTTAAACAATAGGGAAGCTTGTTCAGATGTCACAACTGACTCATTCAAGAAGGGAAGCCAATCGTGAATACCAATTTTGTGGAGGGTTGAATATAAGGATGTTAGTTTTGAAGCTGGGCATCTAGGGATCCACTTTTTCATTATACCTCCAGTGAGGTATTCAATCATTTTATTCCTATTTTCTGTCACTTATTCTGCATCTCTAACTCTCTATTCAGCATGAAGACCCATACATTGATTTATAATAGAGGGTGTAAACTGATAAATCTTGTTAATATCTTCCCAAATTTTTTTGAGGAGACATCCTCTATATCAGGACTCAAGATTAGCATAAAACAACCTAATCACTTCATCAACATAGGTTCTTTTTCTGTGACAGTTTTGAGAAGCTGTCTATCCTTGAGAAATTCTATCAAGCCATATTCAATACATGAAGTAACATCTAACACTTTCTCAGGTCTAAATACTATATTCTTGTACCAATCCCATTTGTCGTATTTAGCTTTAGAATAGATTTTTTCTGAGAAAGCACATACTTCAATATCTGAATTAGACATGGTTGAACTCTCAGATTTGGTGCTGCTGGAGGATGTTGTTGTATGTGCCTCTGCAGATGTTGACCGAAATATTGTGTGAGATGTAGTATCAGTGGCAACATTTGGATCAACACTTGATTTGGCATATCTGGGAATTCCCTTTGGAAATAATTGCTTTAGTGGAGTTTCATCATCTGCTTGAGACACATTTTGCGGGACAGAAGCAATTGGTTCTTCTTCACTCTCTTCAGTTGAGAGCACAAAGTCCGTGTCGTCACCGGCACTGCTCAAGAAAGCAGGTAGAGATGTATCAAATCTGGACCTTTTGTTGCTCGGCTCTTCACGAACTGTTCTCTCAAACATTCTGCTCGATTGACGAGTAGGGAAGGTGGATGATCTTGGTCTTTTACCCAATGCTAAAATATCAGATGTTTCATCAACATCTATTGGATTGTTGTCATCACTTGAGTAACTAATGTCTAAAGGTTCATCTAAACCTTTAAATAATATAGCTTTGGACAAGTCCTCTGTAGATGGTGAAAAAGATAACCAACAGGGTTGCTGCGGTTCATTTTGCTCAGACAATTCAGTGTTCATAGGAGGGTTTGTACTCATTGGGGTGTTGGCTGACATTGGTGTTGACATTGGAGAGGTTTACATCGGTGAATATTGAGGAGAAAGTTTTGGGAATTTAGGGTTTGAGATTGAGGATGGAGTTTGGAATGGTGATGATTCCATCGGCTAAGAGGATGTATACCCGATATGATTTCCCCCCATCCCTCCCTTTTTTATTTTTTATTTTTATGGAAAAATTCAAAATGATAAAATGATAGCAAATGAGAAGAATATTTATATACATGACTAACCTTTCTTAGCAACAAAAATCCCTTAGTTTTAGGTGTTTCATTTTACACAATAACTTATACCTAAAATATTGGGATAAAACAAATAAACATCACGATAAGGATAAACTTTAATCTCATCATTTTAGCTTTTGAAATTCTTGCAAACAAGGCATATAATAGGGAGAGATATCTGATGATTCAACGATCAGATAAGTACAATATCCCAACACATATCACATTCTGAAAATGTCAACTGCAATACGGACAACATTTTGGACGACACAAGTATTTTGACCCCCAAGAACTTTTCATTTTGGCAACAAATCAAGACACATTTATATGTATTTTATGAGTTTTACCACTGGACCAATGTAACATTTTCTCATTGTGTCCTTGATCTAATCATATAACACATACAAAGGAATTTTTCATGTCAACAATAAGAATACTTATTTAGTATTCTCAAAATTCTTTTGAAGCACATGATACTCCTATAGAATAGGAACGATATCTTTTTAAGGGCTTTGCCCATTTTGCACAGTTGCCAAATATTTATATAGGCTTTGCCTTATTTTGATACTCCCTTTTTATGATTTACATGTATTTATATATATCATCGCAGAGAACGGTATCACGTTGGAATTACATTCTTATTGAAGGATCATGCTTGTGTGACAAAAAGTTATGCACCATACAACAACAATAATCAGTCAGTGATATTACATAGGTAAATGTCACCCGAAATATTAGACAACGTTTCAGCCGACATTCACCAACAATGCCTTTTTTTTAGAGATTACAAAGTCCAAAAGATTTCTTCAAACTAGAAAATCTCTCATGGTTCAAAACTTTTGTAAAAATATCAGCTAGTTGATGAAGAGTGTCAACATGTTCAATTTTAACCAGTTGTTTTTCAACTAAATTTCTTAAAAAGTGATGTCTAATATCAATATGTTTTGTACGCGAGTGCTGAACTAGATTTTTGGAAATATTTATTGCACTCAAATTGTCACAGTACAAAATCAAAATGTTGCTAGTAAATCCATAGTCGTCTAGCATGTGTCTTAGCCATATTAATTGAGAGCAACAACTTCCAGCTGCTACATATTCAGATTCAACAGTTGAAAGTTAGACACAGTTTTGTTTATGACTATACCATGAAACAAGGTTATTGCCAAGATAAAAACATCCTCCACTTGTACTTTTTCTATCATCCACATCTCCAGCCCAATCCGAGTCACTAAATCCTATTAAGTTAGGATTAGTGTCTTTGGAATACCAAATTTTCAACTCACATGTGCCGACAACATATCTAATAATACGTTTCACGACATTTAAGTGAGACATTTTGGGACAGGCTTGAAAACGTGCACAAACACAAACACAAACACTAAACATAATATCTGGGAGACTAGCAGTAAGATAAAGAAGGCTACCTATCATAGACCGATGTAATGTTGGGTCGACATTTTCACCAACATTATCCTTACATACCTTCTGCGATGAACCCATTGACGTCTTCATTTGTTTAGTGTTCTCCAAACCAAATCTCTTAAATAGATTCTTGGCATATTTACTATGTGAGATAAAAATTCCATCACTTTGCTTTATCTGCAAGCCTAAGAAAAAAGTTAATACCCAAATCATGCTAATTTCAAATGTTAATGACATAGCTTCAATAAATGAATTTAGGTACGACTGTGAGGTCGACCCAAAAACTATGTCATCCACGTAGATTTGAGCAATTATAATATCTACACTGTGTCGTTTAATAAATAAAGTACGATCAGCTTCGCCACGGTTAAAACCAAATTCAAGAAGAAAGTTAGTTAAACGACCATACCATGCACGAGCGGCTTGTTTCAACCCATACAAAGCCTTTTTGAGCTGGTACACATAATGTGGATGGTAAGGATCTTCAAATCCTTTTGGTTGTTCAACATAGACTTTCTTATCTAGATAACCATTTAAGAATTCACATTTCACATCAATTTGGTGTAAAGTAATTTTCAGACAATAAGCAATAGCAAGTAAAAGTCTAATTGACTCAATTCTAGCCACATGTGCGAAGGTTTCGTCATAATCGATTCTTTCAACCTGAGTATAGCCTTGTGCAACTAGACGAGCTTTGTTTCTAACAACTGTTCCCAATTCGTCTGATTTACTTTTAGAAATTCACTTAGTTCCAATTACATTTGTATTATTTGGATGTGTAACTAAGTCCCAGACTTCATTTAGAGAAAATTGTTCAAGCTCTTCTTGCATTGCTTGTATCCAGAAATTCTCTTTAAGTGCTTCTACAACATTCTTTGGTTCTAATGTAGATATAAAACAAGAAAGACTAACCTCTTGGTATATGGTTGACATACACACATACCTTACCATTTCTCTATAGTTGAGTGGTTCTTTGCCTCTTGTTCTAATTCTTCAAAAACTCCCCCTATCACTTGGCCCGTTGGATGATTCTTTCTAATCCTTGATGAGGGGTTCCTACGAACTTGGTCTAACAATTCAACACTCGACTCCTCATCTGTGACCTGCTGTTTCGGATGTTGCTCCAGGTGTGGCAACATTTGTGGCAACATCTGATTCTTCTACAATCTGTGGACTTTCCACTGTATCTACAATGTTATTTTCAATAGTTTTTCCTGAAACATCAAAAAGATCATCAAAGATAACATTTATAGACTCTTATATAGTTCTGGATCTCAGATTGTATACTCGATAAGCATGACTATTTTGTGAATAGCCAACAAAAATTCATTTATCACTCTTGGAGTCAAATTTTGCCAAATGATCCATGTCATTTAAAATATAACAAATACACCCAAAAATATGAAAGTAATGCAAGTTTGGTTTCTTTTCATTTATAATCTCATAGGGTGTCATCTTTGTTCCTGGCCTTAAATAGATTCTATTAGCGATGTGATTGACAGTATTTAAGGCCTCTTCCCATAAACGTTTTGACAAATGTTTAGAACTAAGCATTACTCTAGCCATTTCTTGCAATGTCATATTCTTCCGTTTAGCAACCCCATTCCGTTGAGGAGTTTTGGGGGTAGAAAACTCATGGAAAATTCCCCTTTTCTCACAAAAATTTGTGAATGAACTATTTTCAAATTCTTTTTCATGATCGGATCTAATCCGAAAAATAGGAGAATAAAATAAATTTCTAATTCTAGAGTGCAAGATGTTAAACATGTCAAACGTTTGTGATTTTTCTTTCAAAAAATAAATCCAAGAATATCTAGAAAAATCATCTACTATCACAAAGGAATACCTCATGCCTCCTAGACTGTCTACTTCAATTGGACCCGTTAAATCCATATGTAGCAATTGAAACAGTGAGATGTACCTGAATGTTGTTCGTCATGTTAGACAACATTATGAGAGACACGGGTTTGCTTACCTTTTAAATAATATTGACAGATCGTTTTACTTTTATGGTTAAGTTTGGGTATGCCTCTAACAACTTTATATGAGACCAATTTTTCTAAATTGCGGTAGTTGACATGCCCCAACTTTTGATGCCATAGTGTTGTGTCATCGATCTTAGCATTATTGCATGTTTCTTGTCTTACAACAAGATAACAATTGTCACATGTTCTTGTACCTGTCATGACACATATATTTGCTTCATTCGTAACTTTACAAGCATTCTTATTAAATTTTACCTCAAGATCGTCATCACACAGTTGACTAATACTAATCAAATTAGCTATTAAGCCCTCAATGTGTAAGACATTCCCTAAGGCTGGAAAATCAGGAACATCCAAGATCCCTTTTCCAATTATTTTGCTTTTACTGCCATCTCCATAAGTCACGTTTCCTCCATTGAATGACTCATAGTTCCTTAGAAATTCTTTTGTACCTGTCATGTGACGAGAACATCCACTATCAAAGTACCAAGAACCTGAAATGTTAGTTCTTAATGCAGTTATATAAACATTACAAGTTAAGTCCATTTTAGGAACCCAAACTCTCTTAATTTTTTTTACTTTTTGGCTTAGAAATGTTGCTTCGATGTTTATCCGGAATGTTGGACAACAATTTAGGCAACATTTTGCTCACATAATTTTGAAGTTTGAAACAGTATGGTTTTAAGTGTCCAGGGGAGTTATAGTAATGACATACAAACTTCATTTTCTTTGACATATATGAGAACATATTATTCATCCATTTTTCTTTTACAAAGCGTACTTTCTCATTTTTATCAAAGAGATTAGAGCATATGGTTTTAAGAGAGTTTTCGTACCCAATACTTGCGTGTGAAGGTTTGCTAAAGTTGAGTATCTCATTCAATTTTGAAGTCCCTGTGTTGAGTTTGCGGAAGGTTGCTTTGGCTAAATCCAATTTTGCACGAATCTTACCAAATTCAATATCCTTTTTGGTAAGTGCAACCTCAAGTCGGGTTATCGTGCCTGTTAATTCTACATTCTCTTGAGTTAAAGATTTTACCTTTTTGTCAAGTTGCTTGGATTCTATGATTAAGGCTTTACAAATACTTTGTAATTCATTAATCATATCATCTTTGCATTCAACTTGATTCATACAATCAATCTCACTAACAGAAATAAAACCACTAAAACAATTAACATCAGAATAGTTAAAGAATTCATACCTTTCGGATGTCGCTGAGAATTTTGATGTCGTTGCTGATGTTGGAGCAAATTTCGTGACATCTAAGACAACATTATATACGACATCTTCATTATCCGATAGAGACTGTTCGAAAACAGTGGCCAACATTTCTTGTGTTTCAATTTCACGATCTCCTTCCTCTTCTTCATCATCGCTAAGAGAAACCCATAGGTTCTTACCAAATTTTCTAAGAGTGTTTGCATATTCGTTAGCATAATGTCCCCAACCTGAGCATGCATTACATTGCACAGACTCAAGTTGTTTGGGATCAAATTTGGTACGATCTGAGTTGGTTCTTCTTAGTTGATTTCCTTTTTGTACATTTGGAAGGAATCTAGTGAGCTTTTGATTTGAAGACTTAGTTTTGGTGCTCTTTAGATTTTGATTGATTTCTCTCATTGTTGAACTTCATCACCATCGAATTGTATTTTCGAGTGAGCAAGACAACATTTGCACCTTCATCAATTTCTTCAAGATTCTCATCCTCTTTTTCGATTTGACTCTTCGAGGATTGAACTTGAAGTGCCACATTCTTGCTTTTATACAATTCCTTTTGATTTTCAATGTTCATCTCATAAGTTTTGAGTATGCTCATCAAGGTATGAAAGTCCATTGTGGCAAGATTGTGAGCTTCTTCAATAACACAAGTCTTTAAATTGAACTTTTCAGAAAGAGAACGGAGAGCATTTTCAACAGGTTGAGTGTTGGTTAATGGTTTACCAAACACTTGACATCCATTTGAGATGTCAATCAATTTTTCAAAATAAGATTTAATATCATCTGATTCTTCTATCCTTAAACGTTCATATTTACTCATGAGCATACATAGCTTTGTTCGACGAACAATTAAGCTCCCTTCACAATGAATTTGTAAAGTATCCCATGCGTCCATAGCCGTGGGGCAGTTTTGAATGAGTTTGAACATGTAAAGATCAACCTATCCAAAAATTGCATTTAAGCCTTTTCGTTAAAGCTAGCATTATTGATTTCTTCTGTAGTCCATTCAGATTCAAATTTAGCAATAATGTTACCTTCTTCATCCGGTGACAACATTGGAACAACATACCCATTGGTTATAGATCTCCATGCACGAATATCAGTTGATTTGATATGCGAACATATGCGAATCTTCCAATAGACATAATTTGATCCATCTAAAATATGAAGTCTACCAATATTCGGATTTGCCGAATCCATAGCTTATGACAACATAACCAATCACTTATTGTGTTAAGTGTTGACTCTGATATCACTTGTCAGGGTGTCAAAAACTACGGAAAGTAAAAACAAGAGATGAAATAAATTGAATGCCAATTCTGTTTAGCTTATGACAACAGGACCAAACACTTATTGTGTTAAGTGTCGGCTCTGATACCACTTGTCAGGGTGTCAAAAACTACGGAAAGTAAAAATAAGAGATGAAATAAATCGAATGCCAATTCTGTTTTTGAACGTCGGTAATTATGTGGTCCGATACCAGTGACAACACTTAGCAAAACAGAAACTTTAAAGAGTAAATGCAGCGGAATTTCAAGAACACAAATGTTTAAAATTTTCATAAGTTATATATATTATATAACTTATGAAGGTCAATGACCAGATGTATTATATATATATTATATACAAAAATACAAATTCCTTTCTTTACAGATTTACAATATAAAACGGAAAGGAATTAAAAGTTGAAGTCGCAGATGACTTATGCCTGAAAAATTTAACTAAGTAGACATAGACAACCTCTCATTACAATCGCACCATACAAAACTAATCTAGAATCTAAACAACAATTGTAACGTTGGACAGAATGTTATCGACACACTCAGACAACACTTGTGATCCAGATTTCTGAGGTGAAATCCCGAGAGCTCTCTTGTTATTTTTGCAATCTAATTCTGGATATCGATACACTTTTGTGGCGTCTCTATTTATAGTAGAGAGTTCCCTTGAAAGGCTCATCGATCGGTTGTGGAAGTTGAGGAAAAGATGAGCAACTTGTGGTAGATGATTAAGGAGTGAAAATCTCAACAACTTTGACTTGTTCCTTTACTCGACTTCTTTCCCAAGCTTTAACTCTTTCTCCCACGTTTTACACAGCTCTAATTCACCACGCCTAAGTCATTTTTACCTCACAGTAAAATATTACTGCTTAACGTGAAGTAAGACAAAACTGTTTTTCGAAGATGTTGGTCCTAATGTTATGACATTTGTCCCAACATTTTTATGCATTGAAATCAATACTTCAGAAGATATGTTGGGTCAAATATTACAACACCAAACCCAACATTAACATTAACTTTTTTTATGGCTTGTCTAAAATACACTCAGATCATCAAGAACAATAAAAAACCAATATTGAGCAACTGAAATGGATTTGAATATAGTTTACGTGAATAGTAGAGTGTCTAGTCGTCTACCTAGTTTTCTAGTACCCATGTCTCAGAAAACACTCAAGAGAATGTATGTTTGTCTAGATTCTTCACATTGTAACAACTTGAAATAACTGATGAAAATGTAAACCGGTAGAAGAACTAGTAGATGGATAATTAGTCCCCTATTACATTCATCCTGGAGAATCCGTTGTTTACTTCCCGAGTCCTACATCATTTACACGTTTTTCATGCTCTTCTAATACTTATGTTTGTCTCTCATCATGTTCCTATTTTGGAATTTGGTCATCCTAGAATTATGAAGCTGAAGTACTCTCTGTCCCAATTTATTTGACACACTTTCTTTTTTAGTCAGTCCAAAAAAAAATGACACATTTTCTTATTTGGCAACAAGTTAACTTTAAACTTTACCTTACGCTTAACGAGATGATTTATAAAAAGGGGCAGCCCGGTGCACTAAGCTCCCGCTATGCGCGAGGTCTGGGGAAGGGCCGGACCACAAGGGTCTATTGTACGTAAACTTACCTCACATTTCTGCAAGAGACTGTTTTCACGACTTTAACCCATGACCTCACATGACATCAACATTACTAGTTACTCCAAGGCTCCTCTTCGACTAGATGATTTATAACCACACAAATTTTTGGCTTATTTTAGATCATAAGATTCAAAAATCTTTCTTTATTTCTTAAACTCCGTGTCCAGACAAACTACATCACGTGAATTGGTATGGAGGGAGTATTATTTATCTATAAATAAATAAAAAAAAAAGAAGCTAAAGGAAGTTCAGTTTTAAATCGGGATCACTCATGCAATATTAAAGTTTACGACTGTGGACCCAGAATTTTAATTCCTCTAAGGACTGGACAAGCTACATTAGGGCCAGGGTATCAATATTTGGAAAAGTCTTATTTTAAGAATGCATTTTTATGAGGAAAATGCAGAAGTTTGAACTTGGCCAGTGCCTGATGTTTAAGCTTGGGGATAGATATTGATGGTTGTAAGAACCTATTATATAATATTAGTTACAGGTAGGGGTGACCAGTGGGCCGCGTCCCGGCGGGACGGGACTGGGGAGGGCGGGACCGGACCTCCAGCGTGACTGGCGTGATCCGCCGATGTCCCATCCCGTTTCCGGTTCCGTCAGAAAAGGGGACCGGTCTTTGCGGGGTCGGGTCGTGATCGAGTTTTTCATTTTTTTTTGGCACTTAATTTTAAAAAATAACATATATAAACACTTCAATAATTGAACAAGATAGTGTAATAAAAACATCCCAAGACTGTTTTTGTGCCTCTTATATTATTTAATAGAAATATAATTTTTTTGTAATACAATTTCAAAATTGCAACTTTGTGGTGTTGAAAGTTGCAAATCATATAGTAAAATTGCAATTAAAAAAATTACATATGCAACATACTTTTTCTAATTTCTTCACAGTGTCTTGTGGTTCTTCAGTTGGAATTGAAATTTGTTGGTCAAATTGGTCGACGTCGCTTCTAGGTCCGTCGGACAAGATTTCGTTGTTTAAATCGTCTTCTTCGTTGATCTCTGGTTGACCGCACCTTCTACGCTCCGCTCGTATCCAATCTCTGAATAAAATTGCAATCTCCAAGCTGTCTCCCGCCAATGAGTGTCTGTGCTATCCTATTTGAAATCTTCCGGTAGAAAAAGTGCTTTCAGACGCTGTTGATGACTCTTGAATGTTCAACACATCTCAGGCCATCTTTGCTAGTGTTGGAAATGTCTTCTCATTTTCCCTTCAGTATTTAAGCAAGTCTTCACGTCTTTCTTCATTGAGAACTGCTTGGTACGGTACAATACCCTGCAAAACAAAAACATCAAATTCGCTAACTTGATTAGCAGTGGTACCACTAAACATTCTTTTTCTAAGGCTTTCAATACTAGCCGCAGAAACAACATGTCTTTTATAAGGTTGTACTAAAGAAGAAGAAGATGATATAGAAGTCGATTGGTTGTTAGCACTTTCTTATTGGTAATGCATATATACTTTTTTGCATTCATCGTGTATGCTAGATAAAACTTCTTTAGTTGGTTCCTTAGGTGGTTGTTCATTTGGATTTTTTGGAGTTGGAGGTGGAAGTACTGCTATACAATCGTAAATAATTCCAATAAGTGCTTTACAATCGTCTATTTTAATAGTCAGATTTAATACAATACCAATAATATAAATAGTGGGAATATGAAAAAAATATTTTTTTAATTTGATAAACATATTTTTAATAGGTGTTTTATAAGATGGGTTTTACATATATTCACTAAGTAACAAAAATATTACAGTTATATAAAATAACATAGTTGAAATAGTAGGATAATATATACCAGAAAATTCTTTTGTTGCTTGAAAATTTTTCTCTAAACATATAATAAGTTCTGAAATTTTTTCCCAATGGGCGTTAAAAAATAAAGTTATAGGTTTTTTATAATCATAAACAACGAGTAATTGTTCATATAGAGAATTTCACTTAGTCGCTACTTCTTCGGAAATTTTTCTATAAGGTAGTCCATAATCGTGATAAGTTTTTTTATATTCTTTTTTTCTTTGTATTCTATTACTTCTAAAAATAAAGTTTATCAAATTGTACTTTATTAAGCATTTCTTCAAAAAGTGATAGATCATCCTTTACAACTAAGTTATAAATATGACACACACATTTTATATGAAAATGATTAGGAAAAGATGGAGTTAATAGATTTTTTAAAAGTGTCACAGCATAATTATTAGAAGAAACATTATTTAACGTAACAATCATTATTTTGTCAGTTATACCATAATAATCGCAAACTTGATGAATATTTTCTGCAATAAAATTTCAAGTGTGCCTATCATCAATATATCTATATGCTAAAATACGTTTTTGCATAGATCATTTATAATCTATCCAATGACGTGTAACGGTTAAATAATCATGACCGTTAGTACTACAGCCTATATCAGAAGTGATAGATATTTTGCCAGGAAAATAATTTAGTGAATAACGTAAATATTGTTGATATTCATTTGCAAATTTAAAAATGTCTCTCCTAACCGTTGATCTAGAAAAATCGTTAAAAGCAGGATTATACATATCTCTTATGTAATGAATAAAACCAGGAGAGGAAGAAAATGAAAAAGGCAAACCCTCCACCACAACTAATTTTGCTATTGCTTCCTTATCTCTATGTTTATCGTATTTAGGACCTATAAATTCCTCCGTCATAGGGTTAATTTGACTCTGTACTTGGTCCGGAACACTGTGTGAACCTTGTCCCGTCTGAGAGCACATTGGCGCACCCATTCCGATTTCGAGTCCCGACACCTTTTTTTTAGGGGTGATCGGGTTGGGACCGGGCCGACCCGACTCACTGGCCAGCCTTAGTTACAAGCAAGGGCCATAAACATATTGTGTCTTTGGAAATATAAAAGAATACGACATGAATTTCTTAAAAACAAATGACATAAAGGGGTCAAGTGTCAACTGGTAGATCTGACACCACCTGATGGGCCTTGAGAACTCGGGACGATTAATTACGATATGGCTTTTGAGTAATCAGGTCTAGTAGAAACTTAAGTTCCGGATGAACATCTAAACCTACAGAATTTAGTTAGCAGGAGGGAGTTAGCAAATTTTTCTAGCTGAACTATATGGTTCTTGGGACTTCGAAATAGCAATATTTTACAGTTGATGAATTTAAAGATAAGAACAATTGAATTTAGTACCCCTTCCTTGAACCAGCACCTCATTATTTGCTGTGCTGAATGCTACAGGAAATTCTGCAAATGACCTTGTTGATATCATCAACAAGAACAGAACTGCTCAAAAGCTTCCTCAACTTAGTAATAGTCCTGGACTTGGGTGCATAGCATTGCAATATGCAAAGGAATGCATGGGGAACTGCAGTTCCAACAACAGTGTAAATTGTCACCCTTCTGAAGATGACTTCACCGAAGTTTTTGCTCCAAACTGTGGTGTCGAGCTACCCACTTTTGGAACAATATCTGGCTACATTCTCGGTTGTCAATCAAAGTATCTCGAGCCATTGGAAGCCTTCTCAAATGCACTTGTTCATGACAAAAGGACTCTTTCTCTTATGAGGAATAAGACTCATACTGAAGTTGGAGTCGGGATTATCAAAGCTCACAAGCACAAAGGACCTTACTTGTGGTGTGTTTTGTTTAGTAGTAGCCAGAGAAACACCACATTCGTATTTGATGATCTTGGTGAAGGGATTAAGCAGAAGAAAGGATGTTTTAGTGGAACCAGCTTCCCTTGCAGCAGAGCACATAGAGACAAAGGTCTATTATCGAACAAAAAATTTATTCTGGTTTTGCTCTGTGTTTACTACTTTCAACAATTCCTTTCCGAACTTCTCTGACAATGCAATGCATCTACTCAGCTAAAATTTTGTCATGCATTCTGCTGAATCAACCTTGGAAACCCATTCATGATGTTCAGTGGAATTTTCTTTAGATTCGCTTGCCCAGTATTCTTGTTGTATTGAATCTTCTCTTGTGCATGCAACATAGCTTGCCTTGCGCTATCTGCAGGAGACCATAACATAACTTATTGCAGACACAGCTAGGATCCTTGCGAACTCCGAGTTCAAAGAATTTCTCTTACCATGTTGCCACAAAGATACAAATCCAAGCATTAATAAGCAAGAAAGTTTAAACCAACACTGGCTGAACCCCCCACACGTATAGGCTTGCTAGTGAATATTATACTGCATCGAAATTTTATGCACTAGGAGTCTTAGAACTTTTCGTGATTTTTTGGCATTTTTTCCCTTTAATGAATATGATATTTGTTCTGTTTATTATCAGTTAGCAGAATACTCTGGTGTGACTTGGACGGTTGGACCTAGTATCTGTTAGCCTGTGTAAAAGCATGTAATGGTAAGAGTCTACTGCAAACTGGAGAATGGCTATGGAATTTATTCAGTTAAGCTGAATAATGAAATTGGGATTACTATTCCACAATCTATTAAAAATAAGGCAAAGCCAGGATTTTTAGTCACTATTCTGTACCACAGCACAACTTATGTGACAAGACTTAGGGAAAATATACGATAACAATGACTATGCCTCAATTAGAAGTAAGTTGAGACTGCTATATGAATCCACACTGTCCATATTGCTCCATTTAAGCTCATTTCAATCTCTTAAAATAAATATATCTATTGGAAATTTATAACTCTCTATATGGATATACTATAGTGTGCTCTGTATGACCAAAAGCAACTATAGAGAAATATTGAGCCACCTGATCACAATGAAATGCAATAGTTGGTGAAGTGCACTCAAATAGTTGGTCTTACCAAAACCAAAAGAAAGGCAGAGGGCACTCAGAGCAGAAACCATTTGGCATTTTCAGCATAGTTTTGAAAATATTTGTGTCACTATTCTTTTCCTATTTCCCACCTAATATTGGTGTCACTGTGCATAGACAAAACATAATCGAATTGCTGGATGACTATTGTGCTTTAGAGAGATTAAGTTGACTTAGTCCAGTCCACCATTTCTAGCTAATTTACCTCTACTAACCTAATTCACACTTGTCCTTTAAAGAAACTTCTATAAACCACAATCAACCATATAATCATAACCCACATAGCACCCTTGGGTATGGCCTAGCAGGTGATTAATGCGGATTTAAGATTAAATGTTATGATTTCTGAATTTTAAAATAACAATTGCAAGTGTTAATAATTAGATTTAAAATTTAACTTTGGTACAACTATTTATATAGGGGGCCAAAAACTTGTTGAATTCTTATGTTAGAGCCTACCTCCACCCTGACAGTTAATTAAGTGGGTGAAAATCATGAAAGATTAAGATTCAAATTTCAGCGAAGACAAAAAAAGAGACTAAATAGGTATAATTACCTAGTACATGTGACAGTAGGAGGTAATAAGTAATACTGATAGAATTTACTCGCACCCGAAGTTCACACCAAGTTAATAGATGCATGATATAAGTTTTCACCTAGACTTTTATCACTTAATTATAATTAGTTAACATGCATTTTCACCTTATTAAATCACTTAACCATTGTAAATTTATATGAGTTGATGTAAACACCGTATACTAATAAGCAGAGGCAGAGCTAGAGCTAGATAGAGGCAAATGGGTTTATTGACAGAGAATTAAAATTGAAAGAAATATTCCCTTGATTATTTTCATTGATTGAAAGGATATATATACAAGTTACATATTTTCATAATAGGAAAATCCTATTCCTATTCTACTCTTAAAACCTTATTCTACTTGGATACTAACTATACATTTATGGTAATACAAATATTATGGTAAGTGTACAATACTAATTACATTACAACATTACCTAAACTAGGATACTAAAATACTATTAATCCTACACGATACAAGGAAAATCTGAGAGCCACATATACACAATATACACGTGTATATCGTGTGTATATTGTGTATATTTAACACACCCCCGCAGTCATAGCGGGCGGTCTTCGAACACTGAGACTTTCCCTAAAATCTTCAAAAATGATCGAGGGAAGACCCTTTGTAAAGATGTCGGCAATTTGATACCTTGACGGAACATGGCAGATGCGTACCTGACCACGAGCAACCTTTTCGCGGACAAAATGAATGTCTATCTCTATATGCTTAGTGCGTTGGTGCTGAACCGGATTACCAGAAAGGTAGATGACACTAATATTATCGCAATAAACCAAGGTTGCTTTCTAAATGGGACAATGAAGCTCCAACAACAAATTACGTAATCAATATGATTCTGAGACCACATTAGCTACCCCTCGATATTCGGCCTTGGCACTGGATCGGGACAATGTCGACTGACGTTTCGCAGATCATGAGACCAGCTTATTGTCGAGAAACATACAATAGCCAGACGTAGACCATCTGGTGTCCGGACAGCCACCCCAATCAACATCTGTATACGAGACAAGTGTGGATGTCGAGGAGGGATATAAATACAAACCATAGTCCATCGTACCCTGAATATACCGAATGATGCATTTGAGTGCATTCATGTGCTCAACTCTGGGATCATGCATAAACAAACGCACATGCTGGACAACATACGTAATATCTGGCCTCGTGAATGTAAGATACTGAAGGGCCCTTGCAAGACTGCGATAGCGGGTCGGATCCTCGTATGGTACGCCGGCCGTGGCACTAAGCTTGGGCTTAGTATCAACTAGAGTGGAAGTGGACTTACAGGATGACATCCCAGCCCTCTCAATGATCTCAGCTGTATACTTCTTTTGAGATAAAAACAACCCACCTGCATGACTGACATCAATCCCCAAAAAATAGCTTAAAGCCCCCAAGTCTTTCATAGCAAACTCAGAGCTGAGCATTGTCATGATAGACTGACGTAAGGCATCGGACGAGGCAGTCAAAATAATATCATCCACATATAACAGAATATAGGCCAAGGACGAACCACGACGGTAGATGAACAAAGAATTATCCGACCTGCTGTGAGTGAACCCAATAGTCGAAACATAGTCTGTAAACCGCGTATACCAGGCCCGTGGAGACTGCTTAAGCCCATATAAGGATTTCTTCAACAAACGTACATGATGAGGATGTTTGGGGTCCCTGAATCCCAAAGGCTGATGCATATAGACTGTTTTCTTGAGATCACCATGTAGGAAAACATTCTTTACATCTAACTGATGAATATGCCATGCTTTCGAAAGAGCCAAGCTAAGCACAATGCGAATGGTAGCTGGCTTGACCACCGGACTAAACGTCTTACCACAATCTACACCAACCTGCTGAGTCTTACCATCACCCACAAGCCACGCCTTATGTCGGGCAAATGAACCATCTGAATTATCCTTATGAGCAAAAATCTACATAGACCTGATAATATTAATACCGGATGAATGGGGTACCAACTCCCACGTCTTATTATAAATAAGAACATTATATTCATCGGTCATATCAATTTTTCAATTCGGGTCATTTAAAGCAGACACATGATTACGGGGTAAGGGTGATTTAAGAACATTAAAATGTAAATTAAAATGTCTTTTGATTTAAAAATACCCCGTTGACTACGAGTGACCGGTCTATGACTCGAGGAAGAATTGGGCAGATTTTGGGAATTTGTTGGACTCGGGACGGACTGGCCAGCAGGCCCAACACGGTAAACAGGGACTGGACCAGTTGTGGGAGAGGGCTAGACTGGCCTAGTGATTATACTAGGTACTGTAGCTCGTGACGGGGCAGTGGGCCCGCTGGAGAATTTTGGGTGCGGGAGACATCCGAAAAATGGTGAATAATATACGGAGATATACCATAATCCAAAAAATTATACAAACTAGGCACGAGAGTACTACCCTTAGCAAACGGGAATTGGGATTCATCAAAAATTACATGGCGATTAATGATGATTTTATTAGACGATAAATCAAAGCATTTGTAACCACGATGATTAGACGGAAAATCCAAAAACACACACGGAGTAGACCGGGCCTGAAGTTTGTTAATTGTGGTGGACGGGAATAGTGGATAACACAAACACCCAAAAACCCAAAGATGTGAATACGAAGGAGTCTTATTAAATAAAATTTGAAGGGGGGAAGAATATGTCAAACCTTTGGAAGAAATTATGTTAAGGAGATATGTAGCCATTTGAAGAGCATGATGCCAAAAAGACGGGGGTATGGAAGCATGAATCAATAAAGTTTGGACAATGTTATTTATGGTACGAATTTTGCGTTCGGCTTTCCCATTTTGTGAAGACGTATGAGGACAAGAAAAATAAAAATTGATCCCATTATTAGCACAAAATTCCCGAAACACCCCATTGTCATATTCTTTGCCATTATCACACTGAATATTTTTTATTTCTCGTTCGAATTGGGTTCTAATTAATGCTCTAAATTTTAAGAAGATAGAAAAAACTTGAAATTTTTTCGCTATCGAAAAAGTCCATACAAACTTAGAATAATCATCCAAAAAGAGAACATAATATTGATGACCCAAAGAACTAATAACAAAAGACGTCCATAAATCATTATGGACAATATCAAATGGCATTAAAGTATGAGAATTAGAGTCTACAAATGGCAACTTAACTATTTTCCCTAAAGAACAAGATTGACAATTCGGAGTACCACGCGCACTCTTACAAGAAATAAATTGGTTTCTATCCAAGGAAGACAAAATAGATGATCCAGGATGACCTACACGAGCATGCCACAAGGAAGGAGCCAGAGCTGAAAAAGTGGATGACAATGTGTGACTCGAGAAACCGAAATTTGATGTGATAGGATAAAGATCGCCCCTACTATCACACCTCATTAGAGGACCCCCCATTTTGAAATTCTTCACAGAAAAACCAAATGGGTCAAATTCTATGGAAACATAATTATCAGTGGTGAATTTGCGGACAGACACCAAAATTTTAATCAATTTTGGAGCGTGAAGGGTATTTTTCAAAATAAGGGGTGGATGGAGGGGGGGAGGGGGGAAACAACGTTTTATGACCATAACCACGAATTGGAATTGAATTATCATTACCAACAATCATACCACGATTGTTGCTCAAATTGGAATAAGACGAGAGAGTACCTGAGTCGGACGTCATGTGAGTAGTGGCGCCGGTGTCCATGTACCAATTTGGGTTTGAAGGATTTATTCCAAGCGTGTGCATCGTGGCGGCAATGTAGGTAGGTGTGGGGCCCGCTGCATGATGGGCCTGGTAGGGCCCAAAGTTGCCTCCCTGCTAACTGGAATCGCCATCAGTAGCGTTGGTGGTGGAGAAAAAGCGATGGGCGTTCGCGGAGCGGTCGATGGGCAGCGTGGTGGCATCTAGGCCCAATTTGCTGGCTGATCGTAGGGACTATTGGGCCAAGGGTTACCGGCCCAGTCCCATGACGAGGGGATCCACTGTTGGGACCAGGCTGCCTGGGGCCCACTGCCCGGATGATGTCCACCTCCACAATTACCGGAACCACCGCGTTTGCCCCTGCGATTTTTACTATTATTTTTCCGACTATTCTTGCCGCCACCCTGACCACGGTTTTGGCCAGAATTATCAACAAGACCTGGAGAATTTGTAGAGGACGTCATCATGACTACGGGACTAGCACCGGTAGCCGCCTTCTTGGCCAAGCCGACTTCTTCGAGCGTAAGCATAGAACGAGCCTGATAAAATTGTGGAACAGGACTGCTCTGACGAAGAAGCGTGCCAACACAACTATAGGCCTCAGATAGGCCTGCAACCATTTGGAGGACCAACCGATCATTTGTAACGGGCGCGCCAACGTTGCGGAGTTAGTCCGCCAATTCTTTCAACCTTTTCCAATATGCTGAAACGTTGGGGAAATTTTCCATGTTGACGTGGGAGAATTCCTGTTCAAGGGTAACATCACGTGAATTTTGATTATCTTGGAATATATCACGTATTCTATTCCATGCCGCCATCGCCGTAGCGTCCGGTTCGATAATCGTTTTCAAGAGGTCAGTAGAAATAGTAGAGTAAATCCACTGAAGAACGGTAGCATCAATGGTCGTTCATAACTTAGGATCATCCTCGGGTTTGGGCACCTCCGTATCCGTAGGAGCCGCGGGGATAATATGATGGAGGACTTGATGCGAGCGTGCATGAACTTTGAACAGTTCGGCCCACGTCGCGTATTTGACGTTTTCTATTTAAAAAATAATAGGGATGTGATTCTTGATGTTAGAAATAGTAAGGGCAAGGTGAAACGTGTTCTTATCCATAATCGCAAGACGTGATGTAGGGATTGGGAAGATAAATTTGGGAAGAGATGAGGTACCGTCGGGCATGAAATTCGAGAAAGAAGGCTCGGAAATCGAGGCAAATCGACGGAAATAGGGAGAGGTCGACGGAATTGTGGAGAGAGGAATAAAATACCTAGACTTCTGATATCATGAAAGAAATAATCCCTTGATTATTTTCATTGATTGAAATACAAGTTACATAATTCCATACTAGGAGAATCTTATTCCTATTCTACTCCTAAAACCTTATTCTACTTGGATACTAACTATACATTTATGGTAATACAAATATTATGGTAAGTGTACAATACTAATTGCATTACAACATTACCTAAACTAGGATACTAAAATACTATTAATCCTACACGATT